>OX328123.1:168283004-168883004 GCA_946811695.1 Gonocerus acuteangulatus
CATCCGTAAAATAAGCTGAGTATAACTCACTAACTGCCAATCTTTAAATAAAATTTAAAAGCTATCTAAAATCTAATAACGGCCAATATTTATCTTTTTATATATAAATTAATATTTTAAATATGTTCTAACATTTCTTAATAACCCAACATTGATACAAATATGTAAGTCAAGCAATTTTTTATATTATTTTTATATCACAGCCATGCTAAATCTTAAATTATATATTTTTTATTCAATATAGGTCAATTTTTTCAAACTCTATTTTATTTATAATGAACCTTTCTCCTGGTATATAATATGGTCTCAACACATAAAAGGACAGATGGTAAGAAGTGGTTCTAATAATAAATTTCTCATGCTTTTTATTTCAGGAAATTTATTAAATTAATTCAATTATTCAAACGGTTTTATTCATAAGCCCGTATGTGGTGAGTTTGGTAATTTTAAATGAACCCTGAGATATAATGAAAATATAATAAAAACAATCCAAATCAACTTTTCCTATAAATAACATTTAAATATATTCAATTTTCTTTTCCTTGCCCGAACCAAAACACCACAATATATATATATATATATATATATATATATATATATATATATACCTACTATATATTTGTCAAATACCACTCACTCACTCACTCATTCACTCAGCTATCAACGCCCAGCCCAAACCGCTGGGTTGATTTTTTGAAAAAAAATTTTCAAATTTTGCATGGACACTCCCTATATAACATAGGCGCTCGCTAAGAAAGGATTTTTTGATATTCGTATTTTTAAGCATTTTTAGGGGGGTTTAAAGTTTGAGTTGGTTAGAGAAGGCAAGTCTAGGCAGCCTGCGTTGCTAGGACGATAAAGAACAGCTGTTACCTTACATTATCTATCTCATAGTTTTATTTCTAATTGAGGTTAATTTCAACTATGATGGCAGACCTTGAATTACTAGAAATTAACTGTCCCTCATAGAGTTTTAATTGTGTTTCTTTTCTGCCTGTCCCCGTCAGATTGGCTTGCCATATTTTTGGAGAGTTAAACCGGGACACATTAATATGGGATGGGCATACCAGGGGGGGGGGGATAAAAAGAGTACAAATTATAAGCAAAATGGTCGGTGAGTTTTAAGCCTAGCAACTAACGGGAAGGGGGAATCCTAAGCTGTTAGTCTACCCAAACCCTAAAAATAAGAACGGAACTTTTTTTGCTACTTGATTTTCTTAGAACAATATCTCAGCCAAATAGTAGTGTCTGGCAGCTGGCAGCGCTGTGCAGGTAGTTCCAGCGTTTTACAGTTAGATTACTTCTCATATCTTTGACACTGTGAGCAGTAGTAAAAATGTTGATTGTAGAAAAGTAACCGATTTAAAAAAGATTCTATAAACATGAATTCATTACTCTTTACATCTTACAGCCTTTTCCGGGACATTGATAAAACTGGGCGGGACACCGAAACAATTGCAAAATACCGGGACAGTCCCGGTCAAACCGTGATGTATGGCATATCCTTAGGTTTTCCAGGCGAGGTAATAATATCCGGAGCCCTTGCACAGCCTCCTCGCCTATAACCTTGGTAATACTCGTAAATATATTGGGTGTTACCATATGACTTCTTGGAAACATAAACTTTTAAATTTTAACGCCCATTGAATAAAATATAGTATGACGGGAACCGTGCTGTAATAAACTGCACAGAATTGTATAGTAACGTAATTTTAATGAAACATTATTTAACACAATAAAATAACTACTTATCTGCCGTGACGAAGCACGGGTATTCAGCTAGTATATATATATATATATATATGTTAGGGGAGAGGAAAGACAATATGTTGTAAATAAACAAGCTGAGGCTATAAAAGCCTCAGCAGGATTAAATAAAGTTTAGTTCTTATCTGACATCTGCCTAGTCTGTATGTCCCCGTGTTCTATAACCCTTTTAAAAAACATCTATCTCGTGAAACTACTCGTAAGTGGTGCCGAAACCCGGGAATTGTAATACGTCTCGGCGCGAAGCAGTTCATGACAGATCGGAAAAATCGCGAAACTGTGCAAGATAGACTTAACCTCAAGAGAATGACGGACGCAGTGACCGCAATCGAGTGGCTAAAATTGAAAGCAGCCTGTGCTCAAGACATGAGGACGGCTATTAGCCAAATCGACAGGTTCTCCGGAGACGTCGGCGAATTGGCGCATTTCCTGAAGGATGGGACACGCCTCCGCGACGCCATAGACGCCAAGGTGTCAGCAGGGTGGCTTGACGAAAGTAATGCTAAGACGTTGAAAGCTGCGCTAATTGGCCGGGTGAAACGTGGCATCCTAAATCAAATTCAGAGCGACACCAACACAAAATGGGACGACATTAAAGCCAGATTGAAGAAGGCTTATGGAGGAGGACGCTGGGCCCCGGAAGAAGATTTCATCAAAATGCTACGCGAAACGAAAGGCCCACACCAATCCAACGGCAGATTTGCCGCGCGTTTGATAGCGTGGTACAATAAAATCATAGATAAACTGAGCGAGACACCGGAATCAACAGCAACTGCTGCGACTCTGATCGTGCTCGAACGAGTATTGGAAGTGTATCTTGGGCGCGAAACGGGCAAAACGCTCAGTGAGGAAGATACTTTTATCAAAGTTGCTCAGAAGTTGGTAGAGGAAGGAGAGAAGGAGATCAAAGTCCATTCGATAGTGACGGAAGACGAACCATGGACCCAGGTCAAGAGGAGACACCAGCGGGAATTTTACGCGCCAGAGAGACATCAGCGGAACTTCCCTGCCCCAGAATGAGAAAGAAGGGTGGAGAGGCGAGAGAGACGACCTCCGCGTGATTCCGTGCGACTTGACTCAGGATGGAAGGAAACCAGTCGGCGAAAGGACACCCGGGCGGAGAAGAAGTGTTACGAGTGTGGATGACCAGGTCACATAGCTGCGCGATGCCCGAAAATCAAGTGTTTCGAGTGTGACGATCTAGGACATGTTGCGCGCCAGTGCCCCTATTTACGAAAACCCGAAAAGAACCTGGGTGAGCCTATAGAGGTGAACTTCCATCGCGTTAACAGAGCAAGTTCACGGAAGAGTGAGGCCACGTCCGAAATTGATTCTGATTACACGAGTGACGAAGAAGAATTGCGGGAGCGCCGCACGAGTAAAACGATTACGTCGTATGCTACTGTGTTGCGAAACTTTCAAACTCGAAGGACAGCGCAATGAGGAAGGTGGACCAAGCGAGGCGACCCACCACCAGTAACCAGTGACGAAACTTGTGGGTTGCCGATCATAGAGGGAGCGGGAGTCCGTTGGCTGATAGAGACAGGCAGCACATGTACACTTGTCAGCGCAGAAACGTTAGAGAAGGGTCGGCGTACATGGATGAAGGGTGAGATCCGTGAGTGCCAGTGTCAACTAGTGACGTTAGGTGGTAGCTGCAAGGTAGTCGGAGAGATGGCGTTTCCGTCCAGAACATGGAGAAATGATAGCAGGTCACTCATAGCTCATATCGTCCCCAGCATGCCTCGGGAATATCAAGGGATCCTCGGGTGTGACGCCTTAACAGCGTTGGGCAGCAAAGTAGAAGCTTCAGGAGCGCATTGGAGCGTGCAAGTAGGCAATAAACACGACGTGTGTCCGAGAGGAAGCAACGACGGAAAGCTAAAGGTTGGAGTTATACGGTCCGACACCGGGAAACTACAGGCGTTCATCAAAGAGTACTCGGACCTTTATTACCGTGAAGGTCAACCCCTAAGTGCAACAGGAAGAACAAGACATGAAATCCAATTGACCGAAGATCGAGTAGTCTATGTCAAGGAACGACGATACCCTCAAGCTCTAAAACCCCCTATTGCAGAAGAGATCCAAGCGCTGTTGAAACAAGGGATAATTGTGTCAAGTTCATCGGGATTCAACAGTCCCCTGTGGGCTGTCTCTAAAGCTGGATCACCGGGAAAATATCGGGTAGTAGTAGACTACCGGAAGTTGAATAGCGTGACAAAGGGCGAAAAATACGCGTTGCCGAGACTGGAGGATATTGTCGACAGACTAAGTGGTGCCCGGATCTTCAGCACTCTAGACCTTAAGGCGGGATACCACCAAATTAAGATGCATCCCAAAGACGAAGAAAAGACTGCATTCTCATTCGAGCGAGGACACTATCAGTTCACTAGGATGCCGTTTGGACTCAAAAACGCGCCAACGACCTTCCAGAGATTGATGGACGAGTTCTTAAGCCCACACTTTTGTCAGGGGTATATGGACGACCTCCTCGTTTTCAGCCACTCAGTAGCGCAGCATGTGGGCCACCTACGTCAAGTCTTTGAGCAACTCCGTGCGTTCGGCCTGAAACTGTCGGAGGAGAAGACGCGGATAGGCCTCCCCAGTGTAACATTTTTGGGACACGTCATTTCACGAGACGGCATCCGTCCCGACCCGGAACGAGTCAAGATACTGTCAGGGATCAAGATACCAACTGAGATTAAGGGCATTAGACGACTCTTGGGAGCCCTGAACTACTATCGGCGATTCGTGCCGGACATGGCACGTGACCTCGCAGAACTCAACGACTTGTTGAAGAAGGGCCGGCGGGTTAAATTTAGATGGGACTAAAAGCGAAGTGCATAGAAAAACTTATTGTAGAACCAGTTCTCGCGTTCCCGGATTTCGAGAAAACATTTCTGTTGACCACAGACGCCAGCGACTTCGCGCTAGGAGCAGTCCTCGCCCAGCAGTGGCCAGATGGGGAAAGACCTATAGCGTACGCAAGTCGACGCCTCACGGAGACAGAAGAGAGATACAGTGCTCTCGAACGCGAACTACTTGCAATTGTCTGGGCCACGGATCATTTTCGACCGTACCTCTACGGGCGGATGTTTGTCGTCAAAACCGATCACAAACCTCTTCAGTGGGTCGCATCGCTCAAGGAAACCTCGGCTAGAGTTGTGAGGTGGAAAGAGAAGCTCGCCCAGTACGATTTCCAGGTGAACTATACTCCGGGTAGAGAGAATGTCGTCGCCGATTGGCTTTCTCGTCTGCAGCACGTCAACGTCACGACAACAAACACAACAGGGGAAGGTCTTTCAACAGTTCTTTCAAGATCGGAACCCAGATGAGGAGCGCAGTGAGCAGCAAGATGACGAGCTAACCGACACAGCTGATGAAAGGGAGCGGTCTATGGCGGAAATAGATGATATAGTTGTACGGAAGAAGAGGCACATCATTTGGAAGTCTGCCACAACCGGTATTCCCCAGATTACTTACGGCCGAAAAACACGTTCAAGCTTAAAATGCACCGTTCGAGCACCTATCAGTGCGGGAGATGACGTACTTCACAGACTCCTAGAGGACGCTTCAATGCCAGGCACGACGACGTACTTATATGTTGGCAATGCCGCCGTGTGGGACAGGATCGCTAAACTCGGGGGCAGGAACGCATCGGTGTCGACAGGAAGTTTTGTGAGGTGTATACGGTTAGGAGAAGTCATCACGGACCCTCAAATGCAGCTCGACGTCACGGTACCACAGCACGAAGGTAAATCGAACCATCGGGGGATAACAGAAACGCTCGCGAGTCTCAAGAAGAAATATTATTGGAAGGGAATGGCACAAATGGTTCAACGCGTAGTGTCGGAATGTAGTATTTGTAACAAGACAAAGTACTATAGAACGCCCCCACGAACACGACAGGATGAAACACCAACCCCGAAGAGCCCACTCCTCGTCATACAAGCAGACGTGTTCACGTGGAACAATCAATCTTGGGTCACGATGGTGGATGTCTTCAGTAAAATAGTGATGGTTGTTCCAATCGTCGCCAAAAGTGCCAACGAAGTGGTCAAGAGCCTCCTTAGGTGGAGCCAGGTGTACGGAACGCCGGAACTTCTAATCACAGACGGAGGCCGCGAGTTCCGTAAAAGACCTCTTGCAGCGGTGGAACACGGAATTTCATATAACAACGCCTGGCCACCCGCAAAGTCACGGCGCGTGACACAACACCCTAAGCGAACACCTTCGAATCATACAAGCAGACCGCGGACTAACTGGAGAAGATGCGATGGAGATTGCGATTACGGCGTATAATCACTCTGTACACACCGCCACGGGGTTCACGCCGTTTGAAGTCCTTTTCGGGACCCTGCAGCTGGGTAGAGACGTGCGCGAGGCAGCCGGCGATCCGGGAGTTGTATCTGCAGTAGTCCGGTTACGAGAAAATCAACGAAGAATTGCCCGTGAGACGCGAGCCCGACTTCAGCGAGAGAAACACAACAGGGCGACGAAGCATAATCTGAGCGTCCAAGATCCAGTCGCGCCCTTGAAAATCGGCGACACAGTTTTCCGTCGAATACCATCGAACCGGAATAAGCAGGAACTCAGGTATGATGGACCCTATACGGTGGTAGGCCTCAGAGAACACAATATCGTCATCATCAAGTCCTGGGAAGAACCTTATCGACAGCGGAATGTGCATCTAGAGCAGCTGAAAGTACCAACTAGAAGACCAACACAAGGCGATGCCAGTGGAGTAGTGTAGTGATTACGGGATTGTACATAAAGCTATAGTTCCTAACATGTAAGTTAAGTTATTTTCTTCTGTTAAAGTTCAGTTATTATTTTCATTTTTCTGAGTCCAGTTTTTTTTCTTTTCTTTCTATTATTCGTTATTTTATGTATCCTTTCTTATTTTCATTTCCTTTCCTCTCTAGCGTATTGTATTTATTATTTCTTGTGTTAAGTAAAGTTTCTGAAAAGATTCAGAAACTAGGGGGGGGGGGTTGTTAGGGGAGAGGAAAGACAATATGTTGTAAATAAACAAGCTGAGGCTATAAAAGCCTCAGCAGGATTAAATAAAGTTTAGTTCTTATCTGACATCTGCCTAGTCTGTATGTCCCCGAGTTCTATTACCCTTTTAAAAACCATCTATCTCGTGAAACTACACGTAAGTTATATATATATATATATATATATATATATATATATATATATATGTATATATATATATATATATATATATATATATATATATGTATATATACATATATATTTGTCTGTTCGCGGTGTAGCTAGGAGAGCAATGGTCCGATTTTTATGAAATTTGGTACAAAAATCCTTCGTCCAATTTGAAAGGTCAAGTTCGTTAACGAGCAAAATCCGCCCACTGGAAGATGGCGTTTGGGGCGAAATTCGCGCAAAAAAAATCGCAAAGCTTACGTTTTTGAGTTCATATGCTTGTAAGTACTTGTTTTATAGGCTTCTTGGCCTAGGAAAACGAATGACTCCTCACTTCTTTCTGAAAAAAAAAGACGCAATACCATCAGCACTACGAACGGACAGTTTCCAAACTATCACCAGGGAGCTTGAACACCATTGGTCTGCCGATACTGGGGCTAGAGAGGAGATAGGGCACCCAGATTGAGAAAAATGTCATTCCTCGGCAACCACCAGGAAGAAACAACAATGACCTGGCTAACGAAGATGGAGATGAACCTATCGAAATATTCCAGGAAGAAGTGAGGAGGAGTACCACTGCTGGAGAAAAATGCCATTCCATCCAAATATATATATATATATATATATATATATATATATATATATATATATTACTCTTTGTTAATACTTTTCCGGAGCGCCCCCGTGTCAAGAAAAATTATACTTTGATTACTTATCAATTGATGAATAACAAATAGTTACTGTGCAATAATAAACTACACAAAGTTAAATAGTAGCGTTAATTTTGAATATACATCATTTAACACAATAAAATAACTAGTTATCTGCCCTGACAAAGCATGGTTATTCAGATAGTATATTAATATACGTAATATAAATAATTAATTTTATAACAGACTATAAATGAAAGATAAACACATAAGAAAATTTCCTAATCATTTGCTGGAGTATAATTAATTATTATTATAATTATATTATATTTTCACTAATTCAATAAGGTTGATGGAGTATTAAAGAATAAAAATAAAACATTGAAGTACCTAAATTGTACAAAGCTTCAATCGAGGCTGGATCATTATCAAGAGCTAAGAGATAAAGATACTTTGCTTTTTCAGCATCTCCTTTCGAGAAGGCGACATTACCAAGATTCACATAAGCTCCAGCGTTATAACTGTCAGCTTCTTTAGCTAATTGTCCATACTTTTCTGCTTCTTCTAAATTACCTTGCTGAAATAAGTTAAAGAAAAAACATTTAATAATGAATAATTCACTTATTTGAAAAATTAAAAGGCTGAACTCTGTCTTTCCACGATAGAAAATACATATCAGGACCTTGGAAGAGAAAGGGGCGAATCACCAATTCCAGATGTTGGGAAATCCTAGTCAAAGTTCTGAAACGACTTCAGGATAGTAAGGGTGAATGTTTGCTCTATGGAATGCTGATTCATAAATCTGATTGAAAAAGTATGCAATTGAAATTCAATGTTTTAATTTTAATTTAAACGAGTGTTTCATGGGTAACCAAATGCTTGGAGGGTAGTTACAGATTCGAGATTTGCCCTTGAAATCAGACATTGAATTTTTCATAGATGATGGTGCTATTTACTTTAACTTGAAGCTGTGAGAGAACTTAAGGCGAACCAGAGAAACAAGGTCAGCATCATGTTAAATCATTTTGACTCAGAAAATAAAATAGAAAAAAGACGATTTTTCAGATTCGCCCTTTCTCTTCCAAGGTCCTGATGTATGTATATATTTTACAGAAACTCTTAACATTTCCCCTTCAATGGAACAAAATCAACATAAATTATTAGATATTTAACATAATATACAGAAAGTCTAAAACTGCACAAGTCTGTAACCCTTTCTAAACTGTTAGCCACTTTTGTGACAACGCACTGGCTTGCCCCGTGGACTGATAGTCATTTTAATGACAGCAAGCTAGCATGCTCCATGGAATGTTGGCTACCTTTGATCAAAGAGAATTTCTTTGCTTTGGGACTGTGATAGTATTTTGCGATATCTAGTGGTAATTTTTGTAAGCTCTAGTCACTCTTGTATCTGCTGGAGTTCATAAAAATGTAATTTAAGCCAATTGAATGAGTGTTCCCCTCTTCCTCAGTGCCTTTGCATAGTTCGGGTCTCTTTGGAGGGCCTTATTTGAGTCGAAATTCCTTGTCAGCACTTCCGGATTGTGTCATCGAGTCGACAAACAGAGTTTTCCTCTTCGAAATGAGGGAGGTAACACATTATAAAAATAAATAAATAAAATAATCAACTACAGAAGGAAAGATTACTCACAAGGAAGTAAATGAAGGATAAATCTGTGGCAGCAGTCGTAGCTAACCTGAGATCTCCCTTTTTCTGCAATGCTCGCAGTAATTCAAGGGCTTCATTGATAGAACCTTGTTTCAGTATTGCCAGGGCTTTATTTACTTCCAGTTCTCCAGCCAACGATGAATGGACGGAATTACTCACAGCTTCCAGGCACCAGTTATAACCTAAGTCAATGGTAATTTATTTTGTTTTATTGGAGCATGCTAAGATCATTTAAAAACACACACATTTTTTCATATTTAGGCAACTTTGTTTTTTGATAATTTGTAAAGAAATTAAAAATAAAAATGTAGTTTAATAAAATAGAACAAAAACTGACCCAATTATTAAGTAATGTCAGAATTAAAAAGTTATTTTAGTGACCCTGATGTAGAAGACCTTGCAACCAAGCTAGTAATTTACATACAAATACTCTTTTATTGTGCCCTCCCAATAAAATTATTTGTTTGGCCTTTTCTCAGGAGATGAGGAACAAGCAGTGCCCGGCCTCGATTTGCCAACAGATAGAAGGAAGTTCCTTTAGGCCTAAGTGCCAAACTTCCATAAATTTCACTCAGAGGTACTTCTCTTTCAATGCGAAACGGCTTTGAAACTTACTGACTGATAAATCTGTTGACAGCTTTTGTTAAAATAGGACAGGGTTAATTGCAGAATAAAAGTATCACCCGCACATCTTGTAAACAGAGGCTGGGCATTTTCCTGTTAATTATACCAACTGTTGCAAAGTATTTGCTTCAGAGAGGAATGCTTATTCTGCAGCTGTCCGCCATATCTGATAGAACTATTTCCTACCTTGAACCAATCAAATAAACAAGGCAAGCAGGCCAGAGCAACTATTTAAATTAAAATTAGAAATTTTTTAACCTTTTTTATACAGGGTGATTAAGGACTAAGTAGCCAAACTCTAGGAGCTGATTCTAGACATCATTTCCAAGAAAAAAGTTCATTTAAAGTATGGTCTGATTCCAAAAGGGAATGGAGTTATGTCCAATTTTCTCTTTTTTTAAGGTAGACATGTTTTTCATTAAATAAGAAAGGATTGCTCAAAAACTGTTCAAGATGATTAAATTCTAATTAAGCCATCATAAAATAGACTAAATTGTCATTAAGTAAACACTGATTAAATTCACTAAGCCCATTGATAGAAGATACTTTCTGAATGTCCAATAACGCACTTCTGTTTTTCTCCATGAATCAGAGTTTTTTTTTTGTAAATTTTTTCCTCAGCCCCCTAAAAGACTATAGATTTACTACTTACAGGAAAACCTGTAAATTTACTTAACATTACATCTCTGCAAATGAAGTGAACTTAGAACCAGTTAAAGATAAACTTATGAAATTTTACACAGATATTATGCTAATAGATGTGAGTAAAATTGGAAAGTTTCATAATTCTACATTGAATAGTTTCTCAGATATAGGCGATGGAAAATCGGAATTTATAGAACTCACTAACTCAACAATATTATTAGGCACTTCCCATGATGCTAGAGACTTGAAATTTTGCAGAATGATAGACGTTAGGGTGTTATTAAAGGGAAACATTGAAAAATCCTGAAAATTTGTGTTTGACTCCGCTTCCGGGGGGGGGGGGGAGGTGCCAGTTTGAACTTGTTGTTTCTTTGGAAAGCCATCATTCCTTCTGAAACCCATCATGTCGGGTATCAAATGAATAGACTCAGTAAGGAGAACCTATATTTGATGTTTTAAGTGTCATTTAGACGCATCTTAATTTTTATATAACATGTATACATAATTACCTATTTATATAAGACAACGGCAACATTAGTTGGACTTTAAATTAATAAGTGCCAGACAAGGACACAAGGGCATTTCCATACAATGATTAGACTAAAAGGCATTATAAAGTTATAAAAAATAAAATACCGACACAATTAAAAGTAGATAGAATAATAAAACATAGTTCACGTCCCCGCGTCATCCTCCTCAAGCCAAACATTGGCGCCAACTCAAAATTCACTTGCAAAAAGTATTGATATCCCCCAAAAAACTAACATTGAAAAAAAAAAGGGCCAAGTTCCAGGTCCCTCCCAAAAAGCAGTTTCCCTATGAAAGTTATGATATCATAGTATTGGGCTATGAGTCTTGTAAAGAACCTAAAAGTACCCTCTCACTTATTTGTGCAATTCCAACTTGACCAGTTTTTGTTAACTTTCATACGGTTTTAACTTACATAGAGTTAATACAAACCCGATCGCTTTAAGTCATCAAAGAGCTTATAATAATCCTGAATCGTTACTCTAAGGGCCTGAATCTTTAAATGCCGAGCATTTTATAATAAATCCGATCATTATAGTGGCCATCACTTAATGAAAATAGGCCAAACATCAATAATAGAAATAATTAAATGGGATTACCTAAATTGTAATTCACATCAATAACAGGAGAAATTAATTTAGCTGCTGTCAAAATTGATGCCTGAGCTTGAGATTTTAGTTTTTTTTCAAGGCGACTCAACTTGTCATCTCTTATCATTTCAATAACTAGTTTATTACTTTCATTGGAATCCTTTAAAAAAAAAAAAATAAATAATAATAATTAGTTTAAAGAAAACACTGTAGTAAATCAGAAGAAAACCTATTGATGAAATATTAGCTTGCTATAAGGTCTGGCAGAAAAGAGAAAAGCAGAAGCAATGTGAACTAAGTGATGAAAATCTAAATCTGTACTGGCGAGTAAATAGGGCACCAATTTGAACCAGGGCTTTAATTAAATCTTCGACTCCAGAAAAAAAATTCAATACTATTATATATTTTTAAAATGTGATTGCTTCAGTTTGGAGTCATGATTCTTAGATCTTAAAACAATCGCTCTAAGAGATAAAACTCCAAAAGAGATTTAACTTCGATCTGAAGGGATTCATTGCCTCACCTAAAGGACTCTAAATCAGTGTAAAGTATTTTGTTTTGATTGTTTCCAATCAGCTTTTAAGTGAATTTATTAATGCTATGGGTGGTGAGGTTAGCTCAGTGGTGGAGCACTGGACTAATAAGCTGGAGGACCTGAGTTCAAAACCCGAGCAAGGACTACAAATTTTTATCTTCTAGTGTCTTCGTTCATGGGTTGGATTCGGCCTCCCTGTTCGTCTCTGAAAGTATAATTCATTTTTGATGATCTCTTTTTTCTCAGCCACAAGATTTTAAAAGGGAGAATAACCCAATTTTGAGATACAAAGGTACTTTAGGAGGTATCTGAGGTAATACACAATAAATTAATAATCTTGATTTCAGGTAGAAAAGTATTACACGAATTTCGCTCAGGCCGATTTTCATGCAGGCCATTATTTTTTAAAAGTACTAGTGAATCACTCAGTGTAATTCTATTCACTACCATTCAGGAGGCGATATGCTCTAATCAGCACTCCGAAGGGTGAAAAGGGACTTCTTTCCCTGTCACCTTGGGAAGGCAATATATCTTAGCGGAAATATAGCCCCCAATAACTGGCATCTTTACCGGTGAGGGGCAGCTAAAGTAGCCAGGGAAATAAAGTATTTACGCTTTCCTGGTGATAAGGTCAGGTCTGGTGATGGACAGCCTCGAGTCATCATTACCACAGCATTTTTTTTTTAACAATATCAAATTGGGGGGGTAAATGGACGGGCTAAAGGGTTGCTGGAGCGTACGTGCGGATATGGGAGCCGTCCGACTTCTTTTGGGAGCTCTGCTAAGCTATAGTGCCCTATTCCACTGCTTAGCATCTCCTAGTATACCTGATTCCAGTCAACGCCTACTGCTTTTCCTCCCCGTGGTACCCCCTGGGCAACGTTCTTGTACAGTACATGAACGGCGAAAAGCAGAGGCGGGGATCCGTGATGAGGCAGGGACACCTCCCCGGCTGAACGGATCCTCTCCTTCGGGAGGAACTGTGTCGGTCTGCCGGCCTAGGTGGCAGCCCCACCAGCAGACTCGGTGACAAAGATTAGGGGTCTGAGTCACCTAAACTATTTATCCTACGACATTAAAAAAGGAAATAGCCGGATTGCCCATTATGAACTCAGTGGGTGAGCAGGACCCACTGAGCGACCTACGCATGGACTTTGACCTTCAAAACTCTCACGAACCCACCGAAGCTTCCGCAGAGGTTGCTACAGGGACGCTGAACCCTGAACATAATGGTTCTGGACACCCCTCCAGTGTTAAGAATCAAAAGCCTGTTTTTTTGGATTCTCAGTTCACTTTGGTACCTTATACAGTGCCAAAGTCGCCTGAGAAGAAGAAAGTAAAAAGAGGAAGGAAAAGGCAGCTAGAAGAAATACCCAGCAGTGTTAAGAAGTTCCCTAAGTTTATGGTTATGAGCAGGACTGGGGATGAATCTTTTGTAAAGGTTTCCCCGTTTCTGATCAATAAACTTATAGCTCATGAATTCGGAAATGTCTCAGGTATAAGCAAGATGGCCAATGGATCTCTACTAATTGAAGCATCTACAGCGGCTCAGGCTGAAAAACTATTAACCGCGACTACCCTTGGTGCGTTTAGCGTAAAGATTGAATTACATAAAACGCTAAACACATCAAGAGGCATAATAACATGTTTTGATCTCGGGAATTCGACCGACGAAGAAATATTGGAAGGGTTAAAGTATCAAGGCATTATAGCTGTCCACAGATTTTTTCGCAAGAAAAGACCTGCGGATAGTGCAGTTGAATCCTTAGAATTTACTGGCAGTATAATGTTAACTTTTGACAGACCAGAGATACCTTCCAGCATCCAGGCTGCGTTTTATAAACTCAGAGTGATGCCTTACGTCCCCGCTCCACTGAGGTGTTTCAGATGCCAAAAGTTTGGACACTCTGCTATGAGGTGTAAATCAGAGCAAGAGGTTTGTGTTTGTGGTTACCCATCTCACAACCCAGACCCGTGCCCTGCACCTCCCAAATGCCCTAACTGCGATGGCCCACATACTGCACGTTCCAGAGACTGCAATGAGTATAAAATCGAAAAAGAAATTCAGAAAATGTGGACTGAAATTAAAGATTTAACCTTTAGGCAAGCAAGAGTACTTGTAAATAGTACATCTTACGCCTGCAGAGGTACATACTCGGATGCAACCAAGAATGTGACGAAAACCAGGCTAGAAATGAATAAGGGTACTACATCTAGTAACCCTATCCCTCCTCCTTCTAATTCTTCTAAGCCCTCGCCCCTCCCCACTCCTCCCCCCATCCTAACTCCGATTACCAATCCCAATCCAACTCCAACTTCCTCTCCCAACCTAACCACTATCCCCCTTCCTATTCCAACTTCTAATCCCCCTCTCATCCCACCTCCAATTCCACTCTCTTTACCATCTGCTTTGGCGGATAAAAATTTGGAACAGGGGAAACCAGAATCTCCCACTTCTCTCAACTTTGGCATGCCACTGCCTCCTTTGTCAAGATCTGAGACCGATGGTATTGAGGAAGCAGGCCCCGTTACATCTGTAAAGAATAAACGAAAAAAAGGCCGTCCCAAAGTAAGAAGCGTCAGCCAGCCAAAAAATGTGTTGAGTCAGAAAAAAGATTAATAATAAACTACTCAACAATGACAAAAATTAACAAATTCCTTCAGTGGAATATTCGAGGGTTTTCAGAGCACAGTGACGAGCTTCGATATCTGTTGCACACACACAGCCCATTGGTGGTGGCTCTTCAGGAAACTAAGTTTCCGGAGGGGGCCGCCAGGCCACTGGCTGGGTACAGGAGTGAACACGGTGGTGTTCACCACCGTGTCACCGGTCGGAGCCACGGTGGTGTGGCCCTATACACCATGGAAAACATTGGTGCAACCTCAATTAACTTAAACACGCCACTCCAGACTGTCGCTGTGCATCTGAAAACCCCAATTACTGCGAGCATCTGCTCATTGTACCTTCCAGACGGTAGAGGATACTCTATTGCAGAAATAAAAGATTTAATAGGACAATTACCACCTCCAATAATAATATTCGGTGATCTAAATACGCATCATGTCAGTTGGGGCTCGAGAAGATCCACTCCTCAGGGGCATCTTCTTTATGATGCGCTTGATGAGATGGGTCTCTTGATACTCAATGATGGAGCGCCTACACATTTCACCGAATCGTCTGGAACATTTGACGCAATGGATTTAACAATTATCCGTCCGACACTAATGACGATCCTTGAATGGAATGTCCTTGCTGACCTTCATAGATCGGATCATTTTCCAATATTAGTGAACTGTCCTGGAAGGTACAATGAGCTTCGAAGCCCAATTAAATGGAACATCAAACTTGCTCAGTGGGAAAAATTTCATGATTCCTTTGTTTTACCGGAACTTGAGGCCTCGCTTGAGGTATCAATAGAAAAATTCACACAAGCAGTGATAGATGCAGCAAGCGGGTCTATCCCATGCACTTCTGGTCGCAAAAGGAGAACTCCTGTTCCATGGTGGGACGAGGAGTGCAGGGATGCTAATACAATAAAAAAAAGGACGTTTAATAGATTCAAGCGTTATCCTACAGAAATCAATTTGATCGCCTTTAAGAAAGCCAGAGCTGTCGAAAGGCGATTAAAATTGAAAAAGAAAAAGGAATCATGGAACAACTACATAAGTACTATGACAAGTAGTACACCCATATCTGAAGTATGGAAGAAAATAAAAGCTATTAGCGGAAGATCCACAAAAACTCAAATTCCGATTCTCTTCCATGAAGGACAACACGTTAGCAACCCTCAAGATGTTGCCACTATCTTTGGCTAATACTTCAGTTCAGTATTTAGCTCGCAGGAGTATCCGCCTGAGTTCCTTGCCAGAAAAACCATTAAGGAGAGTTCTCCTCTGGACTTTGGTTCAGAGGAGGACGTTCCTTATGATTATAATGCCGAATTTCAAATGGAAGAGCTTCGTAGGGCACTCCATTCAGTATCTCGGAGATCATCAGCGGGATGAGATGGGGTGCCTTACGAAATGCTATTGAATCTACCGAACGCAGGAAAAAGAAGACTGCTTGAGCTGTGTAATCGACTCTGGACCTCAGCAAAATACCCAACCCAATGGAAACAATCTAATTTTGTTCCAATTTTGAAAGCTGGTAAAGATCCACAGGCTCCGGGTAGCTATAGACCCATATCTCTTCTATGTTGTATGGGAAAGCTTCTGGAGTCTGTGGTAAGCTACCAATTAATGTGTGTCTTAGAAAAACGTGGGTTGATTAGCGAATATCAGGCTGGATTTCGGCAAAGACACTCCACCCAAGACCAGTTGGCATATCTGGAACATTTCATCCAAAATGCATTTTTCTACCAACAACATGCTACAGCCATATTTTTCGACATGAAGCAGGCGTATGACAGGGCTTGGAGGTATGACATCCTCCAACGTCTACACGATTGGGGGCTTAGAGGTAGGCTCCCCATGTTCCTTAAGAGCTTTTTAGAGGAAAGAACCTTCAGAGTCCGAGTTAGTGATACCCTGTCATCCATATACGTGCAAGAAAATGGAGTCCCTCAGGGGTCCATTCTCAGTATAACACTGTTTCTTGTCGCAATAAATGGCATAGCTGATGTTGTAGGCACTAATATTTGCCGATCACTATTTGCCGACGACCTGGCGTTGTTTGTTAACCACCCGGCTGAAGACACAGAAGCCCGGAGCCTGCAACAGGCAATCTACGCCGTAAGCGATGTCGCGAAATCACGTGGGTTTACATTTTCTCAGGAAAAAACCGTGTCTGTACACTTTTGTAGGCTCCGGAGGCCACATAATCCCCCAAGGCTGGAGATGTGTGGTTCCGAAGTTACTTTAAAAGATGAACATAAATTCCTTGGGCTCGTCATGGACAAACAACTCAGGTGGAGGGCTCACATCAACTACACAATCCAGAGGTGTGAGGCTTCTCTTAAAGTCCTGAAAACATTGTCCCGAATAAAGTGGGGTGCTGAAAAATCAGTTCTTTTGCATATATTTGATGATATGTTGAGATCCAGAGTCGATTACGGATGTGCAATCTATGGGTTCGCTCGCAGGTCGTGGCTCCGGCAGTTGGATAGACTGTACAATGTGCAGCTACGAGCTGCGATTGGTGCTTTTCGAACAAGCCCATTAGATTCCATATATGTAGAAGCACGACATTTACCACCAGAACATTAAAAAACCATTAAGAAAGCTACTTGCTCTGACATACACGGGTTCTCGACTGTGCCAGCCGAACCATTTCATGGCCAATATTGTAGGCGATCAAAACATATCTGGCATGTACAGCCATAAGAGATCTAGAACGCGACCGCTAACAGTAAGGGCCGATGCAAATATCGCATTCTACGGCAGTACCTGGGGGAACTTCCAGCCGAATTCCCATGGATTCTACCAGAATTTAATATCGATCTCAAATTAGGAAATTATCATAAGGAAAACACCTCAAACCTAATATTTAAAGCCGCTTTTCTAGAAAAAATTGAAAAATGTAAAGAATACCTTGAGGTAGATAGACAGCACTATCTACACAGATGGCTCAAAGACAGCCTCGGGTGCTGGATGTGGCGTTTATGTTGATCATGAAAGACAACTTTCTATTCCATTAAATCCAGAAACAAGTGTCTTTCACGCAGAATTAGCAGGAATTAAAAAAGCCCTTGAGCATTACGGAAACTTAAGTCTACGGATACTAGTATGTACAGATTCATATAGATCGTTAATAGCCCTGAATGACAAATTCTCTACAAATCCTCTAATATCTGATATATTTCAACTATTAAATGTTATATTATCTAGAGAAGCGACAGTCAATTTCTTATGGATTCCTGGTCATACAAATATAGAAGGAAATGAAAAAGCTGATGACTTGGGAAGGCAGGCAGCATCGCAGTTAGATGGTCTTGCCTTGCCAAATCACAAAAAAGATTTTAAAAAGAAAATTGACAAACTTGTATGGAATAAGTTGCAAGAGGAATACAACGATAAAGACTTATTTTTAAAGAATGCTGAAGGTTCCATAAGGTCCAATGGCCCAATCAGTAATATGAAAAGACAAGACGAGGTGATATTAACGGGCCTAAGAATTGGCCACACTCGATTGACGCATGGATACCACCTCGTCGGCCGGCATAGACCACACTGCGAGCACTGTGGCAACCTCCTGGATGTAAAGCACATCTTGTTGGAGTGCACTGCCCTCCAGGAAGCCAGGAGGCGGCACCGTTTGCCAGACAACTTAAGAGAACTATTAGATAGAAACGAAGCCTCTGTGAAGATATTGATGGAATATCTAGTAGACAACAAATTGTACAGTCAGCTATAGTGAGGAAACAGAACATTTGTGATATATACGTCTTTGATTTTATAATGTGTGTAAATAGTTTTTATATAAGTATGCTTGATGTGTGTAAGTATTTATTGTGTGAGTGTTCGAGGAGTGAATGAGTTTTGTAAATATGTAAATAGCCAGTGATTTAGATTTAGGTTTAGAATTAAGGGTTGTTCCGATATATGTTAAAAAAGGATTCGACCAAAATAGGAACAGTTTAGTTTAGTTTAAGCTAACTTTGTTAAGAATCGACTTATTGGTTTAAAAAGAAGCAATAAGAAATGGTGCCATTGGCCATAGCACCATAATAATAAAAAAAAAAAAATATCATATTCGGTGCTAATGGCCCAGACGTGAGGTGCGACGTAAAAAGTAAATAAAATAAAGAAACAATTTCATATTTAGTTTGTATGTGCATTTATTTGTTATTCTTTTATTTTCTCTCACTCTTCTTTGTTTTGTTTTACATGGAAGTATTAACAATATTGTTGATAAAAATAATCCATAAAATAAAAATCATAATCCCTTCACATTTGTTACCTCTAATGTTTTAATATGTAGAGGCATATTATTATTAACGTTTTTTTAATTAAGTATAGAGCTCTATTTTTTATATATTTTATTTATTTAAATTTTAACGTCCATTTATTTTTAACTAAGAATTTTAAGACGGTGACTATAGGTCACCACCCTTTTCTATCCAGGATAGGGCTAAGGCCTTTTCTTTGATCCAAAGAAAAGCCACTACCCCCAAGTGGGAATCAAACCCCGACGACCAAAGAGAGCTAAGTGCTCACAACTTAACACTCACAACCACCGGGACTATTCTATTTCTTATATAGAGTTAAATTTCACTTTCATTATTTAAATTTAATTGCTATTATTAAGGAAAGAATGTCCCAGCAAAAAGTGTTCATTCATCCAACGAGCTTGGAAATTTCTATTTAAAAATAATGTATAATATTTTCCTAGATTTAAAACATATTATAATCTGTAAAAAGATATTTTAAAAATTATTCCGTCAATTATCCTCAGTTTTGTTTAAAGATAATACCAAACAGGTGAAGAATAACCCTTCAAGAATTTTTCAAACTTTACATTTATTCCTCCATCACAACGTTTCGGACACACAGGTCCATCCTCAGGCAATCATGTCCTGTTCATTACTATAGTTACACTAAAACAGTCATGCAATAAATAAACATGATTCCTGTAAGGAACCAAGTCAAATTACACCTACATCAATTAAACACTCATTATCACAGCCAAATCAATATAGTAATCGTAATTTTTTAAAGATGATTTTTATTTAATATGCGGAAGGTCCTTCTGCTTGTATTATAAAAATCATTGAAAATTTGGGGTCATTTTTGAGAATCACTATATTGTTTTTACATTTATTTTAAATTGTATTGAATCAAGATTGAATGACACATTTTAAATATTGCTCCAAACAAGTCATTTTACAAGCCAATCTGAACTTTTTTGGCCACTGATAAATTCATATTTCATTATTTTTTCAAGTTCTCTATTAAGCAGTTCTACTGCATGCTAACAAGAAAGTAGTACTATTTTGATGGTTGTTATCGGGGCCGAGAGGTAGAGGTTGTGACCTCGCAAGTACTATGCCAATAAAACGTTGGGCTACCCAGAAAGTTCAGATTTTGAAAATAAGGTTTCATCTCAATTCTTTCAACTTATAATGAAAAAAAAAGGCTGTTTTTGTTTATATGCCTTTATTTCCGTCATTACGTTGAGGATTAAAGGTGTATAAACAATAAAAGCTTTTGCATTCATCGTAGATTGAAAGCCTTATTTTCAAACTCTGTCAACTTGTCGGACAACACAAAATATGAAAAGGAGGTTGATCTGACTAGCTTTCTATGATAATTCTTCGTCAGCAAACCAACCCTCAATTGCCAATTACAGGAATAAATTGAGCTTTTATTTAAAGTAAGCTCATTTTTATGTGATTTTTTTTTCTTTGAAAAGCTCGCTTAACCCGAGAGAGAGAGAGAGAGAGAGAGAGAGAGAGAGAGAGAGAGAGAGAGAGAGAGAGAGAGAGAGAGAATTTTTAACGGGGGTCACTTTTGGTGTCTACTAGGTAGGATCGATAAAGATTTGAAGACATTTTTCAAAATTTCCATCATGAGTGCAACCTCAATAGCTACTTTCCTTTGGAGGACAGTGCTAAAAGGCATGGATTGGTTTTAAGAGTGTCATCAAAAACTATCTGAGAAATTACAAAAATATTTGAGAAAGCTGGGCTGAAGTGTGAAAGTACATTTCCTGTACTCTCATATGGACTTTTTTTTTCAGAAAATCTCGGCTGTGATGTTGAAAGATTTCATCAGAACATAAAGGAAGTGGAAAGACGCTACCAGGGAAAATGGAATATAAATATGATAGCCGATTACTTGGTCACTGAAAAGAGATGTATCAAATTCTTTCCAGTGTAGGAACTCTACAAAATTTTAAATTCAGTGCAGCATGTCAAAAACTGCTAAAATGTTCAAATTTATGTGATGATGTGAAACATTAGTTAATTTAGAAGAGTGTTGTGTTGACATTTATGGATTTATTACTTTTATTTAATAATATAACATAAATTCAATAGAGGCTAGTATAAAAATATTTATTTTACTATTTCCTTTATTGTGAAAAATTGGTACGTGATGGAGAAAAACTAAGTTCATATTCTGATTCAGCTCATTCAAATTAAGGATACTGACTTAATAAAATAAATACCCCAGACAAAAAGTTAAATTTTGCAGACCAGTGTAATTGATGTTAAATGTAATTTGCGTACCTAGAAAACCAGAGAACTGCTCATGTGCGACACCACTGCAAATACGTGAACGTAACTGCACATGCGCGAATGCCTGCGGACACATTTAGCATAAATATGCTTTAGCGTTGACTAAACTGGAAAAGACCATTACAGAAAAATGTCACAAAAGTGACCGCTGGCGTTCATGCATGCGCAGTGCGGTTCACGCATGCAAAGTGGTGTTCACGCATGCTAAGTGGCCATGCATAAAAAAGAAGACTGTATGCTATAGAGTACATTACATAGGTTTTTCGGGTGGACCTATGCGTTACAAAAAAGTAACGTGTACAGTGGCCACGTACGAAAAACAAGACTACTATGTTATACAATACATTAAATAGATTTGTCGGGTGGACCTAAAGCATATTTATGTTCCTGAATTTGTTTTGTAACATTTTTTTCCAGTTTAGTCACCACTAAAGCATATTTATGCTAATAGAACAAGAGAAATACTGGCTCAAGGAGGGTGTGTATATATACGGGCGTGGCCTTGAAGGAAAGTCACTGGGTCATCGGGTGCTTATGTATAAGTGGATGTGGCACTTTGAGGGTTAACCTATTAACCCAATATATTAAAAAGCATAATGTTTAATATGCACAAACATGCTAATAAGCAAGTGCTATCATGGCAGGAGCAGGAAAGTATTATGTGCTACATTTTCATCATTTGTTTCTAATTTCACTCAAGAAAGAAATTAGTTACCGTTATTTGATACCTCATTTCATCAATATCTAAGCGAACTTCAAGTAAATTTTTAAAGCTCTGTTTCATTTTGTCTTTATCGCCCATAGCATAATGGCAAAGAAGAGCAAACAGTCCTAAAAATAAATGAAAAAAAACTGAAATAGTTTCTGACATGAGAAAGGACAAGCTTTAAAACAAAACTGTATACCTGCTTTGAAATTAGGTCTTTCTTGCATGATGTATTCAAAGCTACTGCATGCATCATTGTACTGTCCAAGCCTCACAAAAAGAAGTCCTATATTGTGCATTATTTTCACCCTTTAAAAGAAACATTTTTATGTATTAAACCACCGTATAAAATGAAGGACTTCATTTTTACATCTTTATTTCTTCAGAAGATGGGTAGTGTACACTGTATTCCTCAATAATTTGCCTAATGTAACATATACACGCACGCACCCACACACACATATCTCTATTATATAAAAATGAATCTCTAAATGTGTTGGTAAGCGCAAATCTCGAGAACAACTGAACTGATTTCGCTAATTCTTTTTTTATAATATTCCTTGAAGTACGATGATGGTTCTTACGGAGAGAAAAATTTAAAAAATTGCCTGAAAAAGTCTAAAAACAACACTTTTCGGGTCTTTTTCACTTCCTTAACGCAAATTCATTTTTAAATAAAAGCATATGCTCTCAATTATAATATTTTTAACAGTTAACATATTAGGTTATTTGTATATAAGCAAAAAAAATAAATAAATAAGAACATGTAATCACTAGGTGACAATAGAATCACATGTTAATAATGCAATTAAAATTAATTTATATTTGCTTTAACGAAGTAAAAAAGACCCCACTTTTTTTTATTCCCATACAAAAGATTCGTAATAATACTTAAAGGTCAATTAGAACTTTAATACCATACCATAAAATTTCAGTGTTAGTGGAGGGGTTCTGGGAAGGCAAAAAAATTGAGTGACATTAGTATCGTATAAATATTAATGTCAATATTTGTCAAATTTTATATGATGGTAACATTACTTAAAAACAAATTGTCTGTGGTAAAATGTCACTTGAAATTTAAACATCTCTTTGCTTTGCATCTATAATATTAGTAAATCTAAAAGCCACAAATTTCTATAAAATTAATAAAGTGTTGTGTGTTTGTGACTTACTAAATATGCCTCCTATAAGGCGGCAGACAAATTTATGCAGAAAAGCCCGAAATTCAAAGGATCAAAAAAATAAAAATAAAATATATTATCAATCTAATTGTACTGCCGAGGAACGTGAAAACCGCAATGAACGTGAAAGGATTCGGTTAAGACTGACCCGTGAAGCGCGACATTCGACTAATAATGGTGCAAGTTTGAATCGAGCTGCTGTCAATTGATTACAATGCCTATATCTGTGTTGCTATTGGACTTATGAACTCAGTTTGACTATAAACAAATCCCAGGGCAGTCATTATGTGTTTGTGGTATTAATCTAGAAAACCCATGTTTCTCGCATGGTCAATTGTATGTTGCCTGTTCCTGTGTTGGAAAACCATCATGTTTGTTTACGTGTCAGGTAATGAAACAAAAAATATCGTGTACCATTAAGTACTACAATAAAAAAATGAAACTTAATTTAGAATAAGTAAAAATAAAATGAAATATAATAAGTAGGTATCATAATAAGAAATCTGAAATTTTAATTTTCATTGTAATTTTTTAGTGACTATTAAAAGAATTTTAAGTGTTTTATAATTTTTATTTTTTGACAAAATGTATTTGTTGACTTATTAAGTTTCTTTTTTCTTTTTTTTATCTTACTAGCTGACCAGTATTAAAAGAAAAAAAAAATTAAAGAATCGACTGTTAGACGGTACGAAGTTCGCCGGGTCAGCTAGTACATTATAAAAATGAATTGCTGAATGTGTTGCAAAGCCCAAATCTCAAGAGCAGCTGAACCAATTTCGCTAATTCTTTTTTTATAATATTCCTTGAAGTACAAGGATGGTTCTTACGGAGAGAAAAATTAAAAAAGTCTAAAAAAAAAACACTTTTCTATATTCCCATGCAAAAGATTCGTAATAATACTTAAAAGTCAATTTGAACTTTAATAGCATACCATAAAGTCTAAGTGTTAGTGGAAGGGTTCCGGGAAGGCAAAACAATTAAGGGAAAAGATGAACTCATTCAAAAAGTGTTCCCAAATGTTGCTCAATATTACTTATTCCATGATTGGTTGAGCGAACGAGCTATACTGGATGCCAAAAACACTGATGTAAATTAATTAAATTTTAATTAATCATCAATTAAAGACGACATTCCTGGCGAAATGAGGACCTATAAATCAGTTGATACGGCAACTAATGAAGATGATGTCGTTAACTATCCACCGGAACTTTTAAACTCGCTTGATTTGCCAGGATTGCCGCCTCACAATCTTCAATTAAAGGGTGGATCTGTAGTTATAATGTTGCGAAATATTAACCAACCGCAACTTTGTAACGGCACACGATTAGCGATAAAAAAAAATTACTGAATAACGTAATAGAAGCAGTCATATTGAAAGGAAAATATAAAGGAGAAGATGTTTTGATAGCCCGCATTCCAATGATTCCGACTGACGTACCATTCGAGTTTAAACGACAACAGTTTCCAGTAAGGCTTTCGCTATGACTATAAACAAATCCCAGGGGCAGTCATTAAGTGTTTGTGGTATTAATATAGAAAACCCATGTTTCTCGCATGGTTAATTGTATGTTGCCTGTTCCCTTGTTGGAAAACCATCTGCTCTGTTTGTTCACGCCCCAGGTAATCAAACAAAAAGATCGTGTACCATAAAGTACTATAATAAAAATAAAACTTAATTTAGAATAAGTAAAACTAAAATGAAATATAATAAGTAGGTATCATAATAAGAAATCTGAAATTTTAATTTTCATTGTAATTGTTTAGTGACTATTAAAAGAATTTTAAGTGTTTTATAATTTTTATTTTTTGACATAATGTAATTGTTGACTTATTAACTTTCTTTTTTATATCTTACTAGCTGACCTGGTGTCCCGAATAGCAGAATAAGTATTTAAAAAAAAAAATTAAAATTAAAGAATCGATTGTTAGGCGGTACGATGTTCGCCGGGTCAGCTAGTATATATATATAAGCAGTGGAGTCTCACTTATACAAATGTGAGGGGGAACTTAAAATGTTTTGTATAAGTGAATACTTCTTATAACTGAATAGGATTAGGTTTTGTAGTTATTTTAAAATAAAATAAATTTTTCATAAAAAAAAAGTCAGAATTTTATTGTTTGTACATGTATTGTTAGATAACGTTGTACATTATTATATTTTCTATTTTCTTATTATCATTATTATTATTTTGTAAATCTATACATATTATGTATGTATATATTTTTGTACTTAAATAAAAAATAATTAAAATAAACTTAAAGTTTATAAGCAAGCAATATATAAACTAAAAGCAAGATAAGAATGTAAATAATCATCGCATTTGTCCTCATTTTGTGTTAAGAAATTCTATGATGTTAGATTGCTTAGTTTTTCTGCAAGCTACGTTATATAACAGCCTTTTCACATTTAATTATGGTATCAGGCAGAGTGCATTGCTAGGACTACAACAGAACAGCTGTTACCGTACTGTATCTATTCCAGACCTTGAATTACTAGAAATAAACTGTGATTTTGTCCCTCATAGAGTTTACGCTATGGTCCATCCGAGGTAATAATATTCCGAGCCCTTGCACAGCCTCCTCATCCAATTGATCATAACAATTGATGAATAACTTATAATATGACGGGAACCGTGCTATAATAAGCTGCACAAAATTATGTAGTAGCGTTAATTTTTATGATACATTATGTAATGTAATAAAATAACTAATTATCTGCTGTGACGAAGCATGGGTAGTCAGGTAGTTAGATATAATTGTATTAGAGTACTATATAATGTGCTTTCTCTTTTCATGTATATAAATTTATATAATAAAATATGTAAAGGGTTGCTACCCATATTTTTCAAATAAAGAAAATATAAAACACTGTTTTTTTTTTGTTTTTTTTTTTACCTTAAATCTTTGAACGTATTTGGAACCTGATCTAGAGCCATTCTATACATCTTTATTGCTTTAGGTATCTGACCAGCTTTAGCATATATATTGCCCATATTAATTTTCAGCTGATTAGAATTCTGAAACATCCTGTTGCGGATGATGACTGAATAACTGTTAAGAGCTTCATTGTTCATTTCATTATTTTCATATTGGCTTGCAAGGTTGAATAGAACCTTAAAAATTAAGTAATTTTTAAAATATGTATTTAAAAAGAAATAAAGAAATCAAGGCTCCTTTACAATTAAAATGTTTAAAAGTTCCTCTTCATATATATATTTATATTTATTTTTATATATATATATATATATATATATATATATATATATATATATATATATGTAAAAGAGGAACTTTTAGACATTTTAATTGCAAAGGAGCCTTGATTTCTTTAAAAAATAAACTAGATAGTTTCACTGGCTCAGTTCTTTATTTCAGTTTCTATTAATGACTAAACTATATTGATCTTCAGAAGTGAAATTTTGCAGATTAAAAAACTTGAAATAAAAAAGGCGTTAAATACCCGAAATTAACAAATATTTGAAGTTTTATAACTCCTTTATATTCCAGTACTCTCGTGTCGAAAATGCTGAAAATGTTTAATATCAACTGTATAATATATACATTAGGGTGGTCCAAGATCCTATGGTAAAAATCCAAGTTGAATATAAAAGCTGAGGGACCCCGCAATTCCTTTCTATTTGATTAAAGAAGTAAGGAGCCAAAATGTCAGAGTCATAAGTCACTAGGAAGGTAGTGCTCAACGCAAATTTAAAAAAAATGAAAATGTGAATTTTTTTACCATTTTTGAAAAAATGACAAGACATGTTAGAATACAAAAACTTAAATTTATTTGGTTATTTTACATTAGAAACCATGTTAAAAGTAAGCATATTTTATAATGAAGACCATAATAAAAATGGAGTCTTTAAATTTTATCTTTGGAAGTGGCTCCAAGAGCCAAAAGGCTTTTCTTAGCGTTTGGTTCAGAAATATTTTTGCTCTTGCCATCTAAAACTTTTTCTAAATCTTTTTTGGACAAAGGTTCATTTAATTCATCATCAGAACAATTTTCAGAACTGCTTTTGGCACTTGAACTACCATTTAAGACATCGTCGGGTGGATTTATAGAACAATTTGTGGATTTTGCTGCAGAAACAGATTTTTCTCTTCTCTCCTCTTTTTTTAAAAAATCTTTCTTGTATTTTAATATACTCTTTGTTTTGAGATAATGAAATGATCATTTCTCTTAGTTATTTGGCAAATTAAAAAATCATTGTCTTGTATTTTCATGAGAATTAGAGCATCTGAATGGACAATGTCAAAAAGCTTTCCAATTTTTCCTGCAAATGATTGCTCGCTTGTTCTTTGTTTTTCTGCCTCTATTTTCTTTAAAATTAGCCATTGTGAATGCACACTTTCAAGTTTTCCAATCGAATCCTTGGTATATTTAGTCGGGATTAGGGCTTAGCTCCAAACTTCAGTCAATTCTTCAATTGTGCTATGACTAGCATTCCTGACAGATTTTTTCACTTAAAAAAAAGTGAAATCTTAATAAAACTTCTTTTTTTTGTAGGAAGTTGGTTCTTCTTTGAGAAATATCCGAAGTCCTTAACACACATTAAGTAAACACTGTCCGCCTGATGCATCTTAAGCGCAGTCATTTTGATTAAAATATAGTTCAAACTGAAAATCACACTTTAAAAAATAAACTAGATGCTTTCACTGGCTCAGTCCTTTATTTCAGTTTCTATTAATGACTAAACTATATTGATCTTCCTAGGTGAAATTTTGCAGATTAAAAAACGTGAAACAAAAAAGGCGTTAAATACCCGAAATTAACAAATATTTGAAGTTTTATAACTCCTTTATATTCCAGTACTCTCGTGTCGAAAATGTTTAATATTAACTGTAATATAGAGATCAACAGCTTTGTTAACTTGTCAATCCTGTAAAACAGACAAACAAAAATTTTCTAAACTTAAGTGTTTTACAGAAATGTATGAAAACTAAACGTAGTTGAGCACTGCCTTCCATATCTTCTAGAATGCTGAGATTTTGCATAGATTATTCTTTAATTAGATGTAATAAAATGGGAGGGTCCCTAGGTCTCTAAAAAAAACTTCAGTTTTTTGGACCACCCTCATATATATATGTAACATTATTATGTACATATATATATAGATATACATATTTTCTCCAACTAGAGTAATTGAGATAAGTTGAGCCGCAGCGATCTGCAATAAACATGTCGCCCTGGCCTTTAGAATAGGCTATGAAACGGTACATAGTCCCTTCTCAAGATCTGAACTATGACTGTCTAGGATCCAGACAGCTTGTCACCTAGTACAAGATATAGGACATTGGTTGGCTCGTTATGGCCAATCAGAGGCATTTATTCGGCACATTACCTTATATTGCAATGTCCTCATGGCTCCCTTCTTAATGAAATATGAAAGGAGGGACATATCTATCCTCTCTCGGTATATCATTACTTAACCTATAAAAATACTGAAAAATACTAAATATCACAAAGCCACAGGTTCTATAAGTTCCCCTTTAACTTCCTGTCAACACTTTTGAAGAAGAGAGCTTTATGATTCCTTACTTGGAAAATTTTTTAACACTTTCAGGACCGATGGCTTAAAAAAAATTTTTGTTCGGACCCAAATCTTCCTATTGTATAAGTATTTCCGTAAATGTATAAAATAATTGACAAAACTTTTGAAATGATGTACTTTTAGTGGATTAATTACAATTTAGTTAAGTGCCAAATATGCGACAACAGCAGGCCTGTTGAAGGAATTGTTCTGGTGGATTCAGTATCATATTATTATTAGATTTGAACATCCATTTATTATTAACTACGAATTTTTGGACGGGTTATCTATTGGTTACCACCCTTTTCTAGCCAGGATAGGGCTGATGCCTTTTTTTTTTCTAAAGAAAAGCCACCACCCCTAGTGGGAATTGAACCCATGATCCTTTGGCACGGAGTGTTAAGTGCTCACGCCTTAACACTCATGGCCACCGGGCCTCCATATCATATGATACCAGACCCGTAAACCTAACCAGGAATAATGTAATGAGGTCCCAAACCAAATACGAAGGGTATAGAACAAAGCCCGTAGTAGTGGGGATAGAAAGAAAGGCAAAGCTATCTGAAGCCACACCTGAACGTGTTAAGGGACACAGAAAATCTGCTTTCAAGAGTAAAGAGCTACTCCTAATACTGTGAGTTTAAATTAATCTTGTACTGATTAGCAAAAATAGTGATGTTCCATTGCCAGCCCACCCACCCAATTTCATTCCCTGTGATTTCTTATGTGATTTTCTAAAGTGAAACCAACCCCCTTAAGGGTACTATTTATCAGACACTCTTTTTCACAATAAAGTTTTCTTTTAAATTACAATAAAACTTTCAATCATTAGCTACAAATCGTGATTATTTTATCCTGATATCTGAGAATTAAAGGCATTGGATCCACTTGAAATGTGGTAATTTGGTCTCACCGCTTTGAATAAACTATTGGCTTCAACTAGAGATCGAAACACAAGGAGTTTCCTTTTGGAATATACCAGAGCGGGTACGTAACTATTAAATATTGTTAAATAATCATTATACCAAATATGTCAAATCAATATTGTGAGAATCTCCAAGTCCTGCTTGTTCTTGCAATCGAATGAGGTTTCTTTCCTTTGTGGAAGCTTCCTTTGCTTTTTCAAGGGCAAAAGTAAAATTTTTATTAGAAGCTGCAATGCATGATTCATCAACAAGATTCATAATATTTCTTTCATGCCTTTTAATTTTATCTTCTATCCTGGAAAGAGAATATAAAGTAGAAATTATTTGCCGTTGTAAAAAACAATGTTAAAAAAAAAATGTTATAGCAGGCCATTTTTAAAGCTTTTTAATGAATCATATATTTTAAATGAAATTTATCTAATTACAAAGAAATGTTGAAATAAGTTCTTAGAGAATTCTGAATCGCTATTCCTCACCTTTGTTATGTATTGGCCTTTGTTATGTCTAACGTATATGAAGGTATCGATCGTCATTATAGCTATCTATTAGGTAAGATTGATGAAGACATTCCTTCAGAGAATCCTAAAGCACTTTTGTAATGTGCAGCACTTTCATCGGTTCACAAAAGGAATGATAAGCTTGTAATGTCATGACTTTGAATACAAGCAGAACAACAAAACAACTTGGATGCATCTTACACTCACATCTTTAATCGAATAAATAGTATTTTCAGCACGAAGTGGTTAAAACACAACATCTTCACAAACTAATTGACTCAAAGGTTGATTATATAAGGATATGTCCTTTCAAGAAGTAGGCAGAAAAAAATGCTCTTTGGACAACATTTTTTTTTTGTTCATAAAAATAAAAAAGCAAAATATATGCGCAGGTGTTTGCAAACCTTTCTTCTTGAAGTTCAGGCCTAGCCATAGAAGATGTGACAGTTCCAACAATAAAACCACTTGTTAACCCTCTCCTTTGTGAAGTATAACCTGCTCCACTCACTGCTGTCATTGGTCTCTGTGCAGTGTCTGATCTTCCAGTAACTGGACGCCATGGCATACCACTTCCTTCACGGTACTATTTACAACAAACTGTTATCCATTAGTTCACATAGCATTTAGTTCAAACTACAAATGTATAGATTTTAAAACTGAAGTTAACCTTACTGTCATATTGTATTCTTCACAATGAATTTTATGTGGCAGAAGGTCAAATTTCATTCACAATACATCATTGTTCAATAAATATGTGGGCGTGCCTGGGGAAGGTTCTCTATGGTTGAGATGTTTCTTTTTTATGTGCTCCTCAAGATAAATGAAAGTGACGTAAAACATGTGGAGCAAGATAAAGCACAACTGAAGAATAAAGTGTAGTAAGTGAAATTTGACCTTTTGCCACATAAAATATGTTTTAATGTCATTTACAACAGTTGTGGACATGTAAAGCATTAACATTTTTTTTAATCATTTATTCCTGTTTAATTCTTTGAATGGTATTTTTTTTGTTTTGTTTTTTTAGGGTGTACCGACTTCTAGGCCATTAGCACAGACATCCCTGGTGCAGCAAGGAATTTTCTCAACGAGCCGTGAGATGAGAAAATTCCTGCCACCAGTGGGACTCGAACCCTCCATCTCCTGCATGAAAATCTAAGGCACTAGCCACTAGACTAGGGGGAGACCCAAAGTAAAAATATTATTATTATTATAAAATGATGAATAGCAAATGTTTCTTTTGTATTGTTTTAAAAAATTCAAAGTTCTATTAAATAAAATATGGAAACCAAAAATAAAAAAAAATTTCAAGATTCAAGCTGGCCATATGAGATTTCAATGACACTTTCTAAGATAATTTTCCTGAATGGTAAAAATTAAAAATATATATGTATGTAAGTTGTAGTTGAAGGTGCAGAAGGATCAATGGATTTTTGAAGGAACTGGCAGGAGTTGCTGTCCAAAATTGTTTAAACATTAACTTATATTAGCAAGATATAAATGAAAAATATATCTTTAGAATTTATTATCTCATAAGGTTTATAATAAATAAAAATAGTCACAGTTTTGGAAGGATTGTCTATTTAAACTTTCAGTTACTTGATTTATATTAGGATTGCCTTGATTAGAAGATATAATCGTCCGTTGGGATTAAGGACGTGTAGATGATCGGAGTTCAGTCATGTCTTGAATAAAAACTACATTTTATAACTAAAATCATTTTTATTTATACCAACGTTTTGTCTTGACTTGCAAGCCTTCTTCAGGACTGTCAGTTATGGCTATGGTAAATACAACAATAATTGGCAATTACATATGTATGTATGTATATGTGTATATATATATATATATATATATATACATATATATATATATGTATATATATATATATGTATGTATGTATATATATATATATATATATATATATATATATATATATATGGGGCGAGGTTAGCTCAGTAGTAGAGCACTGGACTAATAAGCTGGAGGCCTGAGATCAAATCCAGAGCAAGCACTAAAGATTTTTTCTTCTAGTGTCTTCGTTCATGGGTTGAATTCGGCCTCCCTGACCGTCCCTAGGCCGACCCAGCCTTTAATTAATTTAATAATGGGTACCTTGGGTGCTAATGACTCTAGCAGTCAAAGCAGCCAAGGAGAAAATCAGGCGGCCAGAGCATAGTACTGACCATACAATCTCCCTAGTGTGCTGTATGGTCATGAATCAGATACCTCTATAGTATCTGCCCCTCAGGGCCCTCGAGGCCTGTCACGGGTCTGAGAAAAAAAAAGTTATATATATATATATATATATATATATATATATATATATATATATATAGGTAGATGAGGAAAATACAGAGAGGTGGCATACCTAAGGAAGAGAAGGAGAACTGTTCTGTTTTGTGAAGACTACATTCCCGGGATAGAAGCAGTCTTGTTGTCAGGCCGATATGTTGACAAAATGTAGTATTTATTCAACACATCTATGAACCCTGATCACCTACGCCTTTTTAATACAAATAAGTGATGCTAATTCTATGTCAATTGCAAACAGTGAATGGAGCTGTGAAGAAGTAAATATTTAAAACTATGTACATACCCCAGTACCAAGCCTTTTACTAGTCCCTGGAGTTTTATACCCTGTTGGCTATAAACAAATAATATTACAGAAACAGGAAGAATATAAATATATTTAAATAAAACTTCACAATGCAAAAAAATCTTGTTAGTCTATTCCATTGTCTTTCCATACTAGTTTCACTCACCAGTCTTGATCGTTTCCCATAAGAAGACTTTAGTGCTTCTTGGAGGAACTCATCTTGCTCAATGTTTTTAGTGTTGAATGCAGAATGGTGGTAATCATTATATCCTTCATACAATTGGTCATCGGTCTTACTCATTGAGGAGAGCATTTCAGAAGCTGTCAAATATCTCTCATATGTCACAAAACTAAATATTTAAAAAAAAAATGCATAAATCGGTTTTGCATAAAGCTACTAACTGTAATAGGGAACAGAAGATTGATTCGAATCGCCCTTTTATATGTAGAGGAAAATAGCCACAGCTGTCAACAGAATAAAGGAGCTAATACTGTAACCAAGGAAACGGCCTGCCAAACACAAAGGAAGAGATAGTTGGCGAACAGTTCCATCCATCAGAGCTATCTGTCGGGATATAGAGGAACTAACGACTATTCACAAATAGTCAATCTACTGTTTTCACACACAAGTAGCAAAGGGGCCTAGAGTGGGACTGGCGTGTTACGGGCGTGGTATTGGCGTGGGCCTAGTGTGGGACTGGCGTGTCACGGGCGTGGGACAGGCGTGGTATTGGCGTGTTACGTGCGTGGGACAGGCGTGGTATTGGCGTGTTACGGGCGTGGGACAGGCGTGTTACGGGCGTGGTATTGACGTGGGACTGGCGTGTTACGGGCGTGGGACTGGCATGTCACGGGCGTGGTGCGTTGCATTCACACATGTTTGGCAGTTAAGTGGTCCAGTTCACTACAACATGTTGGCGAGGACATGGTTTTCTACCTCAGAGGACGACTTTGATCATGATTTGTTGGATATTATTAATATTGTGAATATAAAAACTGTGAAATGACCTGTTGGGTGCATCCTATTTGGTTGGATAAATAGAAATCTGACGGTGCGTTCAGCGTAATGCGAGAGCGTAACTTGTACCCTGATCGTTTTCAAAATGATTACAGGATGTCTGAAGAATGTTTTAACCAAATTCTAGCCTTAGTTGAGGATGATCTTCAACAGAAACATAAGCTCTAGTGGGAACCAGTTAGCCCATATTGTGCTTCAAAAAGGCTATTTAAATCTTTGTTGATATTCAATGTTCATTCCTCGTTGCATCTTTTGGGCATTGGACCTCTGTGTTGTGTACAGGTTCAGTACTTCCTTACTGGTGTTGTAAGCAGAGCCGCCACATGGGGGGGGGGGACTGTCGGGTACAGTTCAGTGTTGTAAAATACCCGGGCATTTATTCTTAAGGGTAAATACCCAGGGTATATACCCAGGGTAAATACCCAATTTCGTAAATACCCGGGTATTTAAGGTATTTAACTAAACCACGACTTAGTAATCGAATATTGTAAAATGTCATGGATCTTGCCAGTTTAGAGCTATTGCAACACTGAGAAACTATTAAAACAATAATAAATTATAAAATAGGATCACGGAGAGGTTAATAAATAATAAATTATTACCTGAAAATTTGCCATGGACCTTCCGACTACCAATAAAACAAGTTGTTTGCCTAAATTTGATACTACTGTACTGCATTCACAAAAATGTAGCCTCAGCTAAAACTTTGGACTAGGATTATCTCAATTTCTCAAAACACAAATTAAGTTACCTACTCATTGATCAAAAGACATGTACCTTTCATGCCCCTCCACCATAACATGGGACTTATTTTATTATTTTCATTGTCATTGTCTTCAAGACCTTCCCAAACAAAGTTGCCATAATACCTCTTGGTCCCTATAGTCAGCTATGTCTTTCCAAAGATCAACTGATTTCAATCCCATGCTTCTGCCTAACTCACACACAAAACAAATGGAAGTGTTCAACAAGTATGCAGCAAGATGTGCGTTTCCAGTACCAAACTGAATTCGTTTCTCCTATTTAGTTAACACAAGTTTTTTGAAGAGAAGATTCTGGGTTTCTTGTTGAAGAGTTTTCAGTAATTCTTAAATCTCTTATGAACTGTGTGGATCAAAGGGGCATTTAACTGAATGGCAGTGATAAGTTCAACAATTTTATCAAGGATGTTAACTAGTTTCCTGGCTCGGACTCAAAACACTCTGTCATCAAGAAGCTACCTTGTCATTTCTGGTGAGATTTCCGCTTACTGTAATGTTGTTACTACTGTATGAGCATAATTTCAAATAATATTAACAAGGACCACAAACCACTTAAAATGATTTTGAACTATTATAATAAACATTAAAAATTTGTTGACCCTTTTTTTAAATTTAAATAAGTCCTTAATAATTGAATAGGCTTCATTAAATCCTTTTTAAAATTAATTAACCTTCCCCACTGTAAAAGTAATCATGAAAATTCATAGACATACATTAAGTTGTAAATACCCATAAATACCCAGACCGAGTTTTAACGTTCTTTAAAATATCACTGGGTAAGTATTAATGTTCATTAAGTTTTTATGATCAAATGGGTAAGTTTCAGACCTTGTTTGCACCAAAAAATATTCAAAGAAGTTGTATCAAGCTGAAAAACTGAAAATACCCACTTTTTGGGTATTTACCTTCCCTGTGGGTAAATACCCAATTTATATTTACCTACCCACTGGGTATTTACCCACCCCACATCACTGGTATAGTTGTCCCGGGCCTCGCTAATTGGACTTAAATGTATAGGTTATAAGCTTATAAAAAGAATGGGGTTAGAAATATAGACGGGCGTAGCCTATATTTATTAGAATGGGATCTATATTTTTTTTTAATGAACAAAAACGACAAAACAAGTGCAGTCCCAGAATAGTATATTTCATTAGGAGTCGTAATAAATCTACAAGTACCGAAAATGACCTTTTCTTCACCGATTGTTGGCTTTTATTCTCATTCCACCCAAAACTCAAGATGAAAATAATTTTAAAATGCCCAAAGTCCTATAGCAAAGTACTAGAATTTTCAGTCTGGCTCTGAGAAGTAGGGGCCCGTGATCTGGTCCTGGCCCCGGCTCTGAGAAGTGGGGGCCCGTGATCTGGTCCTGGCCCCGGCTCTGAGAAGTAGGGGCCCGTGATCTGGTCCTGGCCCCGGCTCTGAGAAGTAGGGGCCCGTGATCTGGTCCTGGCCCCGGCTCTGAGAAGTAGGGGCCTGTGATCTGGTCCTGGCCCCGGCTCTGAGATGTGGCGGCCCTGATTGTAAGTGCCCCTAACATATAAGGTGTTCCTTGAGATGGCCTATTTTATTTCTCCCATTTATTAAATCAACATTAATTAATTCTAGCGTTAGTTGAGGATGACTTTCAAAAGAAACATACGCACTAGCGGGAGCCAGTTAGCCCATATTGTGTTTCAAAAAAGGCTATTTAAATCTTAACTGGTTTTAATGCTTTTTTTTTTTTTTTTAAAGCTAATACAATTTAGAACAACTTTGTCTAATCAGATGTTTGTATTTTCCCTTCCTTATCAAATTACGTGAAACGAAGTTAGACTCAGGAAGTTTTATAATTGAACATAAAATAACATTTCATTTATCGTCCAACTTAATATCACCAATAAAAGTCCGACTCGCAGGAACTGCAGCGTCTTAGCGCGGTTCCGTTCATGTCCCTAGTGCCATTTGATAAGCTTAGAAAAGAAATAAACTTATTTTTTTTTATATATCTCGTGAAAATTGTCAAAATCCTCTCGAACAACTCGAATAAAAGTGATATTAAGGCGTCAGGGACACCGACAGTAGCTAACTTTTACACAGAAGCGGAAATTACAGAATCTGGCTCTCATTCTAAAGCAAAGCTCTATAAATCAATACAAAATATGCCTAATAAAGCCTTTCTAGAGGATACAGAAACATGGGCGTATATGAGGGGGGGGGCTGAGGGGGCTGCAGCCCCTCCCGAAATTTTGAATTGATGATAAAACTTCTCGTAAAACCCTTAAAAATAAATTAAATAAAATCACTTAGTTCATAAAACATATTTTATTTTACCTGTAATAGCGTTTTAGTTGCCTAAAACTATTCCAAGCTCTAAATATTTAGTATTCCATACCCTGGAAATTCCATACCCGAACGGTTAAAGCTATCGCCTTGAAAATGATTCCATTCGTTTTCCTAGCCCAAGAAGCCTATAAAAAGAGTACTTACAAGCTTATGAACTCAAAAACGTAAGCGTTACGATTTTTTTTGCGCGAATTTCGCCCCAAACGCCATCTTCCAGTGGGCGGATTTTGCTGGTTAACGAGCTTGACCTTTCAAATTGGACGACAGATTTTTGTACCAAATTTCATCAAAATCGGACCATCAGGGAAGCCAGAAATGAGCGAACAGACAAATATATATATATATATATATATATATATATATATATATATATATATATATAAATAAATAAATATATATATATATATATATATATATATATATATATATATATATATATATACAAATTTGAACCACTGTTATTTTCGGTCTCTAGGGGTTCTGAAACGCGAAATTTTCTTGTCGGCACTTCCGGATTGTTTCATTGTATCAACCTTATAAGCGGGGTTCCTCCCTATGGGGGAGGGAGGAACCGCGCTAAAATGATCCACAAACCCCAAAAAACCTGCAATTCACTCGTCCTATTGCCCGATCTCCCTCCTTCCCATTATGGGAAAAATCCTCGAGAAGCTTCTCCTCAAACGTCTAATCCCATGGGCGTAAATAGAAAATTATTTCGGGAGGGGGCTGGGAAAATTGGGGGCGGGGCTGGTACCATTTCCGGGGTATGGAATACTAACAATTTAGAACTTGGAATAGTTTTAACCAACTAAAACGCTATTTTTTTTTTATTATTTTTTTTTTTTATTACGGCGCATCTACATCAAGGTCATTAGCGCTGACATCCAGGGTGCAGCGAGGAATTTTACCAGCGAGCCGTGAGATGATAAAATTCCTGCCGGAGGTTGGGAATCGAACCCACCATCTCCCGGTTGGTCAGCTCTATAAATCAATACAAAATATGCCTAATAAAGCCTTTCTAGAGGATACAGAAGCATGGGCGTATATGAGGGGGGGGGCTGAGGGGGCTGCAGCCCCTCCCGAAATTTTGAATTGATGATAAAACTTCTCGTAAAACCCTTAAAAATAAATTAAATAAGATCACTTAGTTCATAAAACATATTTTATTTTACCTGTAATAGCGTTTTAGTTGCCTAAAACTATTCCAAGCTCTAAATATTTAGTATTCCATACCCTGGAAATGGTCTCAGCCCCCCCCCCCGAAATTGTTTTTATATACGCCCATGTACAGAAGGATCAAGAAGAAGTACACAAGATTGAGTAGAATACCCTGCCTAATATAGCCTATATAGAATAATATGCCGAATAAAACCTATCTAGTAAATACACAAGGACAAATAAAAGTCTTGACGAATAACAAGTCAAGAAAAAAAACTTTATTTAACAAAATAAAACAAAGTTTAGTTGCCCAACTACAATAGAATAATATACCTAATTAAGTCTAAGGAGTAGACACAAATGGACCAAAAACAAGTCTTGTGGAATATTGTTTTTTTTCTAATTAAATACTTTTTATCAATATTTAGTATATAACCTTTGTTGAAAACTATTGATTGCTAATTGATGAATCGGTTTACAACTAAGTAGTCTTTATGAATATTTAGCATATAACCTTATGTTTGGATCTGAGTTTTTGGGGTGCTCCCCGCCTAGGCTTTGTATTTGTGTCAGCAGATACCTGGGGTATATTTACAGCTCTTGAGGATTAACTCTTAGCAGGTAAATTTCCTGCGGCCCCCTTGTTTCTACAGGCATTGAACCGCCATATTCGCTCATAGTATCTAACCGTTGTGAAGTTTATTTTTTGGATTTAGGACTTAATATACATATGTAGACTAAATCATAGCAAGAAGTAATCCCCCGTCGTCGGTTCTTAACTATGTAGACTCGCTAATGTTATCCAATCTTAGATACATCGTATTTAAAATCCACAGCAAAAACACGACATTTCATCAGAATCCCCTGCTGAATAAAACTTATATAGAATAATATGCAAAATAAAGCCTATCTAGTGGATAAAAATAGAGGAAAAAAGCCGTTCGTGGTGGTAGAAAATCTTAAAAGTATTTCGCTCAGAAATCTCCGAAATATTGTCACTAATTTTACGTATCCTGTTTTATAGCCAAATAGATTTATATTCTATAATCAATAAGAAAAACCTACTAACAATAAAAAAAAAAAAAAAAAAAAAAAGAAAAAAAAAAAGGGTCTCCCGTGGTCTAATGGCTAGCGCCTTGGATTCGTAAGCGGGAGATGGTGGGTTCGATTCCCAACCTCCGGCAGGAATTTTATCATCCCACGGCTCGCTGGTAAAATTCCTCGCTGCACCCTGGTATCGGCGCTAATGACCTAGATGTAGATGCGCCGTAAAAAAAAAAAAAAAATAAAATAAAAAACTATGGGTAACAGATGAAAATAGGGAATACCAAGAATAATTCTAAAGAACGAAATCAACACCAGTACTGTAATCTAGATATTCATACGGCATCTTCGAATTCTAACAATCAAAATATTGATTCTAATTATACGTATCATGTTTTATTGACAAATACATTTGACTACTATAAGCAATTAAAAACACTAGGGAATATGCCAAAGAACTCGGAGTAGGAGCCTCGACAGTTTCAAGACATTTGAAGGAAATCGACAAATCCAAAACTGACATTTCATAGGGTACAGCCTGATATATTTTTAACAATGAATTGTTTTTCTTATTTTAATTAATCTGTTTTATTGTCAAATACATTATCCAACTTTAAGCAATTAAAAAACAACAAGGAATAAAAACAAACAAAAAGAACCGTTCGAATAAACGAAATCAATTACTTCAAAGTTTAAGCACTTATTTCTCCGACATAGCCTAATCAAAAATTGTTTCAGAATCTTTTTTGTAGAACATTTAGTAAGCTTTCGCATGGTAACCCTCCGTTTACCAATATTCCTAACCGTCTTCGAGATATTAGGGAATGTATACGAAGTTCCCAAAACATTTCATGTCTGTTAATAAAATATTTTATTCTAATCCTTCCTTAGCTCCAAACGTAACCAAAATTTTAACATATTAGTGTTGATGAAATTCAAACTTGCAGAAAATGTTTCAACTGAATCCCATAATTTTAAGTATCAAAATCAAAGACAAAAAGAACAGTTCGAATAAGCGAAATCAATTACTTTAAAGTTTTAAGCTCTTATTTCTCCGATTGACATCGCCTAATCAAAACTTTCATTAGAACCTTTTTTGTAGAGCATTTAGTAAGCTTTCTAATGGTATTCTTCCGTTTCCCAAATTCTCAACCTTTTTCGAGATATTAAGGAAAGTATACAAAGTTACCAAAACTTTTTTATGTCTGTTAATAAAATATTTTATTCTAACCCTTCCTTAACTCCAAACGCAACCAAAATTTCAACGTATTAGTTTTAATGAAAGTAGAACATGCAGTAAATGTTTGAACTGAATCCCATGATTCTAAGTACCCAAACCAAAAACGGCATTCAAAAATTATTTTTTCAGTTTTCTCAAAAACAGTTAAAGCTATCGCCTTGAAAATGAATCCATTCGTTTTCCTAGCCCAAGAAGCCTATAAAAAGAGTACTTACAAGCTTGTGAACTCAAAAACGTAAGCGTTACGATTTTTTTTGCGCGAATTTCGCCCCAAACGCCATCTTCCAGTGGGCGGATTTTGCTGGTTAACGAGCTTGACCTTTCAAATTGGACGACAGATTTTTGTACCAAATTTCATCAAAATCGGACCATCAGGGAAGCCAGAAATGAGCGAACAGACAAATATATATATATATATATATATATATATATATATATATATATAAATAAATAAATATATATATATATATATATATATATATATATATACAAATTTGAACCACTGTTATTTTCGGTCTCTAGGGGTTCTGAAACGCGAAATTTTCTTGTCGGCACTTCCGGATTGTTTCATTGTGTCAACCTTATAAGCGGGGTTCCTCCCTAAGGGGGAGGGAGGAACCGCGCTAAAATGATCCACAAACCCCAAAAAACCTGCAATTCACTCGTCCTATTGCCCGATCTCCCTCCTTCCCATTATGGGAAAAATCCTCGAGAAGCTTCTCCTCAAACGTCTAATCCCATGGGCGTAAATAGAAAATTATTTCGGGAGGGGGCTGGGAAAATTGGGGGCGGGGCTGGTACCATTTCCGGGGTATGGAATACTAACAATTTAGAACTTGGAATAGTTTTAACCAACTAAAACGCTATTTTTTTTTTATTATTTTTTTTTTTTTTTTATTACGGCGCATCTACATCAAGGTCATTAGCGCTGACATCCAGGGTGCAGCGAGGAATTTTACCAGCGAGCCGTGAGATGATAAAATTCCTGCCGGAGGTTGGGAATCGAACCCACCATCTCCCGGTGTGTCAGCTCTATAAATCAATACAAAATATGCCTAATAAAGCCTTTCTAGAGGATACAGAAGCATGGGCGTATATGAGGGGGGGGCTGAGGGGGCTGCAGCCCCTCCCGAAATTTTGAATTGATGATAAAACTTCTCGTAAAACCCTTAAAAATAAATTAAATAAGATCACTTAGTTCATAAAACATATTTTATTTTACCTGTAATAGCGTTTTAGTTGCCTAAAACTATTCCAAGCTCTAAATATTTAGTATTCCATACCCTGGAAATGGTCTCAGCCCCCCCCCCGAAATTGTTTTTATATACGCCCATGTACAGAAGGATCAAGAAGAAGTACACAAGATTGAGTAGAATACCCTGCCTAATATAGCCTATATAGAATAATATGCCGAATAAAACCTATCTAGTAAATACACAAGGACAAATAAAAGTCTTGACGAATAACAAGTCAAGAAAAAAAACTTTATTTAACAAAATAAAACAAAGTTTAGTTGCCCAACTACAATAGAATAATATACCTAATTAAGTCTAAGGAGTAGACACAAATGGACCAAAAACAAGTCTTGTGGAATATTGTTTTTTTTCTAATTAAATACTTTTTATCAATATTTAGTATATAACCTTTGTTGAAAACTATTGATTGCTAATTGATGAATCGGTTTACAACTAAGTAGTCTTTATGAATATTTAGCATATAACCTTATGTTTGGATCTGAGTTTTTGGGGTGCTCCCCGCCTAGGCTTTGTATTTGTGTCAGCAGATACCTGGGGTATATTTACAGCTCTTGAGGATTAACTCTTAGCAGGTAAATTTCCTGCGGCCCCCCTTGTTTCTACAGGCATTGAACCGCCATATTCGCTCATAGTATCTAACCGTTGTGAAGTTTATTTTTTGGATTTAGGACTTAATATACATATGTAGACTAAATCATAGCAAGAAGTAATCCCCCGTCGTCGGTTCTTAACTATGTAGACTCGCTAATGTTATCCAATCTTAGATACATCGTATTTAAAATCCACAGCAAAAACACGACATTTCATCAGAATCCCCTGCTGAATAAAACTTATATAGAATAATATGCAAAATAAAGCCTATCTAGTGGATAAAAATAGAGGAAAAAAGCCGTTCGTGGTGGTAGAAAATCTTAAAAGTATTTCGCTCAGAAATCTCCGAAATATTGTCACTAATTTTACGTATCCTGTTTTATAGCCAAATAGATTTATATTCTATAATCAATAAGAAAAACCTACTAACAATAAAAAAAAAAAAAAAAAAAAAAAGAAAAAAAAAAAGGGTCTCCCGTGGTCTAATGGCTAGCGCCTTGGATTCGTAAGCGGGAGATGGTGGGTTCGATTCCCAACCTCCGGCAGGAATTTTATCATCCCACGGCTCGCTGGTAAAATTCCTCGCTGCACCCTGGTATCGGCGCTAATGACCTAGATGTAGATGCGCCGTAAAAAAAAAAAAATAAAATAAAAAACTATGGGTAACAGATGAAAATAGGGAATACCAAGAATAATTCTAAAGAACGAAATCAACACCAGTACTGTAATCTAGATATTCATACGGCATCTTAGAATTCTAACAATCAAAATATTGATTCTAATTATACGTATCATGTTTTATTGACAAATACATTTGACTACTATAAGCAATTAAAAACACTAGGGAATATGCCAAAGAACTCGGAGTAGGAGCCTCGACAGTTTCAAGACATTTGAAGGAAATCGACAAATCCAAAACTTGCATTTCATAGGGTACAGCCTGATATATTTTTAACAATGAATCGTTTTTCTTATTTTAATTAATCTGTTTTATTGTCAAATACATTATCCAACTTTAAGCAATTAAAAAATAACAAGGAATAAAAACAAACAAAAAGAACCGTTCGAATAAACGAAATCAATTACTTCAAAGTTTAAGCACTTATTTCTCCGACATAGCCTAATCAAAAATTGTTTCAGAATCTTTTTTGTAGAACATTTAGTAAGCTTTCGCATGGTAACCCTCCGTTTACCAATATTCCTAACCGTCTTCGAGATATTAGGGAATGTATACGAAGTTCCCAAAACATTTCATGTCTGTTAATAAAATATTTTATTCTAATCCTTCCTTAGCTCCAAACGTAACCAAAATTTTAACATATTAGTGTTGATGAAATTCAAACACAGAAAATGTTTCAACTGAATCCCATAATTTTAAGTATCAAAATCAAAGACAAAAAGAACAGTTCGAATAAGCGAAATCAATTACTTTAAAGTTTTATGCACTTATTTCTCCGATTGACATCGCCTAATCAAAACTTTCATTAGAACCTTTTTTGTAGAGCATTTAGTAAGCTTTCTAATGGTATTCTTTCGTTTCCCAAATTCTCAACCTTTTTCGAGATATTAAGGAAAGTATACAAAGTTACCAAAACTTTTTTATGTCTGTTAATAAAATATTTTATTCTAACCCTTCCTTAACTCCAAACGCAACCAAAATTTCAACGTATTAGTTTTAATGAAAGTAGAACATGCAGTAAATGTTTGAACTGAATCCCATGATTCTAAGTACCCAAACCAAAAACGGCATTCAAAAATTATTTTTTCAGTTTTCTCAAAAACGGTTAAAGCTATCGCCTTGAAAATGAATCCATTCGTTTTCCTAGCCCAAGAAGCCTATAAAAAGAGTACTTACAAGCTTATGAACTCAAAAACGTAAGCGTTACGATTTTTTTTGCGCGAATTTCGCCCCAAACGCCATCTTCCAGTGGGCGGATTTTGCTGGTTAACGAGCTTGACCTTTCAAATTGGACGACAGATTTTTGTACCAAATTTCATCAAAATCGGACCATCAGGGAAGCCAGAAATGAGCGAACAGACAAATATATATATATATATATATATATATATATATATATATATATATATAAGGTTGATATATGTATCAACCTTATAAGCGGGGTTCCTCCCTATGGGGGAGGGAGGAACCGCGCTAAAATGATCCACAAACCCCAAAAAACCTGCAATTCACTCGTCCTATTGCCCGATCACCCTCCTTCCCATTATGGGAAAAATCCTCGAGAAGCTTCTCCTCAAACGTCTAATCCCATGGGCGTAAATAGAAAATTATTTCGGGAGGGGGCTGGGAAAATTGGGGGCGGGGCTGGTACCATTTCCGGGGTATGGAATACTAACAATTTAGAACTTGGAATAGTTTTAACCAACTAAAACGCTATTTTTTTTTTATTTATTACGGCGCATCTACATCAAGGTCATTAGCGCCGACATCCAGGGTGCAGCGAGGAATTTTACCAGCGAGCCGTGAGATGATAAAATTCCTGCCGGAGGTTGGGAATCGAACCCACCATCTCCCGCTTATGAATCCAAGGCACTAGCCATTAGACCACGGGAGACCCCAAAACGCTATTACACCTAAAATAAAATATTTTGTTATGAACTAAGTAATCTTATTTAATTTATTTTTAAATATCAGCACAGATATTGTTCAATTTAAACATTCACATCATGATTAGACTCTTCTTAATCACTTGATCTTAATTCAAAACATATACATATATGTACATATATATGTATATATATATATATGTGTATATATATATATATATATATATATATATATATATATATACACACACACAAATAGATTAATAGACGTAATATTTAGTATAGATAATAATTATAATTCTACTGAATTAAATAAGATGCTGAAACTACATCACTGTTATTAATTAGTGGGGTTCCTCCCTCCCTCCATAGGGAGGAAACCCGCTTATAAGGTTCACCTCATGTCGCAATTCGGAAGTGCCGACTAGAAAACTTTACGTTTTAGGACCACTAGCACTAGCGTATATAGGAAATAATTTCGGAGGGGGGGGGGCTGAGAGCACCCAGGCATTTGGAGGGTAGGGAAAATCATAGGAAGGGAAGATCATAGGAAGGGGTAGGGAAGATTTTAGTGTATAATGATGAAGAAGAACAAGGAGAAAAACAAATTTATTGGGTCGGCTTGATTGTAAGCCTTACACAAATTTAACCATGGGCGTGTATAAGGGGGGGGGGGCTGCAGCTCCCCGAAATTTTGATTTGATGTTAAAAACTTGTCGTAAAAACCCTCAAAAATAAATTAAATAAGAACACTTAGTTCATAAAAAATATTTTATTTTTTGTGTAATAGCATTTTAGTTGCCTAAAACTATTCCAAGCTCTAAATTTAGTTGTGTGTTCCTGATGAACCAAGGTGCTGACACCGCAAATCGTAAGATTTTATTTTGGAACTTCTGGATCTTGTTAATCTGCATCTTCGTAGCTCCCATCCAGACAGGTGGCCGTTGGTAAGTCGGCGTGTGAAGTATACAGGAAGGTGTCATCAGCCGATGTAGCTATGTCAGCTGTCAAAGGAGTCGGTATGTCATAGCAGTAAATATTAAATAGAGTTGGGCTCAGCACCTTGAGGAACGCCGACTTTGCTATTTCTCCTTCGTGTCAATGTCGAGTGTAAATATGGTGTCAGGCCTATTTGTTGCATCTTTATGGTTAGGGAGCTGTGGCTTACAGAGTCAAATGCTGCAGGAATGTCCAAGGAAATCGCGCAGCAATACTTCTTTTCTTCGAATGAGCGTGTGATTGCTTCTGTTAGTCTATGGAGCTGATGAACTGTAGAGTGTTTATTCTTGAAGCCAAATTGGTGAGTTGGTAATATGTGATGTTCAGAAATAAGGATCTGGAGTCGATTATTCATTAAAGTTTCAAAAACATTACAAATAATATTTAATAAAGTAATTGGCCTGTAGCTTGAGGGCTCATCCTTCGGCTTCCCTGGTTTTTGAAACATCAGGATGATACCATTCTTCCAGCATCTTGGAAAATAGCCAAAACGCAGAGCGGCATTGAATAGTCCTACTAAGAAGGCAAGGGTTTTTCTTGGGAGATTTTTAAGGACGATATTAGGAGTACGGTCTTCACCTGGAGCTTTTTTGCGGGGAAGTTTCTGAATAACTGCTTTTAGTTCATTTAGGGAAATAAATTTAATACTATTCGGCAGTGTTTCGTGGTTTAAATTTTCTGGTTCATCATTTGGATCGAATATATTTCAAAGGTGATCTGCAAATAGATTGCATTTCTCCTCATCCGAAGTTAACACGATATTATCCTTTCGTAGAGGTGGTGTAGATATGTTAGGACGAAGAAGCCGTTTGGTTTCCTTCCAAACCCGATCATCGCCACTAGTTAGGTCACTCAGAAATTCCTGGTACTTATTTAACCTGACACCAGGGTAAATCCAGAAGACATTTTTCGCTGTTATATGCTTCTCTCTCTCTCTCTCTCTCTCTCTCTCTCTCTCTCTCTATATATATATATATATATATATATATATATATATATATATATAGACGTATAAAATGACATTGTGGTATTGCAAAAAACAAAACAAAAAAAAAAACGTTTTTTTTTTAAATAGAACAAACTCCTAATAGCTTTTTCATTATTCCTTTATGAAAAATACCATAGAAATTATTTAAAACCTTTAGTGGCCGTTAACTTATCATTCTCAGGTATAAATAAAAAAATATTAAATAAAATAATCTAGATGAGTCTGAAAGATTTTTCTCTAATTTTTAATATGATCTTGTGAGCTATTTCTCGTAGATCTGCGAAACGGTGGGACAGTTCCATTCCCTATCCTCAGTCAACCAATACAGCAATTATCAAGTCACATTAAGAAGAATATTTCAAACTTTTGTTTCTAACTGTCTCATTAACCACTCTACTCCAAACAAAAGTGGTGAAATAAAGGATTTCTTCCGCAAGCTCTTCTCTGAATTCTTACCCGAAAATCGATTGGAACCAAGTTCTCCTTGATGACAGGACGATACTTTCAATTTCCACCGAAATCAATCTATCATTGTGCTCCATATTTCTGAAATCTCATATGCGGAATTCGAAGGGTGAATAAAACTATAATTAAAACGCCTATTCATGATTCAACAAAGAACTAGATGTTTCCCATCCTTTTAGGTGCCTCTTCAAGGAACAAAGAATTCACTATATTCCTAATTCAGCGTGATTGTACAAAGCAGAAACTCACCCTACAATGACCACGTCAAGATTGAGATTCCTACCTACTGCATCAATCAGTAGTATACATTCGATAAAGTCCAAGAAATAAAATTCGATCATCCAAAACAAGATGCCATTTGAAATAATATAACAGTTTTAGATATAGGCAGGAGTCGTGTCCAAGCCATTGCAAGTGTCTCAGCGTTTATGAGTGCTCTTTTATTTTTACCTCAAAACAGTGGTTATAAGCCGTTTTAGTTTGTAAAAAATGGCAGAGAACCTGCCATAATTATGAACATTCTGTGTTTAAAGTTTCACAGCCTTTAGTTCATCAATTCACTGGAAAACTGTAAGTAAAAGCCTTTTACTAACAGTTTTTCTGTAGAAAAACTTAACTATAGCTTAAGCTATTAGCAATTACGATATTTCATAACCTTTTACATGACCTTTTACTAAAAGGTCATAGTTTTCGAAGTGATTTACGCTGTGCCCCCATGAGTGGGGGATTCCCGCCGCTGCCGGCCTAGGGTCTACCCTCTGCCCCAGCTGAGAGGCTACTGTCTTCCATCCAAGGAGCCGGCTTACTCCCTCCTCTTCAGCCTACTACTCCTTGGCTCAGGGGTAGCGTTCGCTACGCTCACATCAAAAGTAACGAGATCATAGCTCGCATTACCACCTTGTTAAATAGTCATCTCAAGGAATTTTATTTTAAATAATACATTTAGCTAGAACTTTTTTTGGTTAAATATTTAATACACACACACACACACACACACACACACACATATATATATATATATATATATATATATATATATATATATATATATATATATATATATTTTATTTAACTAAAAAAATATACATGCAAAAATGTACAATAAAAATATGCAAGCATCCCATTCCAGAAAAACCTTCATCTCAAGGAATTTTATTTTAAATAATACATTTAGCTAGAACTTTTTTTGGTTAAATATTTAATATATATATAAATATTTAATATATATATAATATATATATATATATATAATATATATATATATATATATATATATATATAATATATATATATATATATATATATATATATATATATATATTAACTAAAAAAAATATGCATGCAAAAATGGACAATAAAAATGTGGAAGCATCCCATTCCAGAAAAAACTCTATACAGACCAGCACCAACACTTCAAAAAGATCAAGAGCCTCCGACCTTACTTCACCGAATGTGTCGCCAGAAAAAAAGAAACAAGCCAAGACGGACGGGCTCTTCATCGAGTGCTTCATCAACCCGCCAGACTTACCGCCAACCTCCATCAGTACAATACCAGCCTGATTTCACCTCCCCCAACTCATTCCAACTATTAGCGCCACAAGACCAAGATGACGATATCGAGCCTATAAATCTAAAGCCGGACATTGATTTACTCGCCATCTGCAACACAATTGCAACAGAAGTCGGCCAAACAACATTCACTTGCAAATCAAAAACAAACGCATTTTCAATTCAGGCAAAAAATCCCGAAACGTACAGAAAAATAGTCAGACTTCTCCAAGCCAAAAATTTGGAATACTATACCTACCAATTTAAAGAAGACAAACCATATAGGGTGGTCATAAGGCACCTAGATCCCACTACGCCAAAAGATATGATAATATCTGAACTGGGAAAACTATGATTCCAGGTTTTAGATGCCTGTAATGTATTAAAGAAAACCACAAGAACTCCACTCCCGCTATTACTCATCAGCCTAAAACCAGCACCAAATAATCGAGACATATTTTCATTGAAGACTCTCCTGTGGAAAAACCACATAAAAAAGAGGACATCCCACAGTGCTCAAGAAGCCAGAGCTTTGATCACACGAAGAAATTCTGTCGGGTGAATCCCATGTGTGTGAAGTGTGCAGGTCCTCATCTATCGAATGAGTGTTCGAAGACTAGAGATACTCCAGCTATGTGCATAAACTGCCATCAAGCCCATCCAGCAACCCACCGTGGTTGTAGCACCTATAATTCTGTCGGGTGAATCCCATGTGTGTGAAGTGTGCAGGTCCTCATCTCTCGAATGAGTGTTCGAAGACTAGAGATACTCCAGCTATGTGCATAAACTGCCATCAAGCCCATCCAGCAAACTACCGCGGTTGTAGTGCCTATCGGAGAAGATCTAGGAGTGGACAACGTGACCCTGCTAGAACTACTTCTCCACCCATCCAGGACTCTTCAACCTTTCCACCCCTACCGAAGCCTCCAGTGGACTACCAGCCTCAGCCCTCCGGTCAACCACATCCTGGAAGAATAACCTACGCTTCTGCATTCCGGGCAAATCTTCCCAAGCCATCGACAACTACCTCTGCTCCCACCCCTGCCTCCCATTTCCCGCCTTCCTCACCGGACCACCCGTTCCGGACCACCCAGACGGGACTGCTCACGGAGGTACTGCCATCCTAATCAAATCCTCCATTTCCCACTATCCTGATCCTACACCTTTTGCATTGGAATGTTTGCAGAGTACCACAGTTACCCTCCAATCCTCTTCCCACGTTCCAATAACCATTTCCTCCGCTTATTGCCCACCCAATAAAGCGATCTCCCCTTCCGTCCGAATTTGGATGTCGAACCTCCAACTCTCGAGGCAACCTTTTTCACCACACCATCCACTCCCACCATCTGAATATGATTTCTCCTTCCAATCCATCCTACTGGCCTACTTCCAGATCCAAACCCCCATACATAGTGGATTATTTTGTAACAAATGGTGTCAGACATGTTCCTTTCCATATTTCCAACCTATTTGATTTATCTTCTGATCACAGCCCTATATTGCTTTCCTTTAACATCGATCCTAATCATTTCACTTGTCCTCAACGCCCATCCCTCACCAACGGCCCAGTTGATTGGTGCTCATTTCAATCTTTCCTAAATTCCTCTTTAAACCTGAACATCCCTCTTATGAATGAGGATGACATAGCCACAGCCATAAACAAACGGATTACTGACATCCAGACTGGACTAATTATTTCCACTAAGAAATTTCCCCATAAACCACCTTCAGTAACCTACTTCCCGGATCATATACAATTCCTTCGAAAAAAAACAGAGCCAGAAGAATATGGCAAACCACACGATATCCATCTGACAAGACGCGCCTCAACCAACTGACTAGACAACTACAATACGAACTACACAAACACTTTAACAACAAAATCGCTGAATACACTCACAAACTTACTCCCGACGACAAATCCCTATGGACAGCCACGAAACGAATTCTATCCCAACCCAATCCATCACATCCTCTCCGTCGAGATGGTAACAGCTGGGCTAAAACAGACACTGAAATTTCCGAAACTTTTGCATCCCACCTTTCCCAAGTATTCCGTCCCCACGAATCCATCCACAACCCTATCCATTCTTCAAATGTAAACGAATTCCTAGACTCAGCCTTACCGCTTTCTCCTCCTCCTTCTTCTTTTCGTCCTCATGAAGTTTCCTTAGCTGTCCACAGACTTAAAAACTGTAACGCACCTGGACCCGATCTTATCACCCCCTTAATCCTAAAACGCCTACCTAAAAAAGCTATCCTATTCCTAACCGATGTATATAATGCAGTCCTAAGAACAACCTACTTTCACAACTCCTGGAAATTATCTACCATCAAAATGATCCACAAACCCAAAAAAACTGTAAATTACCCTTCGTCTTATCGCCCAATCTCCCTCCTTCCCATTATGGGGGAAATCCTCGAAAAGCTTCTCCTTAAACGTCTAATCCCAATTCTTGAACTCTGCCTCCCTTCCCACCAATTTGGTTTTCGAGTATCCAATACCACATATTAGTTGACTCCATCTCCTCTTCCTTTGAGCAGAAGAAGTATTGCTCTGATGTATTTCTTGATATCGCTCAAGCTTTTCATAGGATATGGCACCTGGGCTTGCTTTTTAAACACAAGAAAATCCTTCCCTCAACCTACTACCTTATAATAAATTCCTATCTTTCCGACAGATCCTTCAACCTCTCGTTCGGATCATCTCTGTCCTCTTCCTTTCCTCAGCTTGCTGGTGTTCCACAAGGCGGCATCCTAAGTCCTATCTTATTTCTCGTGTACTCTGCTGACATGCCCACCCAGCATTCCACAACCCTCTTTACTTTTGCTGACGATACAGCCATCCTCTCATCCAATTCAGATCCTATACTTGCGTCCGAACACCTTCAATCCCATCTCCAACTGCTTGAACCATGGTTCATAAAATGGCGGATTAAAGTCAACCCTGAAAAATCCTCACACATAACATTCACCCTTCGAAGATCCAATTGTCCTTCCATCAATCTTTTCCAAAGAGAAATCAGTGAAAAGCCCCAAGTTATCTACCTCGGTCTTACCCTTGACAAACGACTTACCTGGAGCCAACACATACAAAAGAAAAGACAGGAAACAAACAGACGTTTTAGACTTCTAACTAGACTACTAGATTCTCGCTCCAAACTATCTTTACAGAACAATTTTATACTGCAATCTTTTTATTTATATACTGCAATACTTCAACCCACCTGGAAGTATGGCTTGGAAGTTTGGGGGTGTGCCAAGCGATCCAATATCCTCAGAATCCAATCCAAAATACTCCGTAAAATAGTCAATGCTCCATTCTATGTTTCAAACTTCACTATCCATAATGACCTAGAAATCCCCTTTGTCCAAACCCTGTCCAAAACCCGATACTTTAACTTCCACTCCCGCTTGCCTGGTCACGACAATCTCCTAATCAATAACCTATCCTCATCCTCCATTCCCGGTAACCCTCACCGTCACCTTAAGCGCAAATGGCCAAGAGATCTATTGTAAAATGTAAATAGTCACACATAAACAAGATGCACTCGTAAACATCTGTTAACACTTGATGCTAATAGGTTTTGGCCAATGGGCTTTTTTCCCTATTGATAAATCATGACTTTAATTCATGAACAAACGAATTATAAAACATACTGTATGCCTACTATATATTTGTCAAATACCGCTCACTCACTGACCTATCATCCCCCAGCCCAACCCACTCGACAGAAAATTTTAAAATTTTGCATGGACACTCCCTATATAACGCAGGCACTCACTAAGAAAGGATTTTTTGATATCCGAATTTTTAAGTATTTTTAGAGGGGTTTAAAGTTTTAGTTGGTTAGAGCAGGCAAGCCTAGGTAGCATGTGTTGCTAGGATGATAACAGAACAGCTGTTACCGTACATTATCTATTTCATTGTATTATTTTGAATTGAGGTTAATTTCAACTATGATGGCAGTCCTTGAATTACTAGAAATAAAATGTGAATTTGTCCCACATAGAGTTTACGCCCTGGTCCATCCGAGGTAATAATATCCCGGACCATTTGACACAAAAATTTGAAATTTTGCACGGATAATACGTTTAGAGTGTAAACACTCGCTAAGAAAGGTTTTTTTTTATATTCAAATGTTTAAGTAATTTTAGGGGGGTTTGAATTATTAAGAAGTTCCTCATCGGCTCAAAAATGGTTCGATTTTGATAACTTTTGGTACAAAAATCTTTCTTCTCATTTAAAAGGTCAAGTTCATTAACCAGTTGAATCCGTTTACTGGAACATGGTTTTTGGAGCAGAAGTTGTGCGAAAGAGTCCTTAACCCTTTAACGGACACATTTCGCTAGCTATGTTGAAATTTTTGTAAAAATTGTATTCATAAATACGAGGTTGGCCGCTTGAGCGGCCCTTGCCCATTCCAGGCATCGGGAATCCCCGATATGCAATGCCCGCGATACCTCGTAAAGCCGATTCCAAGTCGCAAAGATCCAGAAAATGAAAATGGTTCATTTGATGGCGTTACCCTAAGATTGGTAGGCTTAAAAAAAAAAAAAAAAAATAAAAAAAAAATGATAATAATAGTACAATGCTAGCCCAGAATATCATTTAAGACAGAATTGAGGAAAATATTTCATTAGGAATGCCAAAAAAAAAGTATTTTTTCCTTCCAGTCTGACGAGAGTAAGGTGCTTATGAGACGAATCAATTAATAACACGTAATAAAAGAATTATTACATACTTTGAAACGATTTCAGGATAAGATGAGTGATCCAGAGAGCCAATAATGCACGGCCAACACTGACACAAGACGAGTGCGGGAATGGGCAAAGACCGCTTTATCGGTCCAATTCGTCATATATCGGCTCCTCGGGCCCAAGATCTCCAAATTCTATTTTTTGGCATACCCCGAAATCTAGCAGGAAGCATTAGAACCAATTCCGCCTCACTCGCGTCATTTTTTAATTTCAGTGAGCAGTGGCCGCTCAAGCGGCTCTTGCCCGTTAAGGGGTTAACGTAGGAAAACGAACGAACCCATTTTTAAAGCGAGTTCTGTAGCCATTTACCAGAAACATTGATAGAAATACTTTTCAAAACTGATTTTCTGTTTGGGTATTCAGAAACGAAGTATATGGAAAAAAATTGTATATGGATAAAGGAGACATATGCCTATAGGACACATGCCTAAAGGAGACACATGCCTATACGGCACCTGCCTAAAGGAGACATATGCCTATAGGACACATGCCTAAAGGAGACACATGCCTATACGGCACCTGCCTAAAGGAAACACATGCCTATACGGCACCTGCCTAAAGGAGACACATGCATATACGGCACCTGCCTACAGGAGACATGCCTATACGGCACCTGCCTAAAGGAGACATATGCCTATAGGACACATGCCTAAAGGAGACCCATGCATATACGGCACCTGCCTAAAGGAGACACATGCCTATACGGCACCTGCCTAAAGGAGACACATTCCTCAAGTAGACATTTGCCTCAAGGAGACATATACCTATAGGACACATGCCTGAAGGAGACATAGTATTCTTATAGGACACATGCCTGAAGGAGACACATGCCTAAAGGAGATACATGCCTATAAGACACAGGCTTAAAAGAGACATATGCCTATAGGACACATGCCTAAAGGAGACACATGCCTATAGGACACATGCCTAAAGGAGACACATGCCTATAGGACACATGCCTATAGGGCGCCTGCCTATAGGAGACACATGCCTATAGGTCACATGCCTAAAGGAGACACATGCCTATAGGACACATGCCTCAAGGAGACACATGCCTATAGGACACGTGCCTAAAGGAGAAACATGCCTATAGGACACATGCCTGAAGGAGACACATGCCTGAAGGAGACACATGCCAACAGGACACATGCCTATAGGACACATGCCTGAAGGAGACACATGCCTAAATGAAACTCGTACCTATAGGACACATGTGTAATGGAGACACATGCCTAAAGGAGACTCGTGCCTATAGGACACATGTCTAATGGAGACACATGCCTATAGGATACGTCTCTAAAGGAGACACATGCCTGAAGGAGAGATATGCCTATAGGACACAGTCCTAAAGGAGACACATGCCTATAGGACACATGCCTATAGGACACATGCCTGAAGGAGACACATGCCTGAAAGAGACACATGCCAACAGGACACATGCCTATAGGACAAATGCCTGAAGGAGACACATGCCTATAGGACACAGGCCTAAAGGAGACACATGCCTAAATGAGACTCGTACCTATAGGACACATGTGTAATGGAGACACATGCCTAAAGGAGACTCGTGCCTATAGGACACATGTCTAATGGAGACACATGCCTATAGGATACGTCTCTAAAGGAGACACATGCCTGAAGGAGAGATATGCTTACAGGACACTTTAGTATTCCCCCGTAGTGAATAAATTTATTTGTTTTTGTATTTTATAAGATGTATGCTGTTTTATCTTGTGGCGAGAGATATAGCACACAAATAGGAATCATCACTGCAGGAAAAACTGGCGATTTAATGTCGCGCGACATTTTTATCTGTGTAAACATACAAAAAATTGTTTCCAATACAAGGGTACACACTTGTATCTCTAGATCGCAGCGATTAAAAAGTTGCAACATGTCCTATTTCGGAGCGAAACGACTGTCGGAATAGATAGCTTGATGCACCCACTTGCAAGAGTTTAGTTCCAATTCTACCTAAGGCTTCTGCTCCTCTCTTTGTCCTCTTTCCTAATTTCCCTTCTCTTGGCGCGTTTTAGCGCGGTTCCTCCCTCCCCCATAGGGAGGAACCCCGCTTATAAGGTTGATACAATGAAACAATCCGGAAGTGCCGACTAGAAAATTTTGCGTTTCAGAACCCCTAGAAACCGAAAATAATGGTGGTTCAAATTTGTATATATATATATATATATATATATATATATATATATATATATATATATATATATATGTATATATTTATATATATATATATATATATATATATATATATATATATATATATATTTGTCTGTTCGCTCTCTAAATAGAAGACGAATGGTCCGATTTTGATGAAATTTGGTACAAAAATCAGTCGTCCAATTTGAAAGGTCAAGTTCGTTAACCAGCAAAATCACGTTTTTGAGTTCATAAGCTTCTAAGTACTCGTTTTATATGATTCCTGGGCTAGGAAAACGAATGAAACCATTTTCAAGGCGATAGCTTTAACCGTTTTCGAGAAAATTGGAAAAATATTTTTTGAATACCGTTTTTGGTTTGGGTACTTAGAATCATGGGATTCAGTTGAAACATTTTCTGCATGTTCTACTTTCATCAAAATTAATATGTTGAAATTTTGGTTACGTTTGGAGTTAAGGAAGGGTTAGAATAAAATATTTTCTTAACAGACATAAAAAGTTTTAGTAACTTTGTTTACTTTCCTTAATATCTCGAAAAAGGTTGAGAATCTTGGAAAACGGAAGAATACCATTAGAAAGGTTATTAAATGCTCTAAAAAAAAGGTTCTAATGAAAGTTTTGATTAGGCGATGTCAATCGGAGAAATAAGAGCTTAAAACTTTAAAGTAATTGATTTCGCTTATTCGAACTGTTCTATTTGTCTGTTTTTTATTCCTTGTTATTTTTTAATTGCTTATTGTTGGATAATGTATTTGAAAATAAAACAGGTTAAGAAAAATAAGAAAAACAATTTAATGTTAGAGACATGGATTTCCAAGATATATAGCTTTTCAACTGCCTAGCGTCCTTCCTAGGGAGGGTTCTTTGTCTTTGATTTTGGTACTTAGAATTATGGGATACAGTTGAAACATTTTCTGCATGTTGGAGTTTCATCAACACTAATATGTTGAAATTTTTGTTACGTTTAGAGTAAAGGAAGGGTTAGAATAAAATATTTTATTAACAGACAAAAAAAGTTTTGGTAACTTTGTATAATTTCGTTAGTATCTCGAAAACCGTTGACAATCTTGTGAAGCGGAAGATTACCATTCGGAAGCTTACTAAATGCTCTACAAAAAAGGTTCTGAAGAAAGTTTTAATCAGGCGATGTCAATCGGAGAAAAAAGTGCTTAAAGCTTTAAATTAATTGATTTAGTTTATTCCAATGGTTCTTTTTGTCTGTTTTATTTCTTGTTATTTTTTAATTTCTTATAGTTGGATAATGTATTTGACAATAAAACTGGTTAAGTAAAATAACAAAAACAATTTATTGTTAGAAATATAGATTTCCAAGATTCCAAGACCTTGTCACTAGCGGGTCTGTTTCTAGTGTAGCCGACCCTTCCAGGTAAGATTGTAAATCATGTATGTCACCTTTCAAGACTTTACTACTCACAGGAATGGCGTTAGTGACCTTAAGGGTTGACACGCCATTATAATAATTAATTTAAAAAAAAAGACTGGTGGAACCAAAATAAAACTGCTTCTATTTTAATCTTTCCAAATTAGACTAGGGATATGAACGGAACCGCGCTAAGATGATGCAGTCCTGCGAGACGGACTTTATTTAAAATGACTGGCAACGAATGTACTAGATTATGTATCACAACTCTTCAAGTACTAGAAATCGCTAATGGAAACCTAGCCATACTCTCAATAATAAGATTCTTAATAGTCTAATAAGATTCTTAATAATTTCCTAATAGTAATATCATGTACTACAAAATAGTAATATAATTCTCTTACTCAATTATTGGAATATTCTAATTTTTTTTAAATATGGAGAATATAGTTTAAAACTCGTTTAAAATAACATTCATAATAAATAAATAATTTACTTATAAAGAAATGAAAGTTTCAAAAGACATTTTAAATTACTAAGGTCAGTTAAGTAGACCTAATTTGTAATGTATACCAATAGTAGAAAACAATTAAAAATTAAAGTTAAAAAAATTAAATTACAATTAAAAAAGATCTATTTTAATTTTTATTCAATAATGACAAAATGATTTAAGCATGTTTATTGTATATTCTGATAGGAAGGTTCCTAGATATGGAAGGCTGTAAGTGCAGCCATTTTCAGAAGCTAGTCTTTCGTGTGTGTAAACTCTCAGGTCGGCATGAAGTGAGTTTCTTTATCTGGTTTTATTAAGTTAATCTTCTTTTAAGTATTGTTAATTATGTACAGCCTCAGTAATATTTACTACGTTTGTTTTATTTTAGGATCGGTTTGTGCGCGTATAGTGGATATAAAATATATCCAGGCCATGGAAAAACCATGGTTAAAGCTGATGGGAAGGTAACTGTTATTCAATGAAATTATTTTTATTTTTATGACTTAACAAGTAAGCTATAGATTGTTGGACTCTCTACTACTCTTTTCTTGTTTCTTAACTTTCGATTCATACGATTTCAGACATTCACATTCCTAAATTCAAAATGTGAAGCATCTCATCTAATGAGAAGAAATCCAAGAAAAGTCACATGGACTGTCCTTTACAGGTGAGTTGTAGTTCTGTTATTCTGCTTTCAGCTATTTCAAGGATTATATTGTGTTATGCTATGTACATTTCATGGACTATTTTAATTGTATTCATCAGTGTATTATTGTTACATTAGCTAGATAATCTTAGGCTCTTCAAATTCCTGTTTTGTACAGTTAGACTAATTGTCCAGTTAATTCTCTAATTTATTTTTATTTTCCTCTAATGATCAATTCCTTTGTTTAATGATAATGTTTATCTGTGGCATGTTTTGCAGTATATTCATTTTAATAAAGTTATTGTTTTTAGACGCAAGCACAAAAAGGGCCAAGAAGAAGAACAAAGTAAAAAGAGGACTAGGAAAACGCAGAAGTTCCAGAGAGCGATTGTTGGTGCTTCGTTATCTGATATCATGGCAAAAAGAAACATGAAACCAGAAGTTAGGAAAGCTCAGCGTGAACAAGCTATTAGGTAGGATTGTTTTGATGTATATTATTTAAATTTTAACGTCCATTTATTATTAACTACGAATTTTAGGACGGGTTATCTACAGGTTACCACCCTTTTCTAGCCAGGATAGGGGTGATGCCTTTTTTTTTTTCGAAAGAAAAGCCACCACCCCTAGTGAGAATCGAACCCACGAACTTTGGCACGGAGTGTTAAGTGCTCACGCCTTAACCCTCACGGCCATCGGGTCTCCTGATGTATATTAGCTCTTTATAAGTGCTAGCATGCACACAATCTGTTAATGTACTTAACAGATGCAAAGGTGTATATTTGAAGTGATTTTAACCAATTTGTCTTTATAAATGTTTTTTGGTTATAACCTTGTCTAAAGTGATGTAATGCAATAGTTTTGAGTTACCTCAACCTGCATAACAGTGAACTTAAGTGCTTAATAACTTCTTTCCTAGTTAAATCCGACGTTTTTATTTTATCGTATTCGTGTTTAGTGCATCAAAAGACGTTATTGTGCAAAATTTGTAAGAAATCGGTTTGGAGGGCGTGAAACTGCATTTTTACCTAAAAAAAAAATAGTGTTCAATATTGATTTAAAGTTCATGTACGTAGTATAAAGGTTGAATGTAGATGAAAAACACCTTTAGGGTGCCCAGGGAACAGAGAAGTATGGGTTTATACTGATACATAAAAGTGCCGAGTATTAACAATTTTTTCTGTTGTTAATCTTATCAAGGTTTAATGTTGAAAAAATTAAGTAACACACTTTCATGTTTTTGTTGTGATATCGGTAATTATGGACGACTGCTGCCCTAAGCCCTATCAACATGAAACTTGGCATACTTACTCATTTTGACCTAATTAAGAAGGTAAAATTAAAAGTAACTCGCGGTCAGGCCTAGAAAACTATTTATTAAGCACTAAAGTTGAGTGATATACAGGTTACAACAGCTGACGTAAACAAACTATTTCTTAACACGCGCATGCGCAGGAATGTCAACTTGGGCGGGAAAGACTTGCTGATTCAAATATAAATATTCATTTCAACCTAATTAAATTCAAAATTTGCGCTATAACGTATTTTGATGCACTAAACACGAATCCGTTGAAAAAAAAAGTTGCTCGCAAAGGAAAGAGGTTATTAAAGAGTAATTAAGTAAGTAAGAGGTTATTAAAGTAGGAAAGAAGTTATTAAGCACTAAAGTTCACTGTTATGGAGGTTATAAAAGACGGGGTAAACAGCTTATATGTAAACACGCGCCTGCGCAATAGTCCTTAATGACCAAGTGTAATTGAAATTTAGACTCACCTTGTGGTAGCTAACTTGGTCGTAAACTGTCGCTTTTGGGCATACTTGCTATGCGTTTCCGCTCGCTCAAGAAAACATCAAAACCCCTAGTCAATCCAACTCGCAGAAATAAAAAGAATTCTATGCCCAAAAGTCGTCCAAGGCAGTCTTCCCTAACCTTCATAACAGTGAACCTTTTTTTTTAAATAACTTCTTTCCTGGTTGAGAACAACAATTTTTTTCAACGGATTCGTGTTTAGTGCATGAAAATACGTTATAGTGCAAACTTTGAAGAAAATCGGTGTTGAGGACGCTCTCCTTCAGGTTTACCTCATTTGTTTATTATTTATATTTGAATCAGCAAGTCTTTCCCGCCCAAGTTGACATTGCTGCGCATGCGCTTGTTAAGAAATAGTTTGTTTACGTCAGCTGTTGTAACCTGTATATCACTCAACTTTAGTGCTTAATAAATAGTTTTCTAGGCCTGACCGCGAGTTACTTTTAATTTTACCTTCTTAATTAGGTCAAAATGAGTAAGTATGCCAAGTTTCATGTTGATAGGGCTTAGGGCAGCAGTCGTCCATAATTACCGTGATATCTATTAGTTTTGAAGAGATTAGACATGGTTCTAGTTTGAAGAGATATAAGGAGTTAGTTATTATGGTTTTCCTCAGGAACAATGTTCTTTCAGAGATTAGGCTCCCTTCATACTCTGTTTTTAGCACTTTCCTCCGAAGGAAAGTAGCTATTGAGGTTGGACTCATGACGGAATTTTTGAAAAATTTCTTCAAATCTTTATCGATCCTACCTAGTAGACACCGAAAATGACCCCCGTTAAAATTTATATCTCTCTCTCTCTCTCTCTATATATATATATATGTATATATATATATATGTATATATATATATATGTATATATATATATATATATATATATATATATATATATAATTTATGTATATATATATATATATAAATATATTTATAATTTATGTATATATATATATATATTTATAATTTATGTATATATATATATATATATATATATATATATATATATAATTTATATATATATATATATGTATATGTGTGTGTGTCTGTTAACACGATAGCGGCCAGAGTTATTGTTTTTTCGTCACGAAACTTGGTATATAGCATTCAATTAGCAAACGACTGAACAAGTTCATTAACCATTAAAGTCGGACCACCGGAAGGGGGGGTTTACCCCGAACCCAAAACACTAATTTGACAATGTCAGCCGTAATATTTGTTATATTTCAACAAAACTTGGTATTCATAGTGGTGATATAGAGAGAAAAGTGAGATATAAAAATGAACTAAATCGGTTCATTAGGAAGGGGGGGGGGGTTTACTCCGGACCCACAATACCAATTCGCCACTACCAGCCGTGATTTTTGGTATATTTCGACGAAACTCGGTATTCGTAGTGGTAATCTACAGGTAAATATGTGTTGTAAAAATAAACTAGATCAGTTCATTAGGGGGGGGGCTTACTCCGGACCCAAATTCCTAATATACCGGTCGTAATTTCTGCTGTATTGTAACGAAATGCGGTATATGTCGTGGGTAACTCATGAGAAAGAAGTGTTGTAATATATTTCAATAGAAAAGCCCGCCAGACGTAGGTTCACAAAGCCGCCGCAAGGAGCGCTTTCTACTGCTAGAAAGACTGTATCCTGTTCCTGCGTTAGATCAAAATACGATAATATGAGTATTTTTGTATTTATTACGTAGTGTAGTAGGTACCATGTGTAAACATAACTCTGGAAGCAAATTAATAATTGATCAGTTACTCATTACAAATTTAAAAGAGAACTATATATATATATATATATATATATATATATTATTTATTTATTGTCACTGTACAGAATTTAGTAAATCAAAGCGTAAACAATCTCAATATTTAAGTCTGCATTAAAAACTGTATATATGAATATAGACAAATAAAGTCCGTCATGCAGGAGCTGCATAACTAAGCACTTTCCTCAGAATTTGGGTAGTGTAGACTGCTTTCCAGAACAATTTGCTATATATATATATATATATATATATATATATATATATATATATATATATATATATGAACTATTCATGTTCTTATTTTATTTATGTAGGATATTTTAAGCAAATTGTTCTGGAAAGCAGTCTACACTACCCAAATTCTGAGGAAAGTGCTTAGTTATGCGATGCAGCTCCTGCATGACGGACTTTATTTGTCTATATTCATATATACAGTTTTTCATGCAGACTTAAATATTGAGATTGTTTACGCTTTGATTTACTAAATTCTGTACAGTGACAATAAATATTAAGTTAGTAATATTTTTAGTTACATAAGTTATAAAATTTATGTGACTATCCTCCTTAACATATGATACACATTTTATACAGTTGTATTAATTGCTTTAAATGTATGTAAAATTGTAAGTTAATAAATATCAAGATAATCCGGTTATCCATGTAAGGTTAAAAATATTTTTGAGCTAAAGGTTACGGCTTTTTCTTATTAATGAGTAGGATTTCAGGTCTTTTTAGGTTTTTATTTAAAAATACATTTTAGGTGATAAAAATGTTTTAATAGGTTCAACCTATTATAATTAATCATTAATAATTTTCATTAATTTATCATTAACTAGATATTACTCAGCACGCCATGCTACACCTACTTTCTGTATCTAGAAAAGCCCAAATAAATTAGAAACCAAATAAGTAATGTTGAAATCTAATAATACAAATCTGTAATTGTTCAGGTTCACAGTTTCAAACCCGTGCCCTCGGAACTGTTATTCCTAGAATTTTTACCTAGCCTGGCATCCACCAGATCAAGACCTACATGTGTGCCAAGTTTGGTCAAATACGGTCAAACGGTGTGGATTTGCATAAGGGTGCACCTACACTGGACCCGTTCCGATCCGATCTGTCGGAAGAAAAACAAACACATGCATCTCAATGGAGGTGCCTACATTGGTCCCGACCCGATCCAATCCAACGGCCACTGATTCTTGGCCATTCAAACTTGTTTGTTTCTAGACCGATTTCGGACCGACAAAGCAAAATAGCGCCAACAAGCATATAGTGTTTCAGAAAGGTCTACAGGTTCTAAATCGTAACTGATTTCAATGCATTGTTTTTTAAATCAAAGGAAATAACATTTAGAACAACTTTGTCAGTTCACGTTTTTGTTTTTTGTTTCCCTTGTTTATTAAAGTGCGTGGAAAGATGTTTATAACCATCCAACATCTATTACCTTCCAACATTTATATTCTTCTAATGTTTATAACCTTCCAATGCTTATAACCTTCTAGTTACCTTTCTTATAAATAATTTTAAAATATGAATACCAATACTTCTCTTACCTCCAACATTCAACCTAATCGAAGGTTTCTATGCTTATTAGGTGGTATTTCTTAACTTAATCTCTCATTTTTACTTCACTACGAGGTCTTTACTGACGAGCTGTGACTAAATCGGATCGGATTGGGTTGAGACCAATGTAGGCACTCAGGTCGGCCGCTGTTGGCCGTTGTCGATCAAACTAAATCGGACCGGGCGAAATACCGGTCCAGTGTAGGTGCAGCCTAAGGAAGAAACATACAGACAGACAGCTGGTAGACTTTTGACCTAGCCTACGAGACTACCTGAATCAAGACCTACCTGTGTGCCAAGTTTGGTAAAAATCAGTCAAATGGTGTGGATTTTTATAAGGAACAAACAGACAGACATGTCTGTATATATATATGTATATATATATATATATATATATATATATATATATAGAGAGAGAGAGAGAGAGAGAGAGAGATATTTAGAGAGAGAGAGAAATTAATATGTATATCTTTATTATAGTGACAAAAAATAACATTATTTTATAGAATAGTATATTGAGAAGGGGGAAAAAAATATGAGGAAATAAAGCATTGTTCAAAAAAAAAAGATAAAATATACATTAACCCTCCAATGCCCATGACTGTTCTATTTATTTTTCTAATTTCTTTTTTTTTTTTTTTTTTTTTTTTTTTTTTTTTTTTTTGCTTAAATGGGTTAATATGAAGTCAATTGAAGTAACTTTTAAGACATTTTAGTTATAAAACTGTCAATATGTAAATAACATATGGTCCCCTAGAGGCGACCCCCTGGTGATAGTCCGTCGGCCCGTGACATTTTATGCAACGATTTTTAAGATTCTTCATTTTTTCACTATTGATTGTAAAAGTCTTAACTAGAACAGTGCCACTTGTCAGCTGGCTAGGTAGCGGTGGGTTTGGCTGCGGGGGCGTTGCAAACTTCGGAAAAATATGAAAATGTGAAACGATTTTAAGATTCATGAAATTTCTTGGAGAGACACCTTATATTATACAATAATCATTGGCACTTGTCAGCTGGCCGGCCAGCGGTGGACTGCTTGTCAGCTGGGGGTCTAAACTTGGCAAAAATACGAAATTCTGAAACGATTTTAAGATTGCTGAAATTTTGGTGGTTACTAGTATTTGTAGTGAGATTAACAAAAAACATTGTCAGCTGCTCATATCTTGGTGGAAAACTTGTCAGCTGGGGGGGGTATAAGCGCTGAGCACATGGCGCGCGCTCCGCTTTATACCGCCAGCTGACATCTTTTCCACCCACATATAAGCAGCTGACAATTTGTTTCGTCAATCTTATTACGAATACTACCTACTAGCAAAATTTCAGGAATCTTAATACAGTTTTTGACTATTTAATAGCGAAAGCATGCTTATATTGATTACAACTTCTGAATATATTGATTGTAAATGAATATTTTTATTATCAACGTTAAAATATATTATGTATTTGCATTAAGGTAAGATGAAAAAATATATCATTTATTTGTATAAAATACATAGCACATAAAAAATGTTTGCCTGTGAATGCGTGAAAATCAGGCAACGCTTGGCACAGTGTTTCGCCTAGTGTTAAAAATAACTTATTATTATCTAAATAGTTTGGTTTGTTCACGTTCCCATATTCATCCAAATTTTAACATCTAATAGCAAACAATTACCTACAGTAGTTGAAATGATTGTTCGAGATCAGTAATTCACTGAAGATATTAAAATTATTCATTTTCTTTGCTTTATTAATGTTTCATCATTTTTTCAATACCAATAATTAGTATTTTCACATGAGAGACAGCAGGATGACCTCACAAACACTACAAATATCGAAAGTAATGATTCTGAAGGTGAAGAGTCAGACTTTCTTTTTATTAAAAAGTTTTATTAGGTAACTATTATTATTATAAATAAATTATATAATAATTTTTACAGTATTTTATACAGATAAATAATATATTTTTTCATCATACCTTAATACAAATCTATACAAATAATACAATTCTAACGGATCGCTGTCTGTATTTGGAAGATGGGGAAAAATACTATTGGGGACCTTTATCAATGCAATAGTACCCAAAACAATGATTTTTAAAATTGTTGCCTGCTTGTCTGTTTATCTGTGCGCGCTAATCTCAGAAACGGCTTATCCGATTTAGTTGCAGTATTCACTAATATATTGTGGTACTTTTCACTTAACATTTAGTGTTTGTTTCATGCGAATCGGTACATAAATAAAAAAGTTATGCCAATGTAAAGAATCACGTCCAACATTTCAGGAACTATCGTTAATTTGATACACACCAGAGGATTTTTTTTAACGAAACTTTGTATATAGTATTCTCTTAGCAAATGATTTAACGAGTTCCTTAACCAGAAAAATTGGTTCATCTGAAGGAGGGGTTTACTCCGGACCCAAAGTCGCTCGGACGAAACTCGATATTCGTTTGTGGAAATATTAATAGAAAAATATGTTGTAAATAAAAATTAAATCGGTTTATTAGGAGGGGGGTTCATTCTGGACCCGATTTACCAACTTACCACTACTAGCCGTAATCTATCTTCACATATAATAAAATTCTAACGGATCGCTGTTTGTACATGCAAGATATATGAGTAAAAATACTATTGGGGGCCTTTATCAATGCAATTGTACCCAAAACAATGATTTATAGAATTGTTGTCTGTATGTTTGCTGTGTCAGACACTCTATACACACTACAGTTAAACAATCCTTAAGAGGTCTAGAGCTTCTTTTAGCAATCCTAGCAGCCTGTATGGTTGATCCCCGATGGCTATACCTCTAATATCGAGTAGGTATAAATCTACTGTAAAGTAGATTGAAAAAAAAAAAAAAAATACCTATACGACGATGTTTGACGGCGAACAATTCCGTCGAGTAGTTGATATGATTATTCGAGGTCAGCAATTCACTGAAGATATTAAAACTATTTATTTTCTATGCTTTATTAATGTTTAATCATTTTATCAATAACAATAATTAGTATTTTCAGCTGAAAGACACCAAGAAGAGGATGACCGCACAATTACTGCGGGGGGGGGGGTTGATGATTCTGAAGGTGCAGAGTCAGAATCAGAAAACGATTGACTTTCTTTTTATTATTATATTATTAAGTGTCTTTAGTATACTATTATTATTATTATGATTAATTGTATAATACTTTTTTATTACCAATACAGTATTTTATACAAATAATTGACATATTTTTTCATCTTACCTTAATGCAAATACATAATATATTTTAACGTTGATAATAAAAATATTCATTTACAATCAATATATTTAGAAGTTGTAATCAATATAAGCATGCTTTCGCTATTAAATAGTCAAAAACTATATTAAGATTCCTGAAATTTTGTTAGTAGGTAGTATTCGTAATAAGATTGACGAAACAAATTGTCAGCTGCTTATATGTGGGTGGAAAAGTTGTCAACTGGCGGTATAAAGCGGAGCGCGCGCCATGTGCTCAGCGCTTATACCCCCCAGCTGACAAGTTTTCCACCAAGATATGAGCAGCTGACAACGTCTTTCGTTAATCTCACTACAAATACTAGTAACCACCAAAATTTCAGCAATCTTAAAATCGTTTCAGAATTTCGTATTTTTGCCAAGTTTAGACCCCCAGCTGACAAGCAGTCCACCGCTGGCCGGCCAGCTGACAAGTGCCAATGATTATTGTATAATATAAGGTGTCTCTCCAAGAAATTTCATGAATCTTAAAATCGTTTCACATTTCCATATTTTTCCTATGTTTGCAACGCCCCCGCAGCCAAACCCACCGCTACCTAGCCAGCTGACAAGCGGCACTGTTCTAGTTAAGACTTTTACAATCAATAGTGAAAAAATGAAGAATCTTAAAAATCGTTGCATAAAATGTACACGGGCCGACGGACTATGACCTTGGGCACTGGGTCTACAAGTATCTAAATCTGGTGTCTTTTATAAATTCACTACATTTCATGAACCAGTCTTTATTTTACTGCAAGTGAATAATAATAAAATGCATAAGTACACGACTAGTTGCCTATGACAAATATTGATTTTTGAAAAAATTATTTATTCTGTGAAAATCGAAAAAACAGTGCGTATAAAGCCCTATATTTCAGCACTCACTCACGAGTCTTGACTGTTTTCTACTATTCTTACAATGTGATTTTCTTGAATAGTTTTGGTGCAGCCAGTGTTTAATATATTTAATTCTTGAAAGAGGTCTATATTACTAAAAAAATTGTCCGTGTAAGGCCCCAATCCTTGGGGTAACCGGGAAGAATCAGAAACTACAGATCCACCAAGCTGTAACTATTCTGGAAGGGCATTGTAGCCGCCCTAATAAGGCTCAAAAGTTGCAGGTAGCCTTGTCGAGGTTCACCAGACTAAATTTTATGACCACACCTTATGGGCTTGCCATGGGGAGGTGCTGCTTACAGCTATTGCATTCATAATAAGAGACCATGGTTTCATTTATAGATTCCTGGGATGATCCAGCAGCATCAACAGAAAATCTTCTTATGTCTGTCACCGACAGACATAAGAAGATTTTTTCTTCTTTATTTATATCGTTTAAAACTTCTAATTATTATAATTGTTTTGATAAATTGACGTTATCGCATTTTTTTGTGAAGTATTGTCAATTATTTCAAATAATAATTGAAAGTAGATATTTCATTGGAACCAATAAAAAAATACAGAATTGATGTAGTCCCAGTGCCCAAGGCCCCTTAAGGGGGACGACAGAATTCAAAGTATACTTATGAACAGAGATTTAATCAAATTCTCTCAAACTAATTTATTTAATAAAAAAAAATGTTCAGTAAATGATTTATACAGAAAGAAGTATAAAACTTAACCATTTTTTAGCCATAACAATGGTAAATGCAATGAAGATTCTAACCGATTGTTATTCTGATTGTTGCAGTAACTTCAAATCTAATTATCGTTGTTATCTGTAACACTGGAGTGTTATAAATTTTCAGTAATGTAAATCAATTCCTTATTTAACCATAGAAGTAAAAATCCTAAACCCCAACTTCTTGGAAAACTTTTAAACTAATGTGAAAAAGTGGTCCCCTGTAGGGGACCTTGGGCATTGGAGGGTTAATAAAAAAATAAATAAGAACATAAAACAATCAAAATACATATATAAAGTACATTTTTAAATTTCTCTTCTAAATAGTTCCAACTTCTAAGGAACGCCAGGAAGAATTTTACTGCCTATAGAAAGGTATTCAACTATGTTAAAAACAAAATAATCAAACCATGGAAACATTTGAAAGGGAAAATATGAAACTAAAATAGGTAATCCCCCTTGTTACAGTAAACTGCCACATAGAGAAAGATTAGGAATGTCTTGGTGATTCCATCGTTATTTAGGTATTTCATCCTGAATAGGTCTTTTTAGCTTCTTACAAATTTGCATGAATAGTACTAAAAGACGCTAATCAAAATCAGTCCCGTAACAGGCCACAAGGGCCCAGAGGGGCAGATACGGTAGAGGTATCTCATTCTTGACCATACGGCACACTAGGGAGATAGTGTGGTCAACACTATGCTCCGGCCGCCTGATTTTCCCCTTGGCTGCTTCGACTGCTAGAGTCATTAGCACCCAAGGTACCCATTATTAATTAAATTAATTAAAGGCTGGGTGAGCCTAGGGACGATCTGGGACCCCAAATCCAACCCTCGAACGGCAGCACTAGAAGAAAAAATCTTTAGTGCGCGCTCGGGTTTTGAACCTGGTCCTCCAGTTCATTAGTCGAGTGCTCTACCACTGAGCTAACCTCGCCCCCCCCTAAATGAAAAAAAAATGATGAAATTTAAATCAGTGCTTGTAGAGGGCTTTGTTCTCGTGCGAAATGAAATACAGATAATGATCAAAATGATGTTTGTATGAAGGGACGGTGTTTGGTGAGCCCTGTTTCGATCCAGCTGACATTTTTTGGACTTATTGATGCTCTTCAAGGGAGTGGAGGCATATCAAAAGAATTGCCTCTATAGAAAACTATAACTCGTTTAAAGTTGACTCTCCAGCTTTTTGGCAAAATTGAAAAATAAAATTGTTGTTTTTTGGCTAGCGATTGCGGCAATTTTACTTGGCCGAATTTGGACTTTGACCAGCTTATTTGACACAGAATTTAAGGCTTTTTAATCCCTATTTGATTTTTTTTTATGTACCCCAAATCAACGGTTTACAAATTAATGAAGAAAAACTGAAAAAAAAAGTGCTATAATGTCGTGGTTTTTAGCCTGCTAAAAGCTTCCCCCCTCCCCCGGCTTTTGAAGTGGAAAATTTGGTCTGAGCATCCTCACACCATACCTATTATTAAATTAAAAAATAAGTCTTGTGGGAGGATTGTTGTTAGCTTGACCCCCTCTATCAACAGGGCTAAGTGGAAACACAAAATAATAAATACTTTTCTATAATTTTCCACATCTTGTTTTACCGACTAGTTCATTTTATTCCTAAAAGCAAATATAAAACTATCACACAGGAGCTGCATAACTAAGCACTTTCCTCAGAATTTGGATAGTGTAGACTGCATTACTGAATAATTTGCTGTAAATGATCTATATAAATTTTTCTAAAATTCCGTCATGAGTGGAACCTCAATAGCTACTTTCCTTCGGAGGAAAGTGCTAAAACAAGTAATAAAAACTTTGGAAAGCAGAGATAAAGAGATGTCCATAAGACCATAACCAAAAGATAACTTTAAGACCTTATTTATCTGCACGAGATTGTACTATTGAAAATTACCTGAGCTGAGGGCTGTTTTTGCAAGGAATGTAGGAAGCTTTCTAATGGTTCCTTCCATTTCCTATGTTCTTCCAACTCTTTTGAAAATACTGAAGAAAATAAATGAAGATCCCAAAACTGTTCGTGCCTGTAAGTGAATTGCTGAAAGTCTTGTCGTTTCTGCCTTCATGCTAGAAATACGTTTGTTATTTTTGCTTTACATTACATTAAAATGATTTGGCTTATACCTGTGATATAAAGATGAACGACGTATTAACTGATTATATTTTCTTTTCCAGGGCTGCTAAAGAGCAAAAAAAGGCCACAAAGGCTGCGAAGAAACCTGAAAAAGCAGCACCAAAGGTTAGTTTATTTAAAATTGAAGAGGTCGGGGCAAAATAATGCCGAGCAACATTTTAAATAAAACCTAACTGTAGCTGCTATATGTTGGATATTATGTTGGACTATCAGTCTATGATGCAAATGCTACTAAAATATGACTACAAGCTCTGTATGCTCTAACCATCTAGTTGCCCCTAACCATTTCAACTGATAGTCCCACATAATATCCAACTTATAGCAGCTACAGTTAAGTTTTGTTTAAAATGTTGCTTGGCACTATTTTGCCCTGACCCCCTTCAATTCATTAATTGTAGATTTCTTTTGTGCTGTAATAACTTATTATTTTATGACTTAATGAATAAATTAACTTGATTAAATTAATTATAATCTAGGTTTTACTTCTTAATCGTATGTGTGTTGAACCACAAATCAATACTCCTTTTGTTTTTATGGAATTAAAAGAAAAAAAAAAAAAAAAAAAAAATACTTGGAAAAATTCAATTTCCAAATTAAAAGTTACAGAAAAAAATAAGTACAGTGGAAATTGTTATAAAGGCATACCTGTGGCGAACCGGTTCTAACGGCGAAAATCCATGCCTTAGTTTGGCCTGGCATATAAATTCATTGTCATGTCGGCAGAATAAACGGCAGGATAGGTTATAACGGCAAAATTTGGCGGATGTTCAGGCATCGAGATTGCTTAGAGTAGCGGGATGTTGTTCCCATTTCTGAGGTCCGGTTTCCCACACCTCCAACTTAAGGTTCCGTAGAACTTAGCTTCATCCAGGACGGAAAAGGGGAAGTGAAGGGGATATTATTAGTGTCTAAAACATTAATGTACTGTCCTTAAGTATTGAAGAAAAGGGGAATATTGTTTGATTATTGTATTTTGAAAGAATTGTAGGATTCTCATTCCACAACACTTTAGGCTAAGCAGGAGAAAATAAGAAACAGCTTTGAAAACAAATTTCCTTGAAAAGTGAGTTTCTAACTATTCTGGTTTCGATGAATCCTTGCTGAAGTCGTTCTAAATTCAACTAATTTTCAATGTACCTATTAATTCCCACATTTTACTTAAAAAGGCTCAAGAGTTTTCGGGCCTATTAAAGAATGATTTCATATCCGCCACATTATGGCTCCACATCATGAACATCATGATATTGTTTTAAGGAAACTCTTCCTAGACTTCCTGTCTTCCAAGAGTGAAGGACAACTTTTCTAAATTTGGGAAGGCAATAGACAAAATAATTTTCAATTGCAATGAACCGAGCCTGTTATGTCAATTGGCCCTTGATAAAACATTTATATTTGCTAGAGAAAAATGTCCTAGTGGGAAGAATTTTAAAGAAAGAGCAAATTTGTTTCTTGCAGCCAATTTGATAGGGACAAACAACAAAAACGTATTGTAAACAGTAAATTAAAAATCCTCGTCACTTTAAGCATATTTCTCTGCAATATGTGTTACCGAAAATCTTGGACGACTTCTAAATTCTAAATTGTATCTCCGGATCTGAAGTCGCTTCAGTCAATAAAATGAGCTTCTGCCAGCTAATACCACGTCCTTGTTACAGCTTTAGGATCAGCGTGTAATACAATATTTGTAGGTAAATTACAGAAAACTTCTAATCCTATAATTGGATAATATAAAACAAGAAATGAAAACTTTCCAATGTAAATTTGTTAGAAGCTATATTATTAGTTTCAAAAGCTTGGGATAGAGTAAAAAACAAGACAATTGCTAATAGCTTTCATCATGGCGGGTTTTATCGTAGTGAAATTAGAAACAAAGTGTAACATCTTACAGTGGCGGAAAAAAGTATTTGCACATCATTTTTTTTATGAATAATTGTATACAGGGAAACAACAAATTTCACTTTACTGTACAAAATTAAAAAGTACATTTATCAAGAACTAAAATAAACCTCTTTATAAAAAATAAACAAATTTAAACACCTATTTTCAAGGGCTGACTGTCATGAGATTATTTGTTACCAAATTCCCATGGTGAGATAAATCAACCGTAAAAATGGACATCCTCTTATGTTGGCAACACTCTTTAATATCTCCATGTCCTATGTACTTAATAAAAAATGAAAACTTGAAAAGTGCTTGGAAAAAAGTATTTGCACACTTCCATATTTACAATTGAAAACTGTAGCTCTCAAGGTATAATATTTTGTAAAGAGCCCATTTGCGCCTAGAATTGCCTTTAGACATCTGGGCATTAAATGAACTAGGTTTTTAATTAAATCTAGGCTAATTTTTCCCCATTCTTGAACCAGAAGTTGTTTAAGATGATGTCTTCCATTGATATGAAATTTTCTGACATTTTGATCAAGTGTAAGCCATAAATTTTCAATTATGTTTATATCTGGTGACTGTGGAGCTGTTTGGGGACGTTAAATATCAACCACTCCTTTGTTATCCTCGTAGTATGTTTTGGATCATGGTCCTCCTGGAATACATACTGATCCTGGATTCCCATTTTTGCAAAACTACTACGCTAATTATGGCGCTAAATGTTCACGTAGCCTTGTGCATTTAAATTACCTTGGATACTTACAAGTTTTCCCACTCCATGATAGGAAACTCACCCCCAAACCATAACATGGCCCCCACCATGCTTAACAGTCACTGAGACATTTTGCATCTTTAGCTCTTCATTACGACGTCTCCAAATCGTCTTCATCTGAACCAAACAAATTAAGTTTGCTTTTGTCAGAAAACACAACGTTTTCCCAAAAGCTTAAATGTTTCTATACGTATTCCCAAGCAAAAGCAAGCCGCTTTTTGCGGTTAGTTTCACTGATGTATGGCTTCTTTCTTGGTACTCTACCGTGAAGCCCTTCCAAATTCAGGGAATATCTTATTACTCTGTCACTAACCAGGACTCCAGATGTTGATTGGACCATGGCAGTCAGATCTCGAGAACTTATCCTGGGTTTTATGAGGACTTCATTTTTATTTTTTCTCTTCAACCTGTCAGTTAATTTTTTTTGGGCGCTCTTTACGCTTAAGGTTTTCGGTTGTACCGCGTTCCTCATACCTTTTTATGACGTACCTGACGGTAGAAAAATTCACCCCTAAGAAATCAGCGATTTGGCGATGTGTTTTTTGCTGATTCCTCAGTAAAACAATGTTTTCACGCTCCGCGGAATTCAATTCACAGGTCTTGGGCATGATAACAGACTATTGTCTGAAGCAAACTGGTTCAAAAACTAGAGAATACTGATAATAAAGGATTAGTGATAAATTCAGGAACAAATGAGTGGACCCAGAAGAATTAATGAAAAGGTAAACTGAAAATCTGAGTCATAGTAGACCAAATGTGCAAATACTTTTTTCCAAGCACTTTTAAAGGTTTCATTTTTTTGTCAAGTTATGGATCATTATTATTTTTTATAAAGAGGTTTATTTTAGCTCTTGATAAATGTACTTTTCATTTTTGTACAGTAAAGTGAATTTTTTTGTTTCCCTGTACACAATTATTCATAAAAACGTGATGTGCAAATACTTTTTTCCGCCACTGTATATTAAACCCTTTCTGAAGTTCCTTTATTTTAATAATTATCTCCATTTTACTATCCAATATTTTTCATTTTAATTAAAATACCGACAACGAAAATTTATTTTGACAAAATAAACCGACGTAAAGTTGGAGATTTGTTGATAATGGCAACTTTCTCTATAAATTGTTGATAATCGGTTAGAACGTCCATCGGTTATAACAGCGATATTTCGTCGGCCCCATGGCGGACGTTATAGATATTTCTTGAAATATTAAATAAGAGACCTTAATTAAAAAAACATAAATACACAAATTTGACTCCATACAAACACCCAAGTGAAAAATAATAAAAAAAAATGGATAAGAGAAAGATTCTTCTATACCAGGAGACAGAAATGTACAACTTCTGACTGTTGAAGTGTCTCTAAATTAAAAGAAGAGCTAAAGTAAACTGGTGTTATAAGAAATGAATAATAACTATGTAAGTAAATGTATTTCCTTAATTTATTTTACATAATTTAGCAATCAAATTCTGTTAATGAGCATTTACTGATAAATGCTGTTTACCAGTAGAATATCTTTTGTTGTTGAGTATTAATAATTCCTTTTTTCCCTGGATTGGCACATTAAGCAAATTTAGTTGATCATTTCTTTATTTCCTAAATGGCGGGGACCTGGATACTAGGCAGAATAGGCCGTTTTCTAACATGAAGGTTCTGGTTTAAAATGAAAGAAAGGTTGCAATAGAAATCCTTGTAATTTCCTAAAAAGTAAAAAGTATTAGGTAATTTGTTTATTTATGTCTTCAACCAGTTTCTGTCGGTTATTCATTGCATATTAATGAATTAACCTCCTTCATAACTGGAATAGTAAAATATGTCTCGTTACCATCCACTATTGTTAGTGTTATGTGGAAGGACATATTACAAGCAACTAGTAGAATGAATTGTTTTTAAGGGTTGGCTGTCATGAGGTTGTTTCTTACCAAATCCCCGTGGCGAGGGATAAGTGAATCTCATCCTTGTCTGTTTGCATCACTTTCATATGAAGAGTTCAGTGTCAAAGGTGAATAACCCACAAACTAACGAATTGTAGTTTAACTTACGAAGATTATGAAACAATGAGTGTTTGTGGCAGAAATGGTTTTAATTGGTCAATTAAAACCATTTCACTTTTTTGTTTCAGATTCGTCTTAACTTTAACTCCAATTGTCCTTACTTTGTTCTAATTGTGGGCTAGTCACTTCTGGTACTGAGCTCTTCATCTGTGCTTTGGACGTTTTTTTTTTTTTAATATTACGTAGTAAGGTCCAGAAATTTCCGGCCTGTCCTGCTTTCCCTCCTTCAAACGTATCGGGACCTGCACGCCTATGTAGGTCCATGCCTGCTCACTCCATACTCATCGCCCGCACTTCCTCAGTCTTGTCAGTCAGTGTCCAGCCTTGAAGGAAACTCCCCATTTTTACAATGTTCAAACTCGAGTACCGTGCGGTAATTAAATTCTTTTGTAAAGAGGGTCTTACTCCTGCGCAAATTAAAGAGCGCTTGGATTGTGTATACGGGCAGTCCTCCCCCTCGTATTCCACAGTGAAAGAATGGGCAAAATTATTTAAGTTAGGGAGAGAAAGTCTAGAAGATGACCCACGTCCCGGTCGCCCATTGGAAGCTGTCACTTCTGAAACAATCCAACTTGTGGAATCTGAATTGCTGTCTGACCGGCGACTAAAAACCAATGAAATAGCAGCGAGGTTAGGGCTTTCAAAAACAAGTGTTTTGAGGATCATCAAAGAACATTTGCATATGAACAAGGTTAGTGCAAGATGGGTTCCAAAAATTCTTTCAGCTGCTCAAAAACAGGAACGAGTTCACTGCTGCAATGAATTAAATCATAATGCCGACCCAAGGAATTTTTTGGACTCAATTGTAACTGGGGATGAGACAATGGTTCTATATTATGACCCACTCAGTAAAAGAGTCCATGGAATGGAGAAGACCAGGAGAAGCGCCTCCTTTAAAGGCAAAAGTCACGCAGTCAACAAAAAAGGTAATGGCCACAATTTTTTGGGACTGTAAAGGAATATTACTGATAGATTTTAAAGAAAGGAATACCACAATGAATGGTGAGTATTATGCAGCCCTACTTCACCGGTTACGAGACGCCATTAAAGAGAAGAGGCGAGGGAAGTTAAGCAGAGGTGTCCGCCTCCTTCACGACAATGCCTCTGTCCACACAGCATTGATTTCCAAGGCTGCTGTGAAGGACTGTGGATTCCAAGAAATCTCTCATCCACCCTACTGCCCAGACTTGGCCCCTAGCGATTTCTACCTTTTCTCAAAGTTAAAATCTGACCTTCCGAAGAGGTCCAAGCAGCAGTGGAAGAACATTTTTTTAACAAAGAAGAAAATTATTTTTTTCATGGTATAGAAATGTTGCCAAAGCTGTGTTAAGCGTGTGTTATACAATGTTGTATTAAGTGTGTTGAGCTTAGAGGAGAATATATTGAAAAACAGTAAAACCATTTTTTTTCTTTCACCTTTCCTTCTATCCCAGGCCGGAAACTTTTGGACCTTACCTCGTACTTCTCCTGTTATCACATTTAAACAAAACAAAAAAAAAATCAATGTTATAAATACTGATGCCAATTGTGTATACTAAATGTTTTTCCTCTTCAGTTTTATTAGATCAAAGAGCAAAGGTTAACAAATCCTTGCCATTTTAATAATTTATTATCCTATTTCATTAACTTTTGGATTGGCCAGTTTCTGTCGGCTACTCATTGCACAATAATGATTTAACCTCCTTCATAACTGGAATAGTAAAATATGTCTCGTTACCATCCACTATTGTTAGTGTTATGTGGAAAGACATATTACAAACACCTATTTTCAAGGGCTGACTGTCATGAGATTATTTGTTACCAAATTCCCATGGTGAGATAAATCAACCGTAAAAATGGACATCCTCTTATGTTGGCAACACTCTTTAATATCTCCATCGGACATTTTTTTAATATTCCTTCTCATGTAGTTATCACATTTAACTCATATATTTGGAGAAAAAATAATCTCAATATCATAAATACTGATAAAAATATGTGTATACTAAACTTTTTATCTTTTCAGTTTTAATAGACCAGAGTGGCAAAGGATTACAAATCCTTGTCATTTTAATCATACATTATCCTATTTCATTAACTTATGGATTGACCAGCTTCTGTCGACTATTCATTGTACAATCATGAATAAAAGTTGATTCAAGCTGACCGTGTCGGGACACGGTGAAACAATCACACCAGCATTTTGAATGGACTCTTTCTGCTAAACCGTGCCGAGTGTTTTATGCTGGTCTGATTGTTTCACTGTGACTGCTGTGGCTCGGCCCGGCCTTGACACAGTCTAGCGTGAATCAACCTTTAACCTCATTCATAACTGGAATAGTAAAAAAGTCGCTCAGAGTAATTTTTAGGGGAATATATTCGTCCATTACAGAACCATTTTATAGTAATGTTTTGTAATAAGCTAGCTTGTGACTTTTGATTATTTATGCCTTTGACCAGTTTCTGTCGGTTATTCATTGCACATTAATGAATTAACCTCCTTCATAACTGGAATAGTAAAATATGTCTCGTTAACATCCACTATTGTTAGTGTTATGAGGAAAGACATGTAACAAAAAAAATGTATCCAAATTGGAAACTTCTGGTAATTTGATTGCTTCTAATAACATCAATCTAATTCTATCAGGGAAATGTTAATGGAGAGAAAAGAAGATTGATTCTTAATATTTGCAATTCCACTAAACTACTGGAAGTATCGGATAATAATTGCACTTTTGAATCAAATTCAATAGCTAAGAAAATAATAATTATTATTTAAATATAAAGAATGATTTTTCATCATTCATTTATATTTATGAGATGTAGAATTTAAACGGGTCCCTGAAAGGTTGAGATGCTTAAACCTTGGTGTATCAAAAGTAGATGGATTATGTGTGGACTGAACGAATAGAAAACAAACCAAATTGAAATGATACTTGTTATTAGTGAGAAGACGTGCTTGACTTAAAGAGAACTTGATGTGTCGATCTTGGATGAAACCTGTGTATTAATGCTTGTCTGAATCATGGTTACCTTTAGTCCTTGCCTCAACTCCTGGCCGGGAATGAATGTGAGACAGGAAGGAATATGCGCTCGGATCTGGGTGCTGGTGCATCTCAGCATGTACTCCTCTTGGCATGCCAAAGCTGACTGAACTGAGGATTAGACTGCATGTGCGTGGTTTTCACAGAGCCAGTGCACTCAATGAGGCAGCTGAACTAATCTCCTTCTTAGACCTCTGATTTTTTCTATGCAGTGGAAGAACACTGCATAGAAAAAACACACTGCATATATCATAGACTTATGAAAAAATACCAAATTTCAGTTATGTAGCACAATTATTTTTGAAGTGATGTTATAAACCTGGGTATCGGTGTAATTTTAAATCTGTTGAATGGGGCTTTAATATGAAATGCCACCAAAAAGAGGTTACAATTTTAAAAATTCCAAATAAATATCAAATATAGTTTGTAATGTCTTAATACAGATAGCAAAATTCTATCATGGGATCTCAATGGGATCATTAGGGCTTCATAAATACTCATGTTTTGTAAATAATTACCAAATTAGTTAAATTTTATTTTTTAATTATTAATTTTGCTTAATTAAGTGTGCAGGACACTTCATAGCAAAATGCATAAATCATAATTATTATGTCGAGGCAACAAACAGTTATAGATGGAAATGTTTGGAACAAAATTTGTGACTTCATAACTTTGTTTGGGCTAGTTAGGAGGTGAACATATCAAAAGTCCCCACCCTTATCCTTTGAGCCCAGGGGGGGGGGGAGGGTTAGAAGGTCCCATTTTACGGGTTTTCATTTATATATCGGAAACCCTACGTCCTACAGACATGACTACAGTAGAACCTCTCATATCTGACCTTCCCATAACCGAATCCTCCCAAAATCCGACAGTCTTTAATTCACCGTACTCAACAACAGTTAAGAAGAAATTGACTCGGATGAAGACGTAACCACCAGTGACGATGTAAGTCATTCTACTGTTAAGTACGCCTTCGACGAAGCACTGAAATACTTCGAGCAACATCCAAATGCAACCTCAATGGATGTATTGTGGGCAAAAAAGTGGTTGTAAATGTTTGAAATGTATATAGCAACAGTTTCACAATCACAATAAACCTTTGAAATTCTTACACCTTCAGCCTGAAAATTAACCCTATTTCCGAATGGATGATAAGCACGCTGTGTACCTAGCAACCCAATTTAATTGGGCAGCCCATTTTATTTCGTTTTAAATAAAGTTTTCTTCTTCTTCTCTGGTATGTACTGTACATTATAGCTATTTTTATAACTTTGAAAGGTGTTTTTTTGTTTCTCCCGATATCCAACCTTTTGGTCCCATAGAATACAGTATATCCGACCTTTTGGTCCCATAGAATACAGTATATCCGACCTTTTGGTCCCATAGACTACAGTATATCCGACCTTTTGGTCCCATAGAATACAGTATATCCGTCCTTTTGGTCCCATCATGGTCGGATATAAGAGGTTCTACTGTTTTATATAAGAAATGAAAGCTGTTTAAATTTGCTACAAGTGCAACTAAATCAAGTATTATATCATGTGTGAAATATTTTTAGTTTTCTAAATATCCGCTCTTGAAAGTCTGTAATTTTGGGGAAACACTTAAGCCGCACATTTTTTGCCCTGTTTGATGACAGGATAATTCTTCAACAATGGACCCAAAAAATAAATAATGGTTATAGGGTTGTAGTATATATTACTCAATAATATATATTTACTATTTTACCTATTTTCTTTCAATATATAAGCCAATATCCAAAAAATAGGACCTTTTAACCCCCCCCCCCCCCCCCTCCACGGCTCAAACGCTACGAGCGGGGACTTTTGTTGTTGACCTCCTAACTAGCCGAAACAAAGTTACAAAGTCAAAAATTCCAAACATTTCCCTCTATAACACTTCATTGCCTAGATTATTAGTCTACAGTTGTCGCCAAATTTCAGATATCACGATCAACACTCAACTTTTTTTAACATTTGAAGGAAAATACATAAAGTAGTAAAGTAATATACATTATTGAAGGGGATGTAGTGCTTTACAACCCTATAGGGGGCATTTATTTTTTGGGTGCATCGTCAAGGAGTTATCTGGTCAAAAAGGGCAAAAAATGAGCGTCAAAAGTGTTTTTCCCCAAAATTACAGACTTTCAAGAGTGGATATTTAGAAAACTAAGAATATTTCACACTTGATATAATACTTGATTTAGTTGTACTTATAGCAAATTTAAACAGCTTTCATTTCTTATATAATAGTCATGTCGCTAGGACGCAGAGTTTCCAATATATAAATGAAAACCCGAAAAATGGGCCCTTCTAACCCTCCCCCCCCCCGGGCTCAAAGGATAAGGGTGGGGACTTTTAATAATGTCACCTCCTAACTAGCTCAAACAAAGTTATGAAAACAAAAATTGTGTTCCAAGAATTTCCATCTAGAACTGTTTTTGAGCATTCATTGCCTGGACTGTTTATATTTTCATGTTTGTAAAGCTCTCTTTAAGTCTTTAGCGAACAATCACCGATTTAACGGCTTTTAGTCCGGGAATTTTCAAATTAGCGCCAGCGTACCCGGAATAGTTTTAAACATCTCCGCTGGATGCCAGGAAGACGTAAGAAATAAAGTGGGCGCTGCTCCTTTACTGAGAAACGGAAAACTTCATCACAGGCACCCTACTCTACACCCTTCTGCGTCCCACTCTTCATGTATTAACATGTTTAGGGACTGCTCTTCAAGACATATACTCCTAATAAGATATGTTTCTAATCCTTTATCTATTACAAAAGATATTTTAAGTGATCAATAACTTATAGGACTTGTCTCATACTTATTAGCATATTTATCATAAATTGTGGTGGAAATAACTTGCCCCTTTCCATGTTTGTTGGATAATTCTTATATTTTTATAAGAAAGATAATACAATAGTCATTTATATGGTGAGAAAAAGGGGTCTTTCTTCTTTAGAAAAAGGACGTAAATATTGCATTATCTCAAGGGGAGATATTGAATTTCAAAACATCACTTAAAGTTTTCGCTTACAAACTTGTACCTTCCGAAGAGGAAAAAATTATTAGTTCTTGTTTTCGATGATATTTACCACATCAGGGTTTCTTAGGGTGCTGATTTTAAATCTGCTATTATTTTTGGTGTGAAAAATGTATAATGCTAGGTTATGTAAAAAATTAAACATATTTTTGAATTTATTTGACAAAATATAAATTATTGTTTAACAATTGTATTTTTTCTATAATCTATTCTCTAAAACAAACAAATTGGTGAAAAAATCATGTCGATATCATTTTCTAAACTCGTTATATAAAATAAAGCATTTTTAACCTATTTTATTTTATTTTTCGGCTCCTAAGGCGCATTGAGCGAAACGCTCGGACACGTGTCGACTATTTTTCGATGCAGAATCACCAGAAAAAATGCTCCAAATCGGTGACCCCAGCGCTGTATACTCCTGTTCAAACATGAGTAGGGCTCCTGAGCCCCGGCGGATCGGGGCGGATAAAATGTTTACGTATGTCTCTTACTAAGGTATATCTCTTACTATATCTCTTATCAGATTCCCGACAACTCCCGCCATAATTTCTATTTTACTTTTCTTTTTAACTCCACCTATTTTTATCACAGAAGTGCTGTTTAAAAATTTAGATTATTTTTTTCAGAAGCATACAATGACCAAAACAAGCTCAGATATTTGCATGTGAAAAAAAAGTATGCTTCTGTGCCACATCAATAATGAGTTGAACACAGAAATACGGCGTACCCTAAGAAATTCGCGGGTAAAAGTTAAAAGTATAGGGTATTACGAGTATTTTTGCGCAGTCTGCTGTTTTTTCATATAATCTGGGCCGCGTAGAACATGTCTTTGTAGTTTTTGAAAAAAAAAAAAAAAAAAAAAGTTTCAAATTCGGCCGATGTCGCGGGGTTTGGGCGTTTTGTCCCACTGTGCAACGTCTTCTTCGTCTAAGTCTGTGGCCTTAAAAACAAACAGATACAGCACTAAATAAACATTCCACTTTTACTGCATCATAGGCGCAACTGATTTACAACTAGCCCTTTGCCATTACACCCGTGTGCGGACAGAGGTTTTGTTTCAGTTGCAAACTGGTTTGCAACGGGAGTTGTTGAACAGCCGCATTGTGTGCGCTGGGCGTTAATTGACTAAATTATGTACATTGACAATAAATATTTAGTTAGTAATTTATTTAGAAATTTTGAATTCTGCTACCATTGTTGTAATATTTTTGAGTAGTCATTCTAGAGTCATCGTGTCGGAGCAAAATAGGAACGAACATATTTTATCCATTGACAAAATAATATATTCAAAAATGGTCTTATTCAGTACTTTATTTAAGACATTAAAGGCTATTCTATAAGAGGTTAGAGTTGCGACAATTTGCAACAAGCCGTATCGCCCACAATCCAAGAGCAAAGTCCCGAATCTAAAAACGAGATTTTGCATATTGATAGTTTGATATGGCAGGGACGGTATGATTTACATATTATGCAATTTTATTGATTGTTTTAAATGTATGTAAAATTGTGAGTTTATAGATAACATGGTAATCAGTTTAAGTTACAAATAATTTTAAGCTAAAACTTAAGGCTGTCTCTTTTTAAGTGAAATTATTTTCTTTTTAATGGTCACGAAATTGTTTTATGATTTCACAGATGCAGCTATCGTGAATAGTTATATTTTGTATAAATGTACTTTCCTGGAAATGCATCCGAATCGAAAACCTATGACCACTTTAGAGTTTTGACGTACTCTCGTCGACGAGATTATTGGACAACTCAGTGCGACTCGCCACTTGTGTTGACATCAGAACTTCATTTTGAACAAGTTGCCTGTAAGATTTTCCTCAAAAGATCGGACGTGCGCACAATACTCAATAGATAATATTTTTAAATGGTCCCAGATAGGCAGCAATAAATGCAACGTTGCTTTTTGTTAGGAACTAAAAGTGTTGCGGGTTGCCTACTCCTGCATATCCCTGAAAGAACATACATCGATGTATCGGTATGCCATGCAAACCGGAAGCACACTTTTTTTTACAGTACAAACAGTATTATTTTTAAATACGCCTCCTATTGTAAGAAATCAAGTATTATAAACATTTTAGAACCAACAGGGAATTTTGTCCATGAAGGGTTGAAAGAAAACTGAAACTGATTGGCCTACAAGTAGAGGGAAATTCCCTTTTACTCCGATAAAAAGAAGATTCTTGTTCTATTTCGTCATCATTTCACAGGAAAGTCCATTCTGATACATATCAAGGAATATCTTCTGGAATGTGAAGTGATTTTTCTGAGAAGTATTCATATATTTTGCAAGGTGGGGCACAATCATATTATTGTTGGTCAAATACTCAAGCAACCATTCACCTTTTGTGGAGTCTTTTAAAGATAAAGAAGTCAAACATTTAACTTTTGTAATAACATCAGACTGCTTCAACCACACCTCAAACCTTCAACCTGTTCCTGGAATATCTGAAATGCAAGTTTCAAAGACCTCTCAAAAAATTCTTCTATTTTTCCTAAAGCTCTGCATCCCAATAAAGCTTTATTACCTTATGTAATCACAAGAAAGCTTTTGGAGCTGAGGCTGAGGCATTTTTCAGCAAGAGCACATAGCAAAGGACCATAGCATGGGCTTGGAGGCCGCAGTAAGAAGACCAGGAGCCAGAGCTAGCCTACGAAGACCTTCATAAGGTCTTCAAACAGTTGATTTATAAGCAACTGTTTGAATGGTCACATCAGAACATATGTAGCATAGACTTTGTATTTCTGAACCTTGAAGAATACTTTACAACTGAAGAACTGGCCAACCGACACAATACAGCTGTAACTATATAAGGCACTCAGAAATGTGCCATGTCATACCTCTCAAATGTGGCACCAAAGTAAATGTGTAATTATTTTCTTCTGCAGTTGTTTTGAAAATATTTCCTGCTGTAAAAGAGATACAGTAGATATTAGTGCGTACAAACCATCAATCTATGGTGAAAATTGGTGGTTGAGTTATGTTCTGGATAAAGATAAAGATTGCAGTAAAGTGGAAGTTACATTCGTCCATCCTTCAGGTCCTCACGCACACTAATATATCCCACACCACCTGATACACTGTGGATCCCTTTTGCGCATGTGATTTGCAAAGTGAATCCCATCACCAGATTGGCCAAACATACAGTTTACGAGGCAGTGAAGTGAACCAATATGTAGGGGTCAAATTATTGAAGTCTCCATGAACTAATTTGTTAACCCTTAACTATACTCAGAATATTGAATGGTAGGCATCTATGTCTCCTTTCTCTGTTAAAAAAATGCAAAAGTAATACCCACTGCTTGTTTCATTCAATGAACAATTCAAAATTTTCTTGCATGACACTAATTCTGTCACGACTAATTCTGTCATTTTTCGCAGTATGCGTATTTCTGAAGCACTGTATCTCCTGATCCCATTTAGATCCTTTGATAGAATTTTGCTATAAGACATTACATAACTATATTTGATTTTTTATGAAAATCAGACTAAACTAGCAAATGAAAATATTCAATCAATTGACAAAGTAATATATACTTTATTTAAGGCATTTCCGGCTATTCTAAAGGGGCTAGTGTTGCGACAAGCCGTATCGTCAAGAGCAGAGTATAAAATCTGAAAAAACAAGATTTTTCATATTCGATAGTTCGACTTGGTGTAGGGACTATAGGTTGGTTCAAATGGTATTTTGTAATGCTTTAAGATGGTAAATTTATAGATTTTGTTAAGGATAAGGTATTCATTTTATGAAGCTTCTATCAGAATTATGATTACTAAATTCAGTGGTATACTGTTGGAAAATTTAGAGAAACTTGTTTAGAAATAGATACAATTTAACGAGAAGTCAGCTTTGAACGTGGGTTTTTTTTTCGGTGAGTAAAATAAGAAGATTGTTTTGCCTGAGGAAAGGGATGTAACGAATGTATAACAGGAGATAACGTGGGTTTTGTGTGTATAGTCGAGTACACACGCTCATGTAAAGTTACTATGCAATATGAATTAAGGTTTTAAGTATAAACTCTAATTTATTTATTTATTTTTTATTTTATTTTTTTTATTTCCATAATGATGTGAATTATTTATTTTTTCCAGGCGAAGCAACCCAAACAGAAGGCAGCCAAAATCCAACAGAAGGCTGCCCCAAGAGTTGGTGGAAAGCGATAATACAATTGTATTTCTAAATAAATATTTCTTTTAATTTTATCTGATTTTTAAATAAATTGTTTTTTATCCCAATTCCTTAGCAAACAACTTTGAACTTAACATTTTGGATGCAACAAAAAATTAAATTATAAAAACATATTAACCTAACATGTTATCTGCAATAAATATATTAAAATACGAACAAGTATTGACAGTATTACAGTTTGAACTTGTTAGCCCTTATTAACCCTTTAGCGGACTACCGCTGATTGAGTAGCTTTTAGTTCAAACATTTTCAATTTAAGGCCAGTGTTGCTGAAATAGTTATAAACATTTTTACTAGATGTCAGGAGATCGTAAAACATTAGACTGGGGCATCTGGAGCTTGCATTTGTCTGAGAAACGGATAATGTCACCGCTTTCACCAAAATCTGAGCATTATTGAGGCCAGGAAAGAGCGAACAGACAAATGTATATATATATATATATATATATATATATATATATATATATATAATACATACATACATACACACACACACACATATATATATATATATATTTATATATATTGTAATGATCTATAATATAAAGGGGGTGCTCTATAAGAGTCAGTTTCTGGCATAGCAAAGAGTAGCATTCCTATACAATAAGTCCAGCACAAATATTATTTTTGTCAAACAACTAAATAATTGAAAAAGGAAGGAAAAAGAGGGGCCAGAGCACGCTGATAGCAGCATCTACGGGCGGCACCCACGCACTTCCCATCAGCCGGCAGCCGACCTCATCTATGACTTAGCAGCGACCATCATTCTCCTCAACATGCCGACATAACTACTACCATTCTGCCTCTTCACTTCCAGAACACAATCCGCATCATAAGCTGTGTATAACTCAATAACTGCCAATACTCAAGTAAATTCAATACAAAAGCTAGCAAAGATTCAATAATGGCCACTAATTATATTTTAGTATATAAGCTTAATATTTTAATTATGTTATTTTTTCTTTAATACCCCAACATTGATACAATTATGTGAGTCAAGCACCTTTTATTTTATATATTTAATTTAGAATCACAGCCAACCCATAAATTATATTTTATTTCAATATAAGTCAATTATTTCCAACTCTATTTTATTTACTATGAACCTTTCTCCTGGTATTTAATATGGTCTCAACACATAAAAGGACAGATGGTAAGAAGTGGTTCTAATTTAGTATTTCTCATGCTTTTTCTTTCAGGAAATTTTATTTAATTAAATTAATTATTTAAATTAAATAAATAATAGTTTTATTCATAAATCCGTATGTGGTGAATTTGGTAATATTCAATGAACCCTGAGATATAATGAAAATATAATAAGAACCTTTCTAGTCAAGTTTTCCCTATAATTTAAAAATATAATTCATTTTCTTATTCTCTCTTTTTCTTGTCGAAACCAAAACACCACAATATATTGTAGTGATAAAAAATATTTAACAAACAATATAATTAATATAATTTTTTATTAAGAACGCGCCACTTTGGACCGACGTTTAATGTTAAGATTATTATATTATAATGAGAACTTCATCTGAGGGTATGAAAAGTTGCGAGTGAATGAAAAGGAAACAATTACCTATTCCCAAAGAATACTGAAATACAAATATCAATCCAAATGTTTCATCAAACAAGCAATAAAGAAATCAAGATAAATTACAAAATATAATTCTTACCTTTTATTAAATAGTCTTCAAAAAATATTAAAATTATTCTTCACTTCAGTAAATTCTCAAATAACACTCTTCTGCAAAAAAAAAAAACTTTTCTCCCCTCCCTTGAACAATTTTCCCTGTTTCTCATGTTTTCAGGTGTGCTGAGTCCGTATCTGAACTCAGAAAAATTCTATCACCCTCTGATTTTGAGAGAAAAGAGGAGAAACTTGAGAAAAATGAAAAATTGTATTTGAAAATTACACTGTTCTGCACGAAAATCCTCCTTCAAACCTAAACATGCTTTCTTACTGTTTTCAAATGTGCTGAACACGAATTTGAAGTCAGATTATGTCTATCCAAACAGTTTCTTGAGAAATTCTAGTTTTTTATCCAAAAATGTGAGTTTTTTGTAAATTTGAGGATTTTTTTTTGGCATCAAAACACAGTGAAAAAAATTTAAAAGTCCGATGATTTTGAGCGCAATGAAGTATATTTGAACGAAAAAAAATTTGATGGGAATATTACAAGTGGTTGAAGAAATATGGCTAAAAGTGTTTTTTCAGTTTCTGAAACTGACACGTCTTCACTATCAGTACTCTTTTTTAAACCAGTCTATAAACTCACATATACAAGACACGTCGTATGAGAGAGTTGGTATTCCGTCAGATGCTGTATCTAGAATGAGGTGCACTCGGCAAGCTGCCGTTTAAAAGAAAGAAGTTGAGACAGGGCTTTTAGCGGGAAGAAACCAACGCTTTCTCCCACCACACTCTGCATTTTGTCGGTTTACAATTTATTTTGATAATAATTATTATCTTGTGGGGTCTCCCGTGGTCTAGTGGCTAGCGCGCTAGATTCATAAGCGGGAGATGGTGGGTTCGATCCTCACCGGCGGCAGGAATTTTCTCATCTCAAGGCTCGCTGAGAAAATTCCTGGATGTCGGCGCTAATGGCCAAGATTTGTCGATGCGCCGTAAAAAAAAAAATTATTATCTTGTAATTTCAAAATGATTAATTTATTATTGTTTGAATGCACATTTAAATTACACCTATTGTATACAGGGTGTCTACTGCACGAAAATGCCACGAAATGAAAAATAGGGCACGAAAAAGTCACGAATTTGGAAACCATGTCACGAAATTTTTCTATTCAAAGATTTCCCACCAAAGAGCTAAATTCAGGGAAGTGTCTGGAATTAATCTTTTTCCACTAAAACTGTACAATCCGATGGAGTGAAAACTCGCAGGTATTAGCAAGGGCTCATGCGGTGATACCTAGCTTAAATTTATGTATAGAAAATGCTATTGTTGATCCTCCAGTTGGTAGGAATTCCACAGTTGTGGAGAACCATGTTCCGGCACCTTTCAAATTAGACGGACGATTACTGAACGAAATTACATCAAAATTAGACCATTTTTGAGCCGGTGGGAGAGCGAACAGATATATATATATATATATATATATATATATATATATATATATATATATATATAATAACTATTAGTTTCCTGTTGTGGCGCCTTAAAGCTTCCTTCTCTTTGAGATGAATGGAAGATCAAAATCGACCAATAACTGCTTCTACTCCTTTGGTAATGACACTATGGATATGAACGGAACTGCGCTAAGATGACGAAGTTCCTCCGAATAGGACTGTTTGCATAACACATAGATGTAGATCAAGATGCTTTATTTTTGAAATTCTTGAAAAGGATCCTTTCACCCTTTTATGACAATGTAGAAGTTTAATGAGGATTAGTAGAGAATGCCTTGTAGACAATTTACATGAACATTATTTGATACCTGAAGGTTGTGTGTATTCCTCTGTGATGACAGCTGGTGACAGAAGTAAATAACTAAAGGAATGATTTCTTCAGATGTCAAAGCATCAAAAAGAGAGGCTTTAAATATCAATGCTATCTAAAGATCAGATGCAGACAAACGTTTTTAGTCATTAACTCAAACCATTAAAGTGCTAGAAGAGAAAAAAGTCCGACTCGCAGGAACTGCATCATCTTAGCGCGGTTCCGTTCTGATTCCTAGTGTCATTTGGAAAGCTTAGAATAGAAATAAACATTTTTTTTCTTGTTGTTGAAATTTCGCGAAAATTGTGTACACCCATTCGAGCATTTGGAATAAAAGCGATATTAAGGCGTCAGGACAAAGGAATACGACAGTAGCCAAATTACACCGAACCAGAAATTATACATGTTTAATATTATCAAATGTCAGACCCGTCATTTTAGAAATGGTGGACCCCCCCCCCAAAATCTGACACATAGAAACGCTACCATAATGCTTATTATGGAGAATACACCTAAAGTAAATTTTGGAATCTCTTTTTTGCAGAATTCGTTAATGTTATAAAAAAAAAAGTGTAGACAAGTTTTGTAGATTATTGCAGGATCTAAAATTTGTCATAAATACTTGTGTCATAAAACTAACCGCTTCGCTGAAAAATCCGAATAACCTTTTTTGCAAACTTTGACCTTGAATAAAATTGTTTGCAATCATGGAATCTTTTTATAGGTTCCTCGACGAACGAAAACGATTGAAACCATTTTTAAGGCGATATCTTTAACCATTTTCGAGAAAAGTAGAAAAATGGTAGTTGAATAAAGTTTTTGATTTGGGTACTTAGAATCATGGGATTCAGTTCAAATATTTTCCGCGTGATTGAAATTAATCCAAGCAATGATTTTTAGCGCGGTTCCTCCCTCCCCCATAGGGAGGAACCCCGCTTATAAGGTTGATACAATGAAACAACCCGGAAGTGCCAACTAGAAAATTTCGCGTTTCAGAACCCCTAGAGACCGAAAATAAAAGTGGTTCAAATTTGTATATATATATATATATATATATATATATATATATATATATATATATATGTATATATTTATTTATATATATATATATTTGTCTGTTCGCTCTCTAGGTGGAAGACGAATGGTCCGATTTTGATGAAATTTCGTACAAAAATCCGTCGTCCAATTTGAAAGGTCAAGTTCGTTAACCAGCAAAATCCGCCCACTGGAAGATGGCATTTGGGGCGAAATTCGCGCAAAAAAATCGTAACGCTTACGTTTTTGAGTTCATAAGCTTGTAAGTACTCTTTTTATAGGCTTCTTGGGCTGGGAAAACGAATGGAACCATTTTCAAAGCGATAGCTTTAACCGTTTTCGAGAAAATTGGAAAAATAGTTTTTGAATACCGTTTTTGGTTTGGGTACTTAGAATTACGGGATTCAGTTGAAACATTATCTGCATGTTGTACTTTCATTAAAACTAATATGTTGAATGTTTTGTTACGTTTGGAGTTAAGGAAGGGTTAGAATAAAATATTTTATGAACAGACATGAAAAGTTTTGGGAACTTCGTATACTTTCTACGGGATATCGTGGTAAGTGGATAGAAACTATTTGAAAGCTTACTAAATTCTCTACAAAAAAGATTCTGAAACTATTTTTTATTTGGTTATGTCAATCGGAGAAATAAGTGCTTAAAACTTCAAATACGTCTGTTTTGTTCTTATGAACGGGTTTTTGTCGTTCTTTTTGTATTTTTTGTCTCCTTCCCTTCGTTTTTTATTGCTTTTTATTTTTGTAATTTCTTATGTTGGGAAAATTTTGTGTGTAAAACAGCACATGAAAAATGAGACCAATTTTCTGTTGCTAGAAATAAAGTAAATTTTGGGAACTTTCATTAATATCTCGAAAACGGTTGAAAATCTTGGTAAACGGAAGAATACCATTAGAAAGCTTATTAAATGCTCTACATAAAAGGTTCTAATGAAAGTTTTGATTAGGCGATGACAATCGGAGAAATAAGAGCTTAAAGCTTTAAAGTAATTGATTTCGCTTATTCGAACTGTTCTTTTTGTCTGTTTTTAATTCCTTGTTATTTTTTAATTGCTTATAGTTGGATAATGTATTCGAAAATAAAACAGGTTCCAAGATTCCAAGACCTTGTAACTAGCGGGACGGTTTCTAGTGTTGCCGACCCTTCCAGGTAAGATTGTAAATCCTACCTTTCAAGACTGGTGGAACCAAAATAATAACTGTCGGGGTTCGGTCACTGCTACTTAATAAAACTACATTTTATCGTAAAAATGGTTTTATTGTGCCGACATTTCGGCTTGAACTTCAAGCCTTCATCAGGGCTGTAAATACAAGTAGGACATATTTAACACTAATATATGCACATATCTATGTAAATATACCAAACATATATATATATATATATATATATATATATATATATATATATATATATATATAAGCATATACACATATACCCGCACACATATGTACATATATATGCCCACATACATACACATATGAGGTATGTATTATTAAGTAGCAGTGACCGAACCCGGACAATTCCTACCTTGCATCATCAACGGTCAACGATCTCCTGTCAACAAAATAATAACTGCTTCTATTTTAATCATTCGAAATTAGACTAGGGATAAGAACGGAACCGCGCTAAGATGAGGCAGTTCCTGCGAGTCGGACTTTTTACATTTTGGTTACGTTTTAGCGCGGTTCCTCCCTCCCCCATAGGGAGGAACCCCGCTTATAAGGTTGATACAATGAAACAATCCGAAAGTGCCGACTAGACAATTTCGCGTTTCAGAACCCCTAGAGACCGAAAATAACGGTGGTCCAAATTTGTATATATATATATATATTTGTCTGTTCGCTCATTTCTGGCTTCCCTAATGGTCCGATTGTGATGAAATTTGGTACAAAAATCCGTCGTCCAATTTGAAAGGTCAAGTTTGTTAACCAGCGAAATCCGCCTACCGGAAGATGGCGTTTGGGGCGAAATTCGCGCAAAAAAAAATCGTAATGCTTACGTTTTTGAGTTCATAAGCTTCTAAGTACTCGTTTTATATGATTCCTGGGCTAGGAAAACGAATGAAACCATTTTCAAGGCGATAGCTTTAACCGTTTTCGAGAAAATTGGAAAAATATTTTTTGAATACCGTTTTTGGTTTGGGTACTTAGAATCATGGGATTCAGTTGAAACATTTTCTGCATGTTCTACATTCATCAAAACTAATATGTTGAAATTTTGGTTACGTTTGGAGTTAAGGAAGGGTTAGAATAAAATATTTTATTAACAGACATAAAAAGTTTTAGTAACTTTGTTTACTTTCCTTAATATCTCTAAAAAAGTTTGAGAATCTTGGGAAACCGAAGAATACCATTAGAAAGCTTATTAAATGCTCTAAAAAAAAGATTCTAATGAAAGTTTTGATTAGGTGATGTCAATCGGAGAAATAAGAGCTTAAAACTTTAAAGTAATTGATTTCGCTTATTCGAACTGTTCTTTTTGTCTGTTTTTTATTCCTTGTTATTTTTTAATTGCTTATTGTTGGATAATGTATTTGAAAATAAAACAGGTTAAGAAAAAAAAGAAAAACAATTTAATGTTAGAGATATGGATTTCCAAGATATATAGCTTTTCAACTGCCTAGCGTCCTTCCTAGGGAGGGTTCTTTGTCTTTGATTTTGGTACTTAGAATTATGGGATACAGTTGAAACATTTTCTGCATGTTCGAGTTTCATCAACACTAATATGTTGAAATTTTTGTTACGTTTAGAGTAAAGGAAGGGTTAGAATAAAATATTTTATTAACAGACAAAAAAAAGTTTTAGTAACTTTGTATACTTTCGTTAGTATCTCGAAAACCGTTGACAATCTTGTGAAGCGGAAGATTACCATTCGAAAGCTTACTAAATGCTCTACAAAAAAGGTTCTGAAGAAAGTTTAAATTAGGCGATGTCAATCGGAGAAAAAAGTGCTTAAAGCTTTAAATTAATTGATTTCGTTTATTCCAATGGTTCTTTTTGTCTGTTTTATTTCTTGTTATTTTTTAATTGCTTATAGTTGGATAATGTATTTGACAATAAAACTGGTTAAGTAAAATAACAAAAACAATTTATTGTTAGAAATATAGATTTCCAAGATTCCAAGACCTTGTCACTAGCGGGTCTGTTTCTAGTGTAGCCGACCCTTCCAGGTAAGATTGTAAATCATGACCTTTCAAGACTTTACTACTCACAGGAATGGCGTTAGTGACCTTAAGGGTTGACACGCCATTATAATAATTAATTTAAAAAAAAAGACTGGTGGAACCAAAATAATAACTGCTTCTATTTTAATCTTTCCAAATTAGACTAGGGATATGAACGGAACCGCGCTAAGATGATGCAGTCCTGCGAGACGGACTTTTTAGTTAAGGGAGGATTTAAATAAAATATTTTATTAACAGAGATGAAACGTTTTTGGCACTTCGTTTATTCTCCTTAATATCTCGAAAACGGTTGGGAAATCGTGGTAAGCGGAAAGCAACTATTTGAAAGCTTACTAAATTAACTACAAAAAAAGTTCTAAAGCAATGAGTCCCCACACATTTCGAGAAATAAGTCCTTAAAATTTTGAAGTAGCTGGTTTCGTTTATTTAAAAGGTTCTTTTTGTCTGTTTTCATTTTTTGTTATTTTTGTAATTGCTTATAGTAGGAAAATGCATTTCTCAACATAACAGGACAAGTAAAATTAGAAAAAAAGTTGTTATTGTTATAAATAAAGCTTTGCTAGTGGGACTTGAAGACGCCGTGTGAATACTTTTATCTCTGTTTACCTCAGTTCTTAATTGGTCGTTTTTTTTCTCTGTTTGCCTTAGTTTTTAATAGCTTCATATTATTTTGAAGACATTTTTAACTTGAAGCAAAGATGCGCGCATGTCCTCCGTGGCTCAACTGCCTCCGGGATTGATGATTCAATTGACCCCTTATGACTTTATTGTAATTATTAGTAAATGAAAAATGAATACAATATTATTTTATTATTAATGAAGTTAGGAATTATAAAGTATGAGTACCTATATGAAACTATTACTTAAATATTGAAATTGAGTACACTTTAGGCCCAGGGCACACGGTGAGACTGTTTTGCAACTCCAGTTGCAAAACAGTTGCACGCGCACATGTTTTCAATGTGAGAATTATTCGTCCCACTTCAGGTCTATAAGCCGAGTTCTTCCTAAACGTTGATCAATGTTTCTGGTATATTTTTTTTTTTTATTTTTTTTTTTTTATTTTTTTTACGGCGCATCGACGTCTAGGGCATTAGCGCCGACATCCAGGGTGCAGCGAGGAATTCTCCCAACGAGCCGTGGGATGAGAAAATTCCTGCCGCCGGTGGGGATCGAACCCACCATCTCCCGCTTATGAATCTAAGGCGCTAGCCACTAGACCACGGGAGACCCCTTCAATTTTATTATCTTAATTACAAAGCTTATTTAAAAAAAATTGCTTGCATTAATAATTTGTTGTAATTTAGAATATTTGTCTAAAAATAAATGACATTATACTCAACATATTTTAGGTGGCTGCCAGCTTAAATAAAACATAAATATTATCAGCAATTTTCCTATTTATAAATGCTAAGCTATGAAAGTGGTTGGAAATTTTAAACAAATGTGTATAAAGGTACTGGAATGACATTTCATTGCTTCTAAAAATTTCATCTCCGGATAGGATGTAAATATCCCCCCTGTTAGAGTTTTTGGATTCACAGTACATAATTCATCAGCGAATGGTACATAAGTACAGCGTATGTGTTATATGTCATTTTAAAGGGCATATACAGAACTAAAAATTGACCCCATCATGTTTCTACCGTAAACAGGAGTGGAGTTATATATTTTGCCGCAGCAAGATTTTGACCACTTCTTGAAAACTTTACATGGACGTATTTTAAAAACCGTTTGTGACATTAAGCTGAAATTTGATGTTTTTCATAGTCTTTATGAAGGTAACCCATGTATCAAACGCCATTATGTTCAGAGATGGTGAGAGGAAAAATGTCATAAAAGTGTGTTGATTTACGACAAAATGACCCCAACATCTTCTTCGTCTGAGTCTGACATAGTAAGCTCACACGGCCAAGCCAAGGCCTTAAAAAGTCCGTCACGCAGGAGCTGCATAACTAAGCACTTTCCTCAGAATTTGGGTAGTGTAGACTGCTTTCCAGAACAATTTGCTTAAAATATCCTACATAAATAAAATAAAAACATGAATAGTTCTCTTTTAAATTTGTAATGAGTAACTGATCAATTATTAATTTGCTTCCAGAGTTATGTTTACACACTAATCTATTACACTACGTAATAAATACAAAAAACCTCATATTATCGTATTTTGATCTAATGCAGGAACAGGATGAGTATATTAGGAATTTGGGTCCGGAGTAAACCCCCCCTTCTAATGAACCGATTTCGTTTATTTTTACAACACATATTTACCTGTAGATTACCACTACGAATACCGAGTTTCGTCGAAATATACCAAAAATCACGGCTGGTAGTGGTGAATTGCTATTGTGGGTCCGGAGTAAACCCCCCCTTCTAATGAACCGATTTAGTTCATTTTTATATCTCACTTTTCTCTCTATATTACCACTACGAATACCAAGTTTCGTTTAAATATAACAAATATTACGGCTGGCATAGCCAAATTAGTGTTTTGGGTTCGGGGTAAACACCCCCTTCCGGTGGACCGACTTTGGTGGTTAACGAACTCGTTCAATCGTTTGCTAATTAAATGCTATATACCAAGTTTCGTGACAATATATATATATATATATATATATATATATATATATATATATATATATATATATATATAGTTTTTCAAGCTACTTCGCTGGGAATTAAATGTGTTGTTCATTCGGCATCTGTCTCCAGCGGTCTTGCTCCTCCTGTCATCGCAATATTTCGCCGGATTCCTCTCCGGCTTCTTCAGGCAGTCATTCATCCTTGCTGGTCGGTAAGGGAATCGACCCCCCTTACCGACCAGCAAGGATGAATGACTGCCTGAAGAAGCCGGAGAGGAATCCGGCGAAATATTGCGATGACAGGAGGAGCAAGACCGCTGGAGAAAGATGCCGAATGAACAACATATATATATATATATATATATATATATATATATATATATATATAAATTTTAACGGGGGTCATTTTCGGTGTCTACTAGGTAGGATCGATAAAGATTTGAAGAAATTTTTCAAAAATTCCGTCATGAGTCCAACCTCAATAGCTACTTTCCTTCGGAGGAAAGTGCTAAAACAAACACATACAGCACTAAAAAAACATTCCATTTTTATTGCATCATAGGCGCAACTGATTTACAACTAGCCCTTTTAGTCCGTCGGCCCGTGTACATTTTATGCAACGATTTTTAAGATTCTTCATTTTTTCACTATTGATTGTACAAGTCTTAACTAGAACAGTGCCACTTGTCAGCTGGCTAGGTAGCGGTGGGTTTGGCTGCGGGGGCGTTGCAAACATAGGAAAAATATGGAAATGTGAAACGATTTTAAGATTCATGAAATTTCTTGGAGAGACACCTTATATTATACAATAATCATTGGCACTTGTCAGCTGGCCGGCCAGCGGTGGACTGCTTGTCAGCTGGGGGTCTAAACTTGGCAAAAATACGAAATTCTGAAACGATTTTAAGATTGCTGAAATTTTGGTGGTTACTAGTATTTGTAGTGAGATTAACGAAAGACATTGTCAGCTGCTCATATCTTGGTGGAAAACTTGTCAGCTGGGGGGGCATAAGCGCTGAGCACATGGCGCGCGCTCCGCTTTATACCGCCAGCTGACAACTTTTCCACCCACATATAAGCAGCTGACAATTTGTTTCGTCAATCTTATTACTAATACTACCTACTAACAAAATTTCAGGAATCTTAATATAGTTTTTGACTATTTAATAGCGAAAGCATGCTTATATTGATTACAACTTCTGAATATATTGATTGTAAATGAATATTTTTATTATCAACGTTAAAATATATTATGTATTTGCATTAAGGTAAGATGAAAAAATATGTCAATTATTTGTATAAAATACTGTATTGGTAATAAAAAAGTATTATACAATTAATCATAATAATAATAATAGTATACTAAAGACACTTAATAATATAATAATAAAAAGAAAGTCAATCGTTTTCTGATTCTGACTCTGCACCTTCAGAATCATCAACCCCCCCCCCCGCAGTAATTGTGCGGTCATCCTCTTCTTGGTGTCTTTCAGCTGAAAATACTAATTATTGTTATTGATAAAATGATTAAACATTAATAAAGCATAGAAAATAAATAGTTTTAATATCTTCAGTGAATTGCTGACCTCGAATAATCATATCAACTACTCGACGGAATTGTTCGCCATCATATCAACTACTCGACGGAATTGTTCGCCGTCAAACCATTTACAGGTTTATATATTATCTTCAATATCCCATCCGTAATCCAGAGGAGGTAAACTTGAAGGTTCTTGTTTGTTTATTTTAGATTTTAAACATCGTCGTATAGGTATTTTTTTTTTCAATCTACTTTACAGTAGATTTATACCTACTCGATATTAGAGGTATAGCCATCGGGGATCAACCATACAGGCTGCTAGGATTGCTAAAAGAAGCTCTAGACCCCTTAAGGATTGGTTAACTGTAGTGTGTATAGAGTGTCTGACACAGCAAACATACAAACTGACAACAATTCTATAAATCATTGTTTTGGATACAATTGCATTGATAAAGGCCCCCAATAGTATTTTTACTCATATATCTTGCATGTACAAACAGCGATCCGTTAGAATTTTATTATATGTGAAGATAGATTACGGCTAGTAGTGGTAAGTTGGTAAATCGGGTCTAGAATAACCCCCCCCCTAATAAACCCATTTACTTTATTTTTACAACATATTTTTCTATTAATATTTCCACAAACGAATATCGAGTTTCGTCCGAGCGACTTTGGGTCCGGAGTAAACCCCTCCTTCAGATGAACCAATTTTTCTGGTTAAGGAACTACTTAAGTCATTTGCTAAGAGAATACTATATACAAAGTTTCGTTAAAAAAAATCCTCTGGTGTGTATCGAATTAACGATAGTTCCTGAAATGTTGGACGTGATTCTTTACATTGGCATAACTTTTTTATTTATGTACCGATTCGCATGAAACAAACACTAAATGTTAAGTGAAAAGTACCACAATATATTAGTGAATACTGCAACTAAATCGGATAAGCCGTTTCTGAGATTAGCGCGCACAGATAAACAGACAAGCAGGCAAAAATTTTAAAAATCATTGTTTTGGGTACTATTGCATTGATAAAGGTCCCCAATAGTATTTTCCCCCATCTTCCAAATACAGACAGCGATCCGTTAGAATTGTATTATTTGTATAGATTTGTATTAAGGTATGATGAAAAAATATATTATTTATTTGTATAAAATACTGTAAAAATTATTATATAATTTATTTATAATAATAATAGTTACCTAATAAAACTTTTTAATAAAAAGAAAGTCTGACTCTTCACCTTCAGAATCATTACTTTCGATATTTGTTCTGTTTGTGAGGTCATCCTGCTGTCTCTCATGTGAAAATACTAATTATTGGTATTGAAAAAATGATGAAACATTAATAAAGCAAAGAAAATGAATAATTTTAATATCTTCAGTGAATTACTGATCTCGAACAATCATTTCAACTACTGGAGGTAATTCTTCGCCATCAAACCATTTACATGTGTACATTTTATTCATGTTATTATTAGATGTTAAAATTCGGATGAATATGGGAACGTGAACAAACCAAACTATTTAGATAATAATAAGTTATTTTTAACACTAGGCGAAACACTGTGCCGAGCGTTGCCTGATTTTCACGCATTCACAGGCGAAAATTTCTTTTGTGCTATGTATTTTATACAAATAAATGATATATTTTTTCATCTTACCTTAATGCAAATACATAATATATTTTAACGTTGATAATAAAAATATTCATTTACAATCAATATATTCAGAAGTTGTAATCAATATAAGCATGCTTTCGCTATTAAATAGTCAAAAACTATATTAAGATTCCTGAAATTTTGTTAGTAGGTAGTATTCGTAATAAGATTGACAAAACAAATTGTCAGCTGCTTATATGTGGGTGGAAATGTTGTCAGCTGGCGGTATAAAGCGGAGCGCGCGCCATGTGCTCAGCGCTTATACCCCCCCAGCTGACAAGTTTTCCACCAAGATATGAGCAGCTGACAATGTCTTTCGTTAATCTCACTACAAATACTAGTAACCACCAAAATTTCAGCAATCTTAAAATCGTTTCAGAATTTCGTATTTTTGCCAAGTTTAGACCCCCAGCTAACAAGCAGTCCACCGCTGGCCGGCCAGCTGACAAGTGCCAATGATTATTGTATAATATAAGGTGTCTCTCCAAGAAATTTCATGAATCTTAAAATCGTTTCACATTTTCATATTTTTCCGAAGTTTGCAACGCCCCCGCAGCCAAACCCACCGCTACCTAGCCAGCTGACAAGTGGCACTGTTCTAGTTAAGACTTGTACAATCAATAGTGAAAAAATGAAGAATCTTAAAATTCGTTGCATAAAATGTCACGGGCCGACGGACTATTTGCCATTACACCCGTGTGTGGACAGAAGTATTGTTTCAGCTGCAAACTGGTTTCAGATGCAACTGGTTTGCAACGGAGTCGTACTGTGTGCGCCGGGCCTTAATTGACTAAATTATGTACATTGAAAATAAATATTTATTTAGAAATTTTGAATTCTGCTACCATTGTTTAATATTTTTGAGTAGTCATTCTAGAGTCATCGTGTCTCCACTTTTAAAATTAATGTAACTATCCTCTTTAACATATCGTCCCTGCCATGTCAAACTAACGAATATGCAAATCGGAGCACAATAGGAACGAACATATTTTAACTATTGACGAAATAATATATTCAAAAATGGTCTTATTCAGTACTTTATTTAAGGCATTAATGGCTATTCTATAAAGGGGTTAGACTTGCGACAAGCCGTATAGCCCGCAATCCAAGAGCAAAGTCCCGAATCTAAAACCGAGATTTGCATATTCGATATTTTGACATGGCAGGGACGATATGATGTATATTTTATACAGTTTTATTAATTGTTTTAAATGTATATAAAATTGTGAGTTTATAGATATCACAGTAATCCTTTTAAGTTACAAATAATTTTAAGCTAAAGCATAAGGCTTTCTCTTTTTAAATGAAATTATTTTCTTTTTAATGGGCACGAAATTTGCATTTCAAGTCACGAAATTGACTTTTACGAAAGTAGTAGACACCCTGGTATATCAGTATGGTCCAGAAATATTATAAATTTATATCATATATAATACGATGTTATTGTAAATTAGGATTTATAGTTTGCGCGGGCTTTTCAGGATCAATGGCTAATTTGAATTCAAAAGGTTCTCGTGAATGTAATATATCCTTACAATATATATATATATATATATATATATATATATATATATATATATATATATATATATGTATGTATGTATGTATGGGGGGGAGGTTAGCTCAGTGGTAGAGCACTGGACTAATAAGCTGGAGGCCTGAGTTCAAATCCCGAGCAAGTACTAAAGATTTTTTCTTCTAGTGTCTTCGTTCATGGGTTGAATTCGGCCTCCCTGACCGTCCCTAGCCGACCCAGCCTTTAATTAATTTAATAATGGGTACCTTGGGTGCTAATGACTCTAGCAGTCGAAGCGGCCAAGGGGAAAATCAGGCGGCCGGAGCATAGTACTGACTACACTACCTCCGTAGTGTGCTGTATGGTCATGAATCAGATACCTCTATAGTATCTGCCCCTCAGGGCCCTCGTGGCCTGTTACGGGACTGATTTATATATATATATATATATATATATATATATATATATATATATATATATATATACATACATATATACATATACATATATATACAATTTTGAACCACCGTTATTTTCGTTCTCTAGGGATTCTGAAACGTAAAATTTTCTAGTCGGCACTTCCGGAATAATCATCTTACTGTTATGAGTATCTAATGTAGGTATCAGTAGTATACCTCTTTGGATAACAGTCAGTCTATGCTTCCTTGTCCTAATGTAATAAAAGTCCGACTCGCAGGAACTGCGTCATCTTAGCGCGGTTCTAGTTTTTTTTTTTTTTTTTTTTTTTTTCTTTTTTTTTTTTTTTTTTTCTTTTTTTTTTTACGGCACATCTACATCTAGGTCATTAGCGCCGACATCCAGGGTGTAGCGAGGAATTTCACCAGCGAGCCGTGGGATGATATAATTCCTGCCGGAGGTTGGGAATCGAACCCACCATCTCCCGCTTATGAATCCAAGGCGCTAGCCATTAGACCACGGGAGTCCCCGGTTCCTGTTCATATCCCTATTCTCATTTGAAAAGCATAGAATAGAAACAGATAATATTTTCCTCGGCCTTTGTTCAAAGGGTTTTATGGCTGGCTATACCTGGGGTCAGGTCCGCAAGACCCTAGAATCCTCTTCTACCGATACTTCATTTCATACGTTTCAATGAATTGGAAAATATCAAATATTTTCACACATTCCTGTGTTCTTTTACTATAGTAATAATTCTACAGATAAAATCAATTAAAAAATAAAATAAAAAAACCAACAGCATAAAGGCAATTGAAAATATTCAAAAGACGTCAACGAATCTTTTTCTCTTGGCAAGCTATATTTCTAACAATGAATTGTTTTTCTTATTTTGCCTAATCTGTTTTATTGTAAAATACATTATCCAACTATAAGCAATTAAAAAATAACAAGGAATAAAAACAGACAAAAAGAACAGTTCGAATAAGCAAAATCAATTACTTTAATGTTTTAAGCACTTATTTCTCCGATTGACATCGCCTAATCAAAACTTTTATCAGAACCTTTTTTGTAGAGCACTTAGTAAGATTTTTAATGGTATTCTTTCGTTTACCAAGATTCTCAACCTTTTTCGAGATATTAAGGAAAATATACAAAGTTACCAAAACTTTTTAAGTCTGTTAATAAAATATTTTATTCTAACCCTTCCTTAACTCCAAACGTAACCAAAATTTCAACATACTAGTTTTGATGAAAGTAGAACATGCAGAAAATGTTTCAACTGAATCCCATGATTCTAAGTACCCAAACCAAAAACGGTATTCAAAAAATATTTTTCCAATTTTCTCAAAAACGGTTAAAGCTATCGCCTTGAAAATGGTTTCATTCGTTTTCCTAGCCCAGGAATCATATAAAACGAGTACTTAGAAGCTTATGAACTCAAAAACGTAAGCGTTACGATTTTTTTTGCGCGAATTTCACCCCAAACGCCATCTTCCAGTAGGCGGATTTTGCTGGTTAACGAACTTGACCTTTCAAATTGGACGAAGGATTTTTGTACCAAATTTTATCAAAATCGGACCATTCGTCTTCTAGCTAGAGAGCGAACAGACAAATATATATATATATATATAAATAAATATATACATATATATATATATATACAAATTTGAACCACCGTTATTTTCGGTCTCTAGGGGTTCTGAAACGCGAAATTTTCTAGTCGGCACTTCCGGATTGTTTCATTGTATCAACCCTATAAGCGGGGTTCCTCCCTATGGGGGAGGGAGGAACCGCGCTAAAAGTGCTTAACTATGTCTTTTGTGTCTCTGTCAATCACTCTTATAATATGGTGTCAGAAGTAAAGTGAAATTGTTTTAGTCGCGTTTATGTTCAAGATACGTCTATTTATTTCCAATCTTACTTAAACAGAGAGACAGATCGGAAAGCTCAGCAATGGCTGAAACACGTTGTAAGAGTGCCACCATGTCGTGTTCCATTCAGCCTATGGACTTCAAAAGTCTTAATTTGTCATATAGCTGGAAACAATGGTTAACACAATTCACCATTTTCTTGAAAGTCACTAATTTAGAAAAAGAAGACGACTCTAGGAAGGTTGCGCTTCTGCTTCATCCCCTGGGACAAGACGCCTTCGAGATCTTCAATTCTTTTAATGTCAAACTAGACGAGGTAACATTTCCAGCTTTAGTTGAAGAATTCGACAATTACTTTACGCCTAAAAAGAATATCTCTTTTGAGAGACACAATTTCTTCACCAGAAGACAAAAGGATGGTGAGAAACTGGAAGATATTGTGACAGCTCTTACAAACCTTTCACTATCTTGTGAATTCGGAGATTTGAGAGAAAGTTTGGTCAAAGATTTATTTATATGTGGACTTGACTCTTCATATAATGATGGCAAGCAGCGCCTGATTCAAGAAGGAGAGGTGAACCTGCAAAGAGCTATAGAATTGGCAAGAGCTATGAGTGTGTCAAAACAACAAACTTCTCAATTGTCAAACAATTATAAACAAGATTTTGTTGGTGCCGTGCAGTGGAGGACTCGTGGAAGGTCTCAACTACGTTTTCCTGCGAGCAGAAATGTTAGTCAAAACAGAGGGCAATCACCTGGTCTACAGACTGGAGAAAGCCGAGGGAAATCTCCAAATTTACAAACCAGAGGTCATCAATCTACATGTAGTCGTTGTGGGCAAGTACATCGCTCTAAGTGTCCTGCACTAGGGGTAAGTTGTAATTATTGTCACAAAACAGGGCATTATGCTAAATATTGTTTCAAAAACAAAACTGGAAATAATTACTCTGTAAAAAGTGTAGAATCTGATTTGTTCTAAGGTATTGGGTAAATGTGAAGGAGCGCGGTCTCCACACCGATCCTTTTGAAATTTTGCACTATAACGTATTTTGATGCACTAAACACGAATCCGTTAAAAAAAAAGCTCGCTTTTCCCTAGGAAAGAAGTTATGAAACACTAAAGTTCACTGTTGTGCGGGTTCTGAAAGGTAATGTAACCTACTATGTTTGTCAACATGCGCATGCGCGGGTATGGAAAAGTTCGTAATAAGGATGTCTAATTGAAATTTACCATCAATTATTTATCAATTTATCTCCAGTTAGTTATTCAAAAATATTTTTTTTAAATAATAAACCATTCTTTAATTTTTTTTTTTAATTTTAAGAAGATATCAAAACTCTAGTCAATCCAACTCGCTAAAATTAATAGAATTCTATTAATTTTAGCGAGTTGGATTGGCTAGGGGTTTTGATATCTTCTTGAGCGAGCGGAAACGCATAGCACGTATGCCCAGAAGCGACAATTTACGACCAAGTCAGCTACCACAAGGTGGTAAATTTCAATTACACTTCGTCATTAAGGACTATTGCGCATGAGCGTGTTTACAAATACGCTGTTACCCCGTCTTTTATAACCTCCATAACAGTGAACTTTAGTGTTTAATAACTTCTTTCCTAGTGAAAAGCGAGCTTTTTTTTTTTAACGGATTCGTGTTTAGTGCATCAAAATACGTTATAGTGCAATATTTCAAAAGGATCGGTGTGGAGACCGCGCTCCTTCACATTTACCAAGGTATTGTATCTACTCAAGAAAGTAAGTTTGAAATAAATTCACTTACTTGGGATTTACCTGTATTCATAAATAATGTAAGAGTAATTTGTATCATTGATACAGGAGCACAAACAAATGTAATAACTTTAATTACTTATAACTCATTAAAACAGTCTACTAATAGTAATAAAATCATGCCATCAGATAATGGAGTTGTGACATTCAGTGGGGAACGACTAAATGTGATTGGTGAGGTTTTATTGAACTGTATTGTCAAAGGTAAAGAAAATATTGTTAAATTTCATGTAGTGGAAATTGATTGTAAAACAATACTTGGTCTCAAGACATGTGTTGACTTAAAATTAGTCAAACCTATAAATAATGTAACATTTTCAGATCAGTCTGGCAATAATTTTATTACTGAATATAAAGATGTTTTTGAAGGTCTAGGTCGATTAAATACTAAATGTCATTTGTCTATAGATAAGCCAGTAACTCCAGTTGTGGAACCATTGCGCAAAATACCATTTCAATTATTACCTGAGCTTAAAGATGAGTTAGAAAGAATGGAAAATTGGGGGTAATTAAAAAAGTTGAAGAACCGACTATGTGGGTTCATAGTATTGTTATAACTAGAAAACGAAATAATGGTCTCAGAATCTGTCTAGACCCAAGAAATCTGAACAAAGCCATCTTAAGATCTCATTATCCTTTCCCTACTCTTGATACTGTAAAATCACTACTTAAAAATGTTCTCGACTCTAGATGCAAACTCAGGGTTTTGGACTATCCCATTAGATGAGGACTCATCAAAATTATGTACTTTTATGTCCCCTTTTGGAAGATATAGATTCCTTCGTCTCCCATTTGCAGTAAGCTCTGCTCCTGAGATTTTTCATTCTACTATGATTAACCTTTTTAAGGACATCCCTAATCTCATTATCTATTTTGATGGCATTCTTATATATGCTTCAAATGAACATGAACATAATACAATTTTAAAGCAAGTGTTAGAGCGTGCAAGATCAGTTAATATTAAACTTAATTTATCTAAGTATCAAATATGTCAAACTCAGGTTACTTATATGGGTCATAATTTTTCTTGTAAGGGAGTTTCACCTGATAAAGAGAAAGTAACGGCGATTCTAAATATGCCGGAGCCTATAAATGTTCAGGACTTAAGGCGTTACTTGGGAATGCTAACATATTTGTCCCAATATATTAAACACTTTTCAGAAGAGACAAAACATATGCGGTCTTTATTGAAAAAGGATGTGGCATGGCATTGGTATGATATCCATAATAAGGAATTTCATAAGTTAAAGTCTCTTATTACTAAAGCACCTGTTTTAACTTATTTTGATCCATCTAAAACATTGACACTTTCATGTGATTCATCACAAAATGCTGATGGTGCAGCTATTTTACATGACAATAACCCTATAGCATATGCATCAGCCACATTAACAGAAGCTCAGAAATAACCCTATAGCATATGCATCAGCCACATTAACAGAAGCTCAGAAATAACCCTATAGCATATGCATCAGCCACATTAACAGAAGCTCAGAAATAACCCTATAGCATATGCGTCAGCCACATTAACAGAAGCTCAGAAATAACCCTATAGCATATGCATCAGCCACATTAACAGAAGCTCAGAAATAACCCTATAGCATATGCATCAGCCACATTAACAGAAGCTCAGAAATAACCCTATAGCATATGCATCAGCCACATTAACAGAAGCTCAGAAATAACCCTATAGCATATGCATCAGCCACATTAACAGAAGCTCAGAAATAACCCTATAGCATATGCATCAGCCACATTAACAGAAGCTCAGAAATAACCCTATAGCATATGCATCAGCCACATTAACAGAAGCTCAGAAATAACCCTATAGCATATGCATCAGCCACATTAACAGAAGCTCAGAAATAACCCTATAGCATATGCATCAGCCACATTAACAGAAGCTCAGAAATAACCCTATAGCATATGCGTCAGCCACATTAACAGAAGCTCAGAAATAACCCTATAGCATATGCATCAGCCACATTAACAGAAGCTCAGAAATAACCCTATAGCATATGCATCAGCCACATTAACAGAAGCTCAGAAATAACCCTATAGCATATGCGTCAGCCACATTAACAGAAGCTCAGAAATAACCCTATAGCATATGCATCAGCCACATTAACAGAAGCTCAGAAATAACCCTATAGCATATGCATCAGCCACATTAACAGAAGCTCAGAAATAACCCTATAGCATATGCATCAGCCACATTAACAGAAGCTCAGAAATAACCCTATAGCATATGCGTCAGCCACATTAACAGAAGCTCAGAAAAACTATGCACAAATTGAGCGAGAACTTTTGGCAATTGTTTTTGGTTGCATTAAATTTCATCAGTATGTATATGGTCATAAAATATTGGTCCATACTGATCACAAACCATTAGTTCCTCTTTTTATTAAACATTTGTACAAAGTCCCACCTAGGTTACAACGTTTAATGTTAAAAATTCAATCTTATGATCTTGAAGTTGTGTATATGCCTGGAAAATTTATGTATATTTCAGATGCTCTAACTCGAGCTCCTCTTACAGAAACATGTCCAGAACTAGATGTAAATGTTGATGTTCATGTCAATTTGCTTATATCCAATCTTAGTGTCACGCCTAGTAGGCTGGATCAGTTCAGAGATGAAACAAGTAAGGACCAAGTTTTACAAACCATTATAACTTATTGCAGATTAGGATGGCCAGGAAACAAGGCACCAATTCTTCTGGATATTCGGCCCTATTATAAATTTATTGATGAGCTTCATGAAATCAATGGGCTATTATTTAAAAATGAAAGCATAGTTGTACCACAGTCCTTAAGACAGGAAATGTTAAAAATAATTCATGTTGGTCATTTTGGAATGACACGTTGTATTGAATATGCGAAAAATTCTCTCTTTTGGCCAAATATGGTAAATGATATTAAAAATATTGTCAAATCTTGTAGTGTCTGTCAGCAGTTCAGTTACAATAACTTAAATCAATTTTTGCTCTTCATGGAGTGCCTGCAGTCTTAGTCTCTGATAATGGTCCCCCTTTCAATTCATATCTCTTTAAAGACTTTGTTAATTCCTGGGACATTGAGCTTGTAACTAATAGTCCATATCATTATCAATCTCACGGTCTAGTTGAAAGGTCTTCATGGAGTGTCTGCAGTCTTAGTCTCTGATAATGGTCCCCCTTGCAATTCATATCTCTTTAAAGACTGTTAATTCCTGGGACATTGAGCATGTAACTAGTAGTCCATATCATTATCAATCTCACGGTCTAGTTGAAAGGTCTTCATGGAGTGTCTGCAGTCTTAGTCTCTGATAATGGTCCCCCTTGCAATTCATATCTCTTTAAAGACTTTGCTAATTCCTGGGATATTGAGCATGTAACTAGTAGTCCATATCATTATCAATCTCACGGTCTAGTTGAAAGGTCTTCATGGAGTGTCTGCAGTCTTAGTCTCTGATAATGGTCCCCCTTGCAATTCATATCTCTTTAAAGACTTTGTTAATTCCTGGGATATTGAGCATGTAACTAGTAGTCCATATCATTATCAATCTCACGGTCTAGTTGAAAGGTCTTCATGGAGTGTCTGCCGTCTTAGTCTCTGATAATGGTCCCCCTTTCAATTCATATCTCTTTAAAGACTTTGTTAATTCCTGGGATATTGAGCATGTAACTAGTAGTCCATATCATTATCAATCTCACGGTCTAGTTGAAAGGTCTTCATGGAGTGTCCGCAGTCTTAGTCTCTGATAATGGTCCCCCTTGCAATTCATATCTCTTTAAAGACTTTGTTAATTCCTGGGATATTGAGCATGTAACTAGTAGTCCATATCATTATCAATCTCACGGTCTAATTGAAAGGTCTTCATGGAGTGTCTGCAGTCTTAGTCTCTGATAATGGTCCCCCTTGCAATTCATATCTCTTTAAAGACTTTGTTAATTCCTGGGACATTGAGCATGTAACTAGTAGTCCATATCATTATCAATCTCACGGTCTAGTTGAAAGGTCTTCATGGAGTGTCTGCAGTCTTAGTCTCTGATAATGGTCCCCCTTTCAATTCATATCTCTTTAAAGACTTTGTTAATTCCTGGGACATTGAGCATGTAACTAGTAGTCCATATCATTATCAATCTCACGGTCTAGTTGAAAGGTCTTCATGGAGTGTCTGCAGTCTTAGTCTCTGATAATGGTCCCCCTTTCAATTCATATCTCTTTAAAGACTTTGTTAATTCCTGGGACATTGAGCATGTAACTAGTAGTCCATATCATTATCAATCTCACGGTCTAATTGAAAGGTCTTCATGGAGTGTCTGCAGTCTTAGTCTCTGATAATGGCCCCCCTTGCAATTCATATCTCTTTAAAGACTTTTTTAATTCCTGGGATATTGAGCATGTAACTAGTAGTCCATATCATTATCAATCTCACGGTCTAGTTGAAAGGTCTTCATGGAGTGTCTGCAGTCTTAGTCTCTGATAATGGTCCCCCTTGCAATTCATATCTCTTTAAAGACTTTGCTAATTCCTGGGATATTGAGCTTGTAACTAATAGTCCATATCATTATCAATCTCGCGGTCTAATAGAAAGGTCTTCATGGAGTGTCTGCAGTCTTAGTCTCTGATAATGGTCCCCCTTTCAATTCATATCTCTTTAAAGACTTTGTTAATTCCTGGGACATTGAGCATGTAACTAGTAGTCCATATCATTATCAATCTCACGGTCTAGTTGAAAGGTCTTCATGGAGTGTCTGCAGTCTTAGTCCCTGATAATGGTCCCCCTTTCAATTCATATCTCTTTAAAGACTTTGTTAATTCCTGGGATATTGAGCATGTAACTAGTAGTCCATATCATTATCAATCTCACGGTCTAATTGAAAGGTCTTCATGGAGTGTCTGCAGTCTTAGTCTCTGATAATGGTCCCCCTTTCAATTCATATCTCTTTAAAGACTTTGTTAATTCCTGGGATATTGAGCATGTAACTAGTAGTCCATATCATTATCAATCTCACGGTCTAGTTGAAAGGTCTTCATGGAGTGTCTGCAGTCTTAGTCTCTGATAATGGTCCCCCTTGCAATTCATATCTCTTTAAAGACTTTGTTAATTCCTGGGATATTGAGCATGTAACTAGTAGTCCATATCATTATCAATCTCACGGTCTAGTTGAAAGGTCTTCATGGAGTGTCTGCAGTCTTAGTCTCTGATAATGGTCCCCCTTTCAATTCATATCTCTTTAAAGACTTTGTTAATTCCTGGGATATTGAGCATGTAACTAGTAGTCCATATCATTATCAATCTCACGGTCTAGTTGAAAGGTCTTCATGGAGTGTCTGCAGTCTTAGTCTCTGATAATGGTCCCCCTTGCAATTCATATCTCTTTAAAGACTTTGTTAATTCCTGGGATATTGAGCATGTAACTAGTAGTCCATATCATTATCAATCTCACGGTCTAGTTGAAAGGTCTTCATGGAGTGTCTGCAGTCTTAGTCTCTGATAATGGTCCCCCTTTCAATTCATATCTCTTTAAAGACTTTGTTACTTCCTGGGATATTGAGCATGTAACTAGTAGTCCATATCATTATCAATCTCACGGTCTAGTTGAAAGGTCTTCATGGAGTGTCTGCAGTCTTAGTCTCTGATAATGGTCCCCCTTTCAATTCATATCTCTTTAAAGACTTTGTTAATTCCTGGGATATTGAGCATGTAACTAGTAGTCCATATCATTATCAATCTCACGGTCTAGTTGAAAGGTCTTCATGGAGTGTCTGCAGTCTTAGTCCCTGATAATGGTCCCCCTTTCAATTCATATCTCTTTAAAGACTTTGTTAATTCCTGGGATATTGAGCATGTAACTAGTAGTCCATATCATTATCAATCTCACGGTCTAATTGAAAGGTCTTCATGGAGTGTCTGCAGTCTTAGTCTCTGATAATGGTCCCCCTTTCAATTCATATCTCTTTAAAGACTTTGTTAATTCCTGGGATATTGAGCATGTAACTAGTAGTCCATATCATTATCAATCTCACGGTCTAGTTGAAAGGTCTTCATGGAGTGTCTGCAGTCTTAGTCTCTGATAATGGTCCCCCTTGCAATTCATATCTCTTTAAAGACTTTGTTAATTCCTGGGATATTGAGCATGTAACTAGTAGTCCATATCATTATCAATCTCACGGTCTAGTTGAAAGGTCTTCATGGAGTGTCTGCAGTCTTAGTCTCTGATAATGGTCCCCCTTTCAATTCATATCTCTTTAAAGACTTTGTTAATTCCTGGGATATTGAGCATGTAACTAGTAGTCCATATCATTATCAATCTCACGGTCTAGTTGAAAGGTCTTCATGGAGTGTCTGCAGTCTTAGTCTCTGATAATGGTCCCCCTTTCAATTCATATCTCTTTAAAGACTTTGCTAATTCCTGGGATATTGAGCATGTAACTAGTAGTCCATATCATTATCAATCTCACGGTCTAGTTGAAAGGTCTTCATGGAGTGTCTGCAGTCTTAGTCTCTGATAATGGTCCCCCTTGCAATTCATATCTCTTTAAAGACTTTGTTAATTCCTGGGATATTGAGCATGTAACTAGTAGTCCATATCATTATCAATCTCACGGTCTAGTTGAAAGGTCTTCATGGAGTGTCTGCAGTCTTAGTCTCTGATAATGGTCCCCCTTTCAATTCATATCTCTTTAAAGACTTTGTTAATTCCTGGGATATTGAGCATGTAACTAGTAGTCCATATCATTATCAATCTCACGGTCTAGTTGAAAGGTCTTCATGGAGTGTCTGCAGTCTTAGTCTCTGATAATGGTCCCCCTTTCAATTCATATCTCTTTAAAGACTTTGTTAATTCCTGGGATATTGAGCATGTAACTAGTAGTCCATATCATTATCAATCTCACGGTCTAGTTGAAAGGTCTTCATGGAGTGTCTGCAGTCTTAGTCTCTGATAATGGTCCCCCTTTCAATTCATATCTCTTTAAAGACTTTGTTAATTCCTGGGATATTGAGCATGTAACTAGTAGTCCATATCATTATCACTCTCACGGTCTAGTTGAAAGGTCTTCATGGAGTGTCTGCAGTCTTAGTCTCTGATAATGGTCCCCCTTTCAATTCATATCTCTTTAAAGACTTTGCTAATTCCTGGGATATTGAGCATGTAACTAGTAGTCCATATCATTATCAATCTCACGGTCTAGTTGAAAGGTCTTCATGGAGTGTCTGCAGTCTTAGTCTCTGATAATGGTCCCCCTTGCAATTCATATCTCTTTAAAGACTTTGTTAATTCCTGGGATATTGAGCATGTAACTAGTAGTCCATATCATTATCAATCTCACGGTCTAGTTGAAAGGTCTTCATGGAGTGTCTGCAGTCTTAGTCTCTGATAATGGTCCCCCTTTCAATTCATATCTCTTTAAAGACTTTGTTAATTCCTGGGATATTGAGCATGTAACTAGTAGTCCATATCATTATCAATCTCACGGTCTAGTTGAAAGGTCTTCATGGAGTGTCTGCAGTCTTAGTCTCTGATAATGGTCCCCCTTTCAATTCATATCTCTTTAAAGACTTTGCTAATTCCTGGGATATTGAGCATGTAACTAGTAGTCCATATCATTATCAATCTCACGGTCTAGTTGAAAGGTCTATTCAAACATTAAAAAACATGATTATTAAATCCCTCGGGTCAAACTCAGATCCTTATCTGGCTCTTTTACAATATAGGTCCACTTCAAATAATAGTCTTAGTTCCCCGTCCCAATTATGTATGTCAAGGCAACTTCGTACAACGTTACCTACTGTAGAAAATAAACTTAAGTCTAAAATAATCAATATTAAAAGTCACCGTGAAGGGATAAGCAATAACTATAAAGCAATGAGCAAAAATTTTGATATGCATTCTAAGTCTCAACCTGATTTAAGGGCAAATGAGGAGGTCCTCTTTAAAAAGAATCCCACAGATAAGAAGTGGCTAAGGGGTAAAATCATAAAAATTGGTCCTGAACCTAGAAGTTATACCATTAAAAGTCAGGAAGGATTATATAGGAGAAATAGAGTGCATATTAGAAAGTTTATTTCATATGAAAATGAAGAAAATAGCCTAGAACCAACTTATTCTAATAATAATTATAATTATGATAATTGAATACAATATTACTTAGAACCGACTTATTCTGATAATGTTGATGATATTCCATTTCCGAAAGACGACAATGTTATACATACCAGGTCGGGTAGAAGAGTTAACCCACTAAATAGATTAAGTCTTTAATTATTATTTAAGATCATCTCGGGGTCTCCCGTGGTCTAATGGCTAGCGCCTTGGATTCATAAGCGGGAGATGGTGGGTTCGATTCCCAACCTCCGGCAGGAATTTTATCATCCCACGGCTCGCTGGTAAAATTCCTCGCTGCACCCTGGATGTCGGCGCTAATGACCTAGATGTAGATGCGCCGTAAAAAAAAAAAAAAAAAAAAAAAAAAAAAAAAAAAAAAAATCATCTCATTTGTATTGTTCATTAGTTGAATTTAATTTAATTCATTTATACTTTAGTATGTAGACAAGTCATTTGTTATGTATCACATTTTAATTTAATTCATTTATACTTTAGTATGTAGACATTATTAGATTATGTATCACATTTGAATTTAATGCATTTATACTTTAGTATGTAGACAAGTCATTTGTTATGTATCACATTTTAATTTAATTTATAAGTTGAATTTAAGTTAACTTGTAAGTTTCATTTGTATTTGTTTCTTAAATTTAAAGTATTTCAGTTGTTTTTGTAAAAAGGGAAGATGTTATGAGTATCTAATGTAGGTATCAGTGGTATACCTCTTTGAATAACAGTCAGTCTATGCTTGCTTGTCCTAATGTAATAAAGTGCTTAACTATGTCTTTTGTGTCTCTGTCAATCACTCTTATAACACTTACAAAATACTCCTGATAATAAAAGTTATAGAAAATTTTATTAGCTTCAATTGAAGCGCGATTTGAAGTCTATAGGCCCAGTGGGTGACTAGTTATCTTTAATAACCAAACAACATCCTTGTTTGGACTGGCTGAGCTTGGTAATATCACGAACCATTACAGCCCGTTTCAAACATTTTTTCCTATGTTTTATTACTTTTTGAGTGGACTGGGGGTGGAGAAAGGGGTAGATGGGGGGATGTGGCAGTGGTGAAATGGGGGGGGGGGGGGGGGGGGGTCAAAACCCCACCATAACTTGTGGCGTCGGGTCCACTGTGACCCTTTTTTTATATTGATTGTTTCGGGTAATGTAATTTTAAAAAATAATTATAAACACTAATAGTTATTGAAATACTTGTTATTTATTAAAATAATACAATACTTATCAAAATTACATAAAAATTTCTTTAAAAAGGATAGTACTGAATTGAAGTTGGAGATGTGAAAATGAGAACATTTACAAAATTCAAATTTATGTGGTTTTTATTTAATTAAGAAACAAAAAAAACTTAACCTTTGCACACCTTTGCTACATGTGTTACAAAATGAAGAATATTTATTGTCTACAGTGGAAGGACAAAAAAACTCGCAGGAACTGCATCATCTTAGCACGGTTCCGTTCATTTCCCTTTTGTCATTTGAAAAGCTTAGAATAGAAACAGATAATATTTGGTTCGGCTTTTGTTCAACTCGTGGGGTCAACTGGCTTTATGACTTTAACTCGTCGGGTCCGCCAGACCCCAGAATCCTCTTCAAGAGATACCTATTTAGTCCGTTTCAATGCATTGAAAAATATCTAAAATTTTTACAGTTTCTTGTGTTCGTCTACTATAGTAATAATTCTACAAATAAAATCAATTAAAAAATAAAATAAAAAACCAATAGAATAAAGGCAATTGAAAATATTCAAAAGACGTCATCGAATCTCTTTCTCTTGGCAAGCTATATTTCTAACAATGAATTGTTTTTCTTATTTTAATTAATCTGTTTTATTGTCAAATACATTATCCTACTATAAGAAATGAAAAAAGAACAAGGAATAAAAACAAACAAGAAGAACCGTTCAAATAAACGAAATCAATTACTTCAAAGTTTAAGCACGTATTTCTCCGATTGACATAGCCTAATCAAAAATTGTTTCAGAATCTTTTTTGTAGAATATTTAGTAAGCTTTCGCATGGTAACCCTCCGTTTGCCAATATTTTAAACAGTTTTCAAGACATTAGGGAAAGTATACAAAGTGCCCTAAACTTTTCATGTCTGTTAATAAAATATTTTATTTGAATCCTTCCTTAACTCCTAACGTAACCAAAATTTCAACATATTAGTTTTAATGAAAGTAGAACATGCAGATAATGTTTCAACTGAATCCCATGATTCTAAGTACCCAAACCAAAAACGGTATTCAAAAACTATTTTTCCAATTTTCTCAAAAACGGTTAAAGCTATCGCCTTGAAAATGGTTTCATTCGTTTTCCAAGCCCAAGAAGCATATAAAACGAGTACTTACAAGCTTATGAACTCAAAAACGTAAGCGTTACGATTTTTTTTTCGCGAATTTCGCCCCAAACGCCATCTTCCGGTGGGCGGATTTTGCTGGTTAACGAACTTGACCTTTCAAATTGGACGAAGGATTTTTGTACCAAATTTCATCAAAATCGGACCTTTCGTCCGGGAGCTACAGAGCGAAAAGACAAATATATATATACAAATTTTAACCACTATCATTTTCGGTCTCTAGGGGTTCTGAAATGCAAAATTTTCTAGTCGGCACTTTCGGATTGCGTCAGGAGATCACCCTTATAAGCGGGGTTCCTCCCTATGGGGGTGGGAGGAACCGCGCTAAAACTATACCTCTTCGTTTTCTTTCTGCTTCATTGTCCTGCTTCATCTTAACTTCTCCATTCATATCTTAATCTATTGTTTGAGAGGCCTAGGTAGAAAAAGAATTTGCAACCAACAGATGCCATAATTCTTGACTAACTCATGACCTAAGCCTTTCAAAAAGCTCTCCTTACCATCTCCTTTCCAGAATCCAGTAATGTTTTTGTGAACAACACAATGCGTTTCTAGAGCTGAGATTGATCAAATGAAAAAATATAGCCATCTCTTGGTGTGTCACCCATCATTACATTTCGCATACATTCGGTTATTGGTGGCTATTCCTCCTTTAGTAGAATTGTAAAGAGTAATCATAGCTAGTTTATTTGGTTATTGGTAGCTATTGCTCCTTTAGTAGAATTGTAAAGAGTAATCATAGCTAGTTTATTCGGTTATTGGTGGCTATTGCTCCATTAGTAGAATTGTAAAGAGTAATCATAGCTAGTTTATTCGGTTATTGGTGGCTATTGCTCCTTTAGTAGAATTGTAAAGAGTAATCATAGCTAGTTTATTCGGTTATTGGTGGCTATTGCTCCTTTAGTAGAATTGTAAAGAGTAATCATAGCTAGTTTATTCGGTTATTGGTGGCTATTGCTCCTTTAGTAGAATTGTAAAGAGTAATCATAGCTAGTTTATTCGGTTATTGGTGGCTATTGCTCCTTTAGTAGAATTGTAAAGAGTAATCATAGCTAGTTTATTCGGTTATTGGTGGCTATTGCTCCTTTAGTAGAATTGTAAAGAGTAATCATAGCTAGTTTATTTGGTTATTGGTAGCTATTGCTCCTTTAGTAGAATTGTAAAGAGTAATCATAGCTAGTTTATTTGGTTATTGGTGGCTATTCCTCCTTTAGTAGAATTGTAAAGAGTAATCATAGCTAGTTTATTTGGTTATTGGTGGCTATTCCTCCTTTAGTAGAATTGTAAAGAGTAATCATAGCTAGTTTATTTGGTTATTGGTAGCTATTGCTCCTTTAGTAGAATTGTAAAGAGTAATCATAGCTAGTTTATTCGGTTATTGGTGGCTATTGCTCCTTTAGTAGAATTGTAAAGAGTAATCATAGCTAGTTTATTTGGTTATTGGTAGCTATTGCTCCTTTAGTAGAATTGTAAAGAGTAATCATAGCTAGTTTATTCGGTTATTGGTAGCTATTGCTCCTTTAGTAGAATTGTAAAAAGCAATCATAGCTAGTTTATTTGGTTATTGGTGGCTATTCCTCCCTTAGTAGAATTGTAAAGAGTAATCATAGCTAGTTTATTCGGTTATTGGTGGCTATTGCTCCTTTAGTAGAATTGTAAAGAGTAATCATAGCTAGTTTATTCGGTTATTGGTGGCTATTGCTCCATTAGTAGAATTGTAAAGAGTAATCATAGCTAGTTTATTTGGTTATTGGTAGCTATTGCTCCTTTAGTAGAATTGTAAAAAGCAATCATAGCTAGTTTATTTGGTTATTGGTGGCTATTCCTCCCTTAGTAGAATTGTAAAGAGTAATCATAGCTAGTTTATTTGGTTATTGGTAGCTATTGCTCCTTTAGTAGAATTGTAAAGAGTAATCATAGCTAGTTTATTTGGTAATTGGTAGCTATTGCTCCTTTAGTAGAATTGTAAAAAGCAATCATAGCTAGTTTATTTGGTTATTGGTGGCTATTCCTCCCTTAGTAGAATTGTAAAGAGTAATCATAGCTAGTTTATTTGGTTATTGGTAGCTATTGCTCCTTTAGTAGAATTGTAAAGAGTAATCATAGCTAGTTTATTTGGTAATTGGTAGCTATTGCTCCTTTAGTAGAATTGTAAAGAGTAATCATAGCTAGTTTATTCGGTTATTGGTGGCTATTGCTCCTTTAGTAGAATTGTAAAAAGCAATCATAGCTAGTTTATTTGGTTATTGGTGGCTATTCCTCCCTTAGTAGAATTGTAAAGAGTAATCATAGCTAGTTTATTCGGTTATTGGTGGCTATTGCTCCTTTAGTAGAATTGTAAAGAGTAATCATAGCTAGTTTATTCGGTTATTGGTGGCTATTGCTCCTTTAGTAGAATTGTAAAGAGTAATCATAGCTAGTTTATTTGGTTATTGGTAGCTATTGCTCCTTTAGTAGAATTGTAAAAAGCAATCATAGCTAGTTTATTTGGTTATTGGTGGCTATTCCTCCCTTAGTAGAATTGTAAAGAGTAATCATAGCTAGTTTATTTGGTTATTGGTAGCTATTGCTCCTTTAGTAGAATTGTAAAGAGTAATCATAGCTAGTTTATTCGGTTATTGGTGGCTATTGCTCCTTTAGTAGAATTGTAAAGAGTAATCATAGCTAGTTTATTTGGTTATTGGTGGCTATTGCTCCTTTAGTAGAATTGTAAAGAGTAATCATAGCTAGTTTATTTGGTTATTGGTGGCTATTCCTCCCTTAGTAGAATTGTAAAGAGTAATCATAGCTAGTTTATTCGGTTATTGGTGGCTATTGCTCCTTTAGTAGAATTGTAAAAAGCAATCATAGCTAGTTTATTCGGTTATTGGTGGCTATTGCTCCTTTAGTAGAATTGTAAAGAGTAATCATAGCTAGTTTATTCGGTTATTGGTGGCTATTGCTCCTTTAGTAGAATTGTAAAGAGTAATCATAGCTAGTTTATTCGGTTATTGGTGGCTATTGCTCCTTTAGTAGAATTGTAAAAAGCAATCATAGCTAGTTTATTTGGTTATTGGTGGTTATTCCTCCCTTAGTAGAATTGTAAAGAGTAATCATAGCTAGTTTATTTGGTTATTGGTAGCTATTGCTCCTTTAGTAGAATTGTAAAGAGTAATCATAGCTAGTTTATTTGGTTATTGGTAGCTATTGCTCCTTTAGTAGAATTGTAAAGAGTAATCATAGCTAGTTTATTTGGTTATTGGTGGCTATTGCTCCTTTAGTAGAATTGTAAAGAGTAATCATAGATAGTTTATTCGGTTATTGGTGGCTATTGCTCCTTTAGTAGAATTGTAATGAGTAATCATAGCTAGTTTATTTGGTTATTGGTGGCTATTGCTCCTTTAGTAGAATTGTAATGAGTAATCATAGCTAGTTTATTCGGTTATTGGTGGCTATTCCTCCTTTAGTAGAATTGTAAAGAGTAATCATAGCTAGTTTATTTGGTTATTGGTGGCTATTCCTCCCTTAGTAGAATTGTAAAGAGTAATCATAGCTAGTTTATTTGGTTATTGGTGGCTATTGCTCCTTTAGTAGAATTGTAAAGAGTAATCATAGATAGTTTATTCGGTTATTGGTGGCTATTGCTCCTTTAGTAGAATTGTAAAGAGTAATCATAGCTAGTTTATTCGGTTATTGGTGGCTATTCCTCCTTTAGTAGAATTGTAAAGAGTAATCATAGCTAGTTTATTCGGTTATTGGTGGCTATTGCTCCTTTAGTAGAATTGTAAAGAGTAATCATAGCTAGTTTATTTGGTTATTGGTGGCTATTGCTCCTTTAGTAGAATTGTAAAGAGTAATCATAGCTAGTTTATTCGGTTATTGGTAGCTATTGCTCCTTTAGTAGAATTGTAAAGAGTAATCATCGCTAGTTTATTCGGTTATTGGTGGCTATTCCTCCTTTAGTAGAATTGTAAAGAGTAATCATAGCTAGTTTATTTGGTTATTGGTAGCTATTGCTCCTTTAGTAGAATTGTAAAGAGTAATCATAGCTATTTTATTTGGTTATTGGTGGCTATTGCTCCTTTAGTAGAATTGTAAAGAGTAATCATAGATAGTTTATTCGGTTATTGGTGGCTATTCCTCCTTTAGTAGAATTGTAAAGAGTAATCATAGCTAGTTTATTTGGTTATTGGTGGCTATTGCTCCTTTAGTAGAATTGTAAAGAGTAATCATAGCTAGTTTATTCGGTTATTGGTAGCTATTGCTCCTTTAGTAGAATTGTAAAGAGTAATCATAGCTAGTTTATTCGGTTATTGGTGGCTATTGCTCCTTTAGTAGAATTGTAAAGAGTAATCATAGCTAGTTTATTCGGTTATTGGTGGCTATTCCTCCCTTAGTAGAATTGTAAAGAGTAATCATAGCTAGTTTATTTGGTAATTGGTAGCTATTGCTCCTTTAGTAGAATTGTAAAGAGTAATCATAGCTAGTTTATTCGGTTATTGGTGGCTATTGCTCCTTTAGTAGAATTGTAAAAAGCAATCATAGCTAGTTTATTTGGTTATTGGTGGCTATTCCTCCCTTAGTAGAATTGTAAAGAGTAATCATAGCTAGTTTATTCGGTTATTGGTGGCTATTGCTCCTTTAGTAGAATTGTAAAGAGTAATCATAGCTAGTTTATTCGGTTATTGGTGGCTATTGCTCCTTTAGTAGAATTGTAAAGAGTAATCATAGCTAGTTTATTTGGTTATTGGTAGCTATTGCTCCTTTAGTAGAATTGTAAAAAGCAATCATAGCTAGTTTATTTGGTTATTGGTGGCTATTCCTCCCTTAGTAGAATTGTAAAGAGTAATCATAGCTAGTTTATTTGGTTATTGGTAGCTATTGCTCCTTTAGTAGAATTGTAAAGAGTAATCATAGCTAGTTTATTCGGTTATTGGTGGCTATTGCTCCTTTAGTAGAATTGTAAAGAGTAATCATAGCTAGTTTATTTGGTTATTGGTGGCTATTGCTCCTTTAGTAGAATTGTAAAGAGTAATCATAGCTAGTTTATTTGGTTATTGGTGGCTATTCCTCCCTTAGTAGAATTGTAAAGAGTAATCATAGCTAGTTTATTCGGTTATTGGTGGCTATTGCTCCTTTAGTAGAATTGTAAAAAGCAATCATAGCTAGTTTATTCGGTTATTGGTGGCTATTGCTCCTTTAGTAGAATTGTAAAGAGTAATCATAGCTAGTTTATTCGGTTATTGGTGGCTATTGCTCCTTTAGTAGAATTGTAAAGAGTAATCATAGCTAGTTTATTCGGTTATTGGTGGCTATTGCTCCTTTAGTAGAATTGTAAAAAGCAATCATAGCTAGTTTATTTGGTTATTGGTGGTTATTCCTCCCTTAGTAGAATTGTAAAGAGTAATCATAGCTAGTTTATTTGGTTATTGGTAGCTATTGCTCCTTTAGTAGAATTGTAAAGAGTAATCATAGCTAGTTTATTTGGTTATTGGTAGCTATTGCTCCTTTAGTAGAATTGTAAAGAGTAATCATAGCTAGTTTATTTGGTTATTGGTGGCTATTGCTCCTTTAGTAGAATTGTAAAGAGTAATCATAGATAGTTTATTCGGTTATTGGTGGCTATTGCTCCTTTAGTAGAATTGTAATGAGTAATCATAGCTAGTTTATTTGGTTATTGGTGGCTATTGCTCCTTTAGTAGAATTGTAATGAGTAATCATAGCTAGTTTATTCGGTTATTGGTGGCTATTCCTCCTTTAGTAGAATTGTAAAGAGTAATCATAGCTAGTTTATTTGGTTATTGGTGGCTATTCCTCCCTTAGTAGAATTGTAAAGAGTAATCATAGCTAGTTTATTTGGTTATTGGTGGCTATTGCTCCTTTAGTAGAATTGTAAAGAGTAATCATAGATAGTTTATTCGGTTATTGGTGGCTATTGCTCCTTTAGTAGAATTGTAAAGAGTAATCATAGCTAGTTTATTCGGTTATTGGTGGCTATTCCTCCTTTAGTAGAATTGTAAAGAGTAATCATAGCTAGTTTATTCGGTTATTGGTGGCTATTGCTCCTTTAGTAGAATTGTAAAGAGTAATCATAGCTAGTTTATTTGGTTATTGGTGGCTATTGCTCCTTTAGTAGAATTGTAAAGAGTAATCATAGCTAGTTTATTCGGTTATTGGTAGCTATTGCTCCTTTAGTAGAATTGTAAAGAGTAATCATCGCTAGTTTATTCGGTTATTGGTGGCTATTCCTCCTTTAGTAGAATTGTAAAGAGTAATCATAGCTAGTTTATTTGGTTATTGGTAGCTATTGCTCCTTTAGTAGAATTGTAAAGAGTAATCATAGCTATTTTATTTGGTTATTGGTGGCTATTGCTCCTTTAGTAGAATTGTAAAGAGTAATCATAGATAGTTTATTCGGTTATTGGTGGCTATTCCTCCTTTAGTAGAATTGTAAAGAGTAATCATAGCTAGTTTATTTGGTTATTGGTGGCTATTGCTCCTTTAGTAGAATTGTAAAGAGTAATCATAGCTAGTTTATTCGGTTATTGGTAGCTATTGCTCCTTTAGTAGAATTGTAAAGAGTAATCATAGCTAGTTTATTCGGTTATTGGTGGCTATTGCTCCTTTAGTAGAATTGTAAAGAGTAATCATAGCTAGTTTATTCGGTTATTGGTGGCTATTCCTCCCTTAGTAGAATTGTAAAGAGTAATCATAGCTAGTTTATTTGGTTATTGGTAGCTATTGCTCCTTTAGTAGAATTGTAAAAAGCAATCATAGCTAGTTTATTTGGTTATTGGTGGCTATTGCTCCTTTAGTAGAACTGTAAAGAGTAATCATAGCTAGTTTATTTGGTTATTGGTAGCTATTGCTCCTTTAGTAGAATTGTAAAGAGTAATCATAGCTAGTTTATTTGGTTATTGGTAGCTATTGCTCCTTTAGTAGAATTGTAAAGAGTAATCATAGCTAGTTTATTTGGTTATTGGTAGCTATTGCTCCTTTAGTAGAATTGTAAAGAGTAATCATAGCTAGTTTATTCGGTTATTGGTGGCTATTCCTCCTTTAGTAGAATTGTAAAGAGTAATCATAGCTAGTTTATTTGGTTATTGGTGGCTATTGCTCCTTTAGTAGAATTGTAAAGAGTAATCATAGCTAGTTTATTCGGTTATTGGTGGCTATTGCTCCTTTAGTAGAATTGTAAAGAGTAATCATAGCTAGTTTATTTGGTTATTGGTAGCTATTGCTCCTTTAGTAGAATTGTAAAGAGTAATCATAGCTAGTTTATTCGGTTATTGGTGGCTATTGCTCCTTTAGTAGAATTGTAAAGAGTAATCATAGCTAGTTTATTCGGTTATTGGTAGCTATTGCTCCTTTAGTAGAATTGTAAAGAGTAATATTAGCTAGTTTATTCGGTTATTGGTGGCTATTGCTCCTTTAGTAGAATTGTAAAGAGTAATCATAGCTAGTTTATTTGGTTATTGGTGGCTATTGCTCCTTTAGTAGAATTGTAAAGAGTAATCATAGCTAGTTTATTCGGTTATTGGTGGCTATTGCTCCTTTAGTAGAATTGTAAAGAGTAATCATAGCTAGTTTATTCGGTTATTGGTGGCTATTGCTCCTTTAGTAGAATTGTAAAGAGTAATCATAGCTAGTTTATTCGGTTATTGGTGGCTATTGCTCCTTTAGTAGAATTGTAAAGAGTAATCATAGCTAGTTTATTTGGTTATTGGTAGCTATTGCTCCTTTAGTAGAATTGTAAAGAGTAATCATAGCTAGTTTATTTGGTTATTGGTAGCTATTGCTCCTTTAGTAGAATTGTAAAGAGTAATCATAGCTAGTTTATTCGGTTATTGGTGGCTATTGCTCCTTTAGTAGAATTGTAAAGAGTAATCATAGCTAGTTTATTCGGTTATTGGTGGCTATTGCTCCTTTAGTAGAATTGTAAAGAGTAATCATAGCTAGTTTATTCGGTTATTGGTGGCTATTGCTCCTTTAGTAGAATTGTAAAGAGTAATCATAGCTAGTTTATTTGGTTATTGGTGGCTATTGCTCCTTTAGTAGAATTGTAAAGAGTAATCATAGCTAGTTTATTTGGTTATTGGTGGCTATTGCTCCTTTAGTAGAATTGTAAAGAGTAATCATAGCTAGTTTATTCGGTTATTGGTGGCTATTGCTCCTTTAGTAGAATTGTAAAGAGTAATCATAGCTAGTTTATTCGGTTATTGGTGGCTATTGCTCCTTTAGTAGAATTGTAAAGAGTAATCATAGATAGTTTATTCGGTTATTGGTGGCTATTGCTCCTTTAGTAGAATTGTAAAGAGTAATCATAGATAGTTTATTTGGTTATTGGTAGCTATTGCTCCTTTAGTAGAATTGTAAAGAGTAATCATAGCTAGTTTATTCGGTTATTGGTGGCTATTGCTCCTTTAGTAGAATTGTAAAGAGTAATCATAGCTAGTTTATTTGGTTATTGGTAGCTATTGCTCCTTTAGTAGAATTGTAAAGAGTAATCATAGCTAGTTTATTTGGTTATTGGTAGCTATTGCTCCTTTAGTAGAATTGTAAAAAGCAATCATAGCTAGTTTATTTGGTTATTGGTGGCTATTCCTCCCTTAGTAGAATTGTAAAGAGTAATCATAGCTAGTTTATTCGGTTATTGGTGGCTATTGCTCCTTTAGTAGAATTGTAAAGAGTAATCATAGCTAGTTTATTCGGTTATTGGTGGCTATTGCTCCTTTAGTAGAATTGTAAAGAGTAATCATAGCTAGTTTATTTGGTTATTGGTAGCTATTGCTCCTTTAGTAGAATTGTAGAAAGCAATCATAGCTAGTTTATTTGGTTATTGGTGGCTATTCCTCCCTTAGTAGAATTGTAAAGAGTAATCATAGCTAGTTTATTTGGTTATTGGTAGCTATTGCTCCTTTAGTAGAATTGTAAAGAGTAATCATAGCTAGTTTATTTGGTAATTGGTAGCTATTGCTCCTTTAGTAGAATTGTAAAGAGTAATCATAGCTAGTTTATTCGGTTATTGGTGGCTATTGCTCCTTTAGTAGAATTGTAAAAAGCAATCATAGCTAGTTTATTTGGTTATTGGTGGCTATTCCTCCCTTAGTAGAATTGTAAAGAGTAATCATAGCTAGTTTATTCGGTTATTGGTGGCTATTGCTCCTTTAGTAGAATTGTAAAGAGTAATCATAGCTAGTTTATTCGGTTATTGGTGGCTATTGCTCCTTTAGTAGAATTGTAAAGAGTAATCATAGCTAGTTTATTTGGTTATTGGTAGCTATTGCTCCTTTAGTAGAATTGTAAAAAGCAATCATAGCTAGTTTATTTGGTTATTGGTGGCTATTCCTCCCTTAGTAGAGTTGTAAAGAGTAATCATAGCTAGTTTATTTGGTTATTGGTAGCTATTGCTCCTTTAGTAGAATTGTAAAGAGTAATCATAGCTAGTTTATTCGGTTATTGGTGGCTATTGCTCCTTTAGTAGAATTGTAAAGAGTAATCATAGCTAGTTTATTTGGTTATTGGTGGCTATTGCTCCTTTAGTAGAATTGTAAAGAGTAATCATAGCTAGTTTATTCGGTTATTGGTGGCTATTGCTCCTTTAGTAGAATTGTAAAGAGTAATCATAGCTAGTTTATTTGGTTATTGGTGGCTATTCCTCCTTTAGTAGAATTGTAAAGAGTAATCATAGCTAGTTTATTTGGTTATTGGTAGCTATTGCTCCTTTAGTAGAATTGTAAAGAGTAATCATAGCTAGTTTATTTGGTTATTGGTGGCTATTCCTCCCTTAGTAGAATTGTAAAGAGTAATCATAGCTAGTTTATTCGGTTATTGGTGGCTATTGCTCCTTTAGTAGAATTGTAAAAAGCAATCATAGCTAGTTTATTCGGTTATTGGTGGCTATTGCTCCTTTAGTAGAATTGTAAAGAGTAATCATAGCTAGTTTATTCGGTTATTGGTGGCTATTGCTCCTTTAGTAGAATTGTAAAGAGTAATCATAGCTAGTTTATTCGGTTATTGGTGGCTATTGCTCCTTTAGTAGAATTGTAAAAAGCAATCATAGCTAGTTTATTTGGTTATTGGTGGCTATTCCTCCCTTAGTAGAATTGTAAAGAGTAATCATAGCTAGTTTATTTGGTTATTGGTAGCTATTGCTCCTTTAGTAGAATTGTAAAGAGTAATCATAGCTAGTTTATTTGGTTATTGGTAGCTATTGCTCCTTTAGTAGAATTGTAAAGAGTAATCATAGCTAGTTTATTTGGTTATTGGTGGCTATTGCTCCTTTAGTAGAATTGTAAAGAGTAATCATAGATAGTTTATTCGGTTATTGGTGGCTATTGCTCCTTTAGTAGAATTGTAATGAGTAATCATAGCTAGTTTATTTGGTTATTGGTGGCTATTGCTCCTTTAGTAGAATTGTAATGAGTAATCATAGCTAGTTTATTCGGTTATTGGTGGCTATTCCTCCTTTAGTAGAATTGTAAAGAGTAATCATAGCTAGTTTATTTGGTTATTGGTGGCTATTCCTCCCTTAGTAGAATTGTAAAGAGTAATCATAGCTAGTTTATTTGGTTATTGGTGGCTATTGCTCCTTTAGTAGAATTGTAAAGAGTAATCATAGATAGTTTATTCGGTTATTGGTGGCTATTGCTCCTTTAGTAGAATTGTAAAGAGTAATCATAGCTAGTTTATTTGGTTATTGGTGGCTATTCCTCCTTTAGTAGAATTGTAAAGAGTAATCATAGCTAGTTTATTCGGTTATTGGTGGCTATTGCTCCTTTAGTAGAATTGTAAAGAGTAATCATAGCTAGTTTATTTGGTTATTGGTGGCTATTGCTCCTTTAGTAGAATTGTAAAGAGTAATCATAGCTAGTTTATTCGGTTATTGGTAGCTATTGCTCCTTTAGTAGAATTGTAAAGAGTAATCATCGCTAGTTTATTCGGTTATTGGTGGCTATTCCTCCTTTAGTAGAATTGTAAAGAGTAATCATAGCTAGTTTATTTGGTTATTGGTAGCTATTGCTCCTTTAGTAGAATTGTAGAGAGTAATCATAGCTAGTTTATTTGGTTATTGGTGGCTATTGCTCCTTTAGTAGAATTGTAAAGAGTAATCATAGATAGTTTATTCGGTTATTGGTGGCTATTCCTCCTTTAGTAGAATTGTAAAGAGTAATCATAGCTAGTTTATTTGGTTATTGGTAGCTATTGCTCCTTTAGTAGAATTGTAAAGAGTAATCATAGCTAGTTTATTCGGTTATTGGTGGCTATTGCTCCTTTAGTAGAATTGTAAAGAGTAATCATAGCTAGTTTATTCGGTTATTGGTGGCTATTGCTCCTTTAGTAGAATTGTAAAGAGTAATCATAGCTAGTTTATTCGGTTATTGGTAGCTATTGCTCCTTTAGTAGAATTGTAAAGAGTAATCATAGCTAGTTTATTCGGTTATTGGTGGCTATTGCTCCTTTAGTAGAATTGTAAAGAGTAATCATAGCTAGTTTATTTGGTTATTGGTGGCTATTGCTCCTTTAGTAGAATTGTAAAGAGTAATCATAGCTAGTTTATTCGGTTATTGGTGGCTATTGCTCCTTTAGTAGAATTGTAAAGAGTAATCATAGCTAGTTTATTCGGTTATTGGTGGCTATTGCTCCTTTAGTAGAATTGTAAAGAGTAATCATAGCTAGTTTATTCGGTTATTGGTGGCTATTGCTCCTTTAGTAGAATTGTAAAGAGTAATCATAGCTAGTTTATTTGGTTATTGGTAGCTATTGCTCCTTTAGTAGAATTGTAAAGAGTAATCATAGCTAGTTTATTTGGTTATTGGTAGCTATTGCTCCTTTAGTAGAATTGTAAAGAGTAATCATAGCTAGTTTATTCGGTTATTGGTGGCTATTGCTCCTTTAGTAGAATTGTAAAGAGTAATCATAGCTAGTTTATTCGGTTATTGGTGGCTATTGCTCCTTTAGTAGAATTGTAAAGAGTAATCATAGATAGTTTATTCGGTTATTGGTGGCTATTGCTCCTTTAGTAGAATTGTAAAGAGTAATCATAGCTAGTTTATTCGGTTATTGGTGGCTATTGCTCCTTTAGTAGAATTGTAAAGAGTAATCATAGCTAGTTTATTTGGTTATTGGTGGCTATTGCTCCTTTAGTAGAATTGTAAAGAGTAATCATAGCTAGTTTATTCGGTTATTGGTGGCTATTGCTCCTTTAGTAGAATTGTAAAGAGTAATCATAGCTAGTTTATTCGGTTATTGGTGGCTATTGCTCCTTTAGTAGAATTGTAAAGAGTAATCATAGCTAGTTTATTCGGTTATTGGTGGCTATTGCTCCTTTAGTAGAATTGTAAAGAGTAATCATAGATAGTTTATTCGGTTATTGGTGGCTATTGCTCCTTTAGTAGAATTGTAAAGAGTAATCATAGCTTGTTTATTTGGTTATTGGTGGCTATTGCTCCTTTAGTAGAATTGTAAAGAGTAATCATAGCTAGTTTATTCGGTTATTGGTGGCTATTGCTCCTTTAGTAGAATTGTAAAGAGTAATCATAGCTAGTTTATTCGGTTATTGGTAGCTATTGCTCCTTTAGTAGAATTGTAAAGAGTAATCATAGCTAGTTTATTTGGTTATTGGTAGCTATTGCTCCTTTAGTAGAATTGTAAAGAGTAATCATAGCTAGTTTATTCGGTTATTGGTAGCTATTGCTCCTTTAGTAGAATTGTAAAGAGTAATCATAGCTAGTTTATTCGGTTATTGGTGGCTATTGCTCCTTTAGTAGAATTGTAAAGAGTAATCATAGCTAGTTTATTTGGTTATTGGTAGCTATTGCTCCTTTAGTAGAATTGTAAAGAGTAATCATCGCTAGTTTATTCGGTTATTGGTGGCTATTCCTCCTTTAGTAGAATTGTAAAGAGTAATCATAGCTAGTTTATTTGGTTATTGGTAGCTATTGCTCCTTTAGTAGAATTGTAGAGAGTAATCATAGCTAGTTTATTTGGTTATTGGTGGCTATTGCTCCTTTAGTAGAATTGTAAAGAGTAATCATAGATAGTTTATTCGGTTATTGGTGGCTATTCCTCCTTTAGTAGAATTGTAAAGAGTAATCATAGCTAGTTTATTTGGTTATTGGTAGCTATTGCTCCTTTAGTAGAATTGTAAAGAGTAATCATAGCTAGTTTATTCGGTTATTGGTGGCTATTGCTCCTTTAGTAGAATTGTAAAGAGTAATCATAGCTAGTTTATTCGGTTATTGGTGGCTATTGCTCCTTTAGTAGAATTGTAAAGAGTAATCATAGCTAGTTTATTCGGTTATTGGTAGCTATTGCTCCTTTAGTAGAATTGTAAAGAGTAATCATAGCTAGTTTATTCGGTTATTGGTGGCTATTGCTCCTTTAGTAGAATTGTAAAGAGTAATCATAGCTAGTTTATTTGGTTATTGGTGGCTATTGCTCCTTTAGTAGAATTGTAAAGAGTAATCATAGCTAGTTTATTCGGTTATTGGTGGCTATTGCTCCTTTAGTAGAATTGTAAAGAGTAATCATAGCTAGTTTATTTGGTTATTGGTAGCTATTGCTCCTTTAGTAGAATTGTAAAGAGTAATCATAGCTAGTTTATTCGGTTATTGGTGGCTATTGCTCCTTTAGTAGAATTGTAAAGAGTAATCATAGCTAGTTTATTCGGTTATTGGTAGCTATTGCTCCTTTAGTAGAATTGTAAAGAGTAATCATAGCTAGTTTATTCGGTTATTGGTGGCTATTGCTCCTTTAGTAGAATTGTAAAGAGTAATCATAGCTAGTTTATTTGGTTATTGGTGGCTATTGCTCCTTTAGTAGAATTGTAAAGAGTAATCATAGCTAGTTTATTCGGTTATTGGTGGCTATTGCTCCTTTAGTAGAATTGTAAAGAGTAATCATAGCTAGTTTATTCGGTTATTGGTGGCTATTGCTCCTTTAGTAGAATTGTAAAGAGTAATCATAGCTAGTTTATTCGGTTATTGGTGGCTATTGCTCCTTTAGTAGAATTGTAAAGAGTAATCATAGCTAGTTTATTTGGTTATTGGTAGCTATTGCTCCTTTAGTAGAATTGTAAAGAGTAATCATAGCTAGTTTATTCGGTTATTGGTGGCTATTGCTCCTTTAGTAGAATTGTAAAGAGTAATCATAGCTAGTTTATTCGGTTATTGGTAGCTATTGCTCCTTTAGTAGAATTGTAAAGAGTAATCATAGCTAGTTTATTCGGTTATTGGTGGCTATTGCTCCTTTAGTAGAATTGTAAAGAGTAATCATAGCTAGTTTATTAGGTTATTGGTGGCTATTGCTCCTTTAGTAGAATTGTAAAGAGTAATCATAGCTAGTTTATTTGGTTATTGGTAGCTATTGCTCCTTTAGTAGAATTGTAAAGAGTAATCATAGCTAGTTTATTCGGTTATTGGTGGCTATTGCTCCTTTAGTAGAATTGTAAAGAGTAATCATAGCTAGTTTATTTGGTTATTGGTGGCTATTGCTCCTTTAGTAGAATTGTAAAGAGTAATCATAGCTAGTTTATTTGGTTATTGGTAGCTATTGCTCCTTTAGTAGAATTGTAAAGAGTAATCATAGCTAGTTTATTTGGTTATTGGTAGCTATTGCTCCTTTAGTAGAATTGTAAAGAGTAATCATAGCTAGTTTATTTGGTTATTGGTGGCTATTGCTCCTTTAGTAGAATTGTAAAGAGTAATCATAGCTAGTTTATTCGGTTATTGGTGGCTATTGCTCCTTTAGTAGAATTGTAAAAAGTAATCATAGCTAGTTTATTTGGTTATTGGTAGCTATTGCTCCTTTAGTAGAATTGTAAAGAGTAATCATAGCTAGTTTATTTGGTTATTGGTGGCTATTGCTCCTTTAGTAGAATTGTAAAGAGTAATCATAGCTAGTTTATTCGGTTATTGGTGGCTATTGCTCCTTTAGTAGAATTGTAAAAAGTAATCATAGCTAGTTTATTTGGTTATTGGTAGCTATTGCTCCTTTAGTAGAATTGTAAAGAGTAATCATAGCTAGTTTATTTGGTTATTGGTGGCTATTGCTCCTTTAGTAGAATTGTAAAGAGTAATCATAGCTAGTTTATTCGGTTATTGGTAGCTATTGCTCCTTTAGTAGAATTGTAAAAAGCAATCATAGCTAGTTTATTCGGTTATTGGTGGCTATTGCTCCTTTAGTAGAATTGTAAAGAGTAATCATAGCTAGTTTATTCGGTTATTGGTGGCTATTGCTCCTTTAGTAGAATTGTAAAAAGTAATCATGCTAGTTTATTTTTTTCACCCTAAGATTTCTCGATATCTTGGACAAACTCCATTGTCGACAAAATGCTAGGATATAACAATAGAAGTGGCAGACAATTAGAAATAATTAGATGGCAAGGATGGAATAAACAAATACATTCGGGTCAATATGACCCAAGGCTAGTAATTAAGGGTTAAAGATATAAAGAGTTGGAAATAATAAATTAAAAATATCCGAGTAATTACATTGAGGGTGGAACTGCAATCTTATTGAGTGGTATGTTGCATTTAATGATATCACTGCTCGATATTTTTCACATTTACCACTACCACATACTATTCGCCAAGCACAGCCAGTCCAAAAAAGGACGTTGTTTGGTTATTAAAGATAACTAGTCACCCACTGGGCCTATGGACTACAATCTTATTGAGTGGTCTGTTGCATTTAATGATATCACTGCTCGATATTTTTCACATTTACCACTACCACATACTATTCGCCAAGCTCAGCCAGTCCAATCAGGGACGTTGTTTGGATATTAAAGATAACAAGTCACCCACTGGCATTGATGTGGGCCGGGTAAATACCCAGTGGGTCGGCAAATATAAATTAGGTATTTACCCACAGGGAAGGTAAATACCCAAAAAGTGGGTATTTTCAGATTTTGAGCTTGATACAACTTCTTTGAATATTTTTTGGTGCAAAAAATTTTTTTGGTTGAAACTTATCCATTTGATCATAAAAACTTAATAAACATTAATACTTACGCAGTAATATTTTAAAGAAAGTTAAAAGTCGGTCCGGGTATTTACAACTTAATTTATATCTATGAATTTTCATGATTACTTTTACAGTGGGGAAGGTTAATTAATTTTAAAAATGTTTTAATGAAGCCTATTCAATTATTAAGGACTCATTTAAATTTAAAAAAACAGTCAAAACAATTTTCAATGTTTATTATAATAGTTCAAAACCATTTTAAGTAGTTTGTGATCCTTATTATTATTTGAAATTATGCTCATGCAATAGTAACAACATTCCAGTAAGCGGAAATCCAGAAATGAAAAGGTAGGTAGCTTCTTGATGACAGAATGTTTTGGATCCGAGTCAGGAAACTAGTTAACATCCTTGATCCAATTGTTGAACTTATCACTGCCATTCAGTTAAATGCCCCTTTGATCCACACAATTCATAAGAGAGTTAAGAATTTCTGAAAACTCTTCAACAAGAAATCTCAAAATCTTCTCTTCAAAAACGGAGGAAAAACTTGTGTTAACTAAATAGGAGAAACGCATTCAGTTTGGTGTTGGACACGCACATCTTGCTGCATACTTGTTGAACTCTTACATTTGTTTTATGTGTGAGTTAGGCAAAAGCATGGGATTGAAATCAGTTGATCTTCGGAAGGACATAGCTGACTATAGGGACCAAGAGGGATTATGGCAAAGATCCTTTGTTTGGGTTGGGGAGGTCTTGAAGACGAAGAAAATAATAAAATAAGTCCTATGTTATGGTGGAGAGGCTTGAAAGGTAAATGTGTTTTGATCAATGAATGAGTAACTTAATTTGTGTTTTGAGAAATTGAGATAATCCTAGTCCAAATTTTTAGCTGAGGCTACATTTTTGTGAATGCAGTAAAGTAGTATCAAATTTATTAATCATTAAGTGACCCTTTGCTTAAAAATATAGAATTAGCGAATAAGGCGGAAGGTCAATAAAACTACGCCACACACTTTCAAACTTTTTATTTCACTTCCCTACATGTTTCGCACCACTTTGGCGCCTCTTCAGGGGAATATACTTTAAACATAACTTCAGCCCCAACTTGAGGAGTAGAACCTTCCACTAACAGGGCCTCGTCTAGACTGCTAGTGGAAGGTTCTACTCCTCAAGTTGAGGCTGAATATATGTTTTAATTATATTCCCCTGAAGATGCGCCTAAATGTTGCAAAACATGTAGAGAAGAGAAATAAAAAGTTTGAAAGTGTGTGGCGTAGTTTTATTGACCTTCCGCCTTATTCGCTAATTCTATGCATCAAATTTAGGCAAACAACTTGTTTTATTGGTAATCGGAATCTCCATGTCAAAGTTTCAGGTAATAATTTATTATTTACTAGCTGCTACCCAGTGTGCCATGCTACACCAACTTTATATTATATAGTTGTAAGGAACAAACATACAGCTGGTAGATTATTTTCTCCTTGCCTATGACACTTCCCGTATCAAGACCTACCTGTGTGCCAAGTTTGGTCAACATCGGTCAAACGGTGTGGATTTCTATAAGGAAAAAAAAAAAAAGACAGACAGACAGCTGACAGATGATTTTGACCTAGCCTATGACACTCCCCGTATCAACCCCTACCTGTGTGCCAAGTTTGGTCAAAATCGCTCGAAAGCTGTGGATTTATATGAGGAACAAATTGAATGGCTTTTTCTTTTTTTGTTCCACAATATACAACATATAGTCCTTATACTGTGGGAGTTCATTTAGGTTCTGCAGGTTCCATCTTCCAATACTCCCTGCATTACAATCAAAGTAATATACATTTTTTTTTTTTATAATTTTTTCTCTGAGTTTTAAAAGTATAATAATAATAATAATAACATTAAAATAGAGAAATATGATAGCGTAATGATAACAACTATAATAATAATACAAATAAAAATAATAATATTGAAAAAGAAACAAATAAAAATATCAAAATTATAAATTAATTGAAAGAAATACAAAAAAAAAAAACAAAAAAAAAAAAAAACCAATGAATATGAATGAATTAAATAAAATAAATAACTGATTAATGAAAAGAAAATGCAATGGCTTATTCTTGCGGTTGTTAAAACAAAATTCAATTAGTGTCATGAGAAACTGTTCAATTATTTACAGCAGCATTATTTTTCAAAAACAAATACACTACCTTACTTTTTCCGATACTAAACATAAAGGTATGAATTCTGTATACGCACTTTTGATAAGATTATATGATATAATAATAAAAAATAATGATTTGTCAAAATGAAATTATTTACAGTGATAATCCATCGTCTCAGTTTAAAAATAAATATATGTCAAGATTGCTTTACATACATTCGGAAAAATTTCACAAAAAGTTTTAGCGGAAATATTTCACTACAGCTCATGACAAACGTGTAGTAGATAGGGTGGGAGAAAGAGTAAAATCCTTGGTCTCTAATGGAAGTTATGAGCAAATCTGAAACTAAAAATGTAAAAAACTCAGTAGAGTTTTCTAATGTTGCATCTAGTTTAATGACAAACACTACAATTCTCCGTATGAGCCAAGTAGATATTGAGCCTGCTATAAGTTCGGACAGTCCATGGGTTACTGTTAAAGACATAGTTTTTATTAAGCAATTGCATGTGATAAAAAGCAATTCGCAAATCAAAAATTCAACTATGGAAAACAAACTGAAACCAGCAAGTTAACTGATCAAAAACTTAATATTTCAAATTTTAATGTTAGTTACTGGTGTGCAGTTACATGCGATAAAAGTAAGTTGTATTTCATTTTATATTGCCCAGCAAACCCTTCACTGAAGTAATGAATGTTTTGTACATGTAGTTAGTTCTTATTCTGAATAGCAATTTTAGTTTTTGGGATACTATATGCCATGCTCACATCATATTTGAGGATCATCAGGAACGATACAAAGTGATAAAATTAGTTTTTCATTGATTGTATCCTTATAGTGAATCATTACAGGGTGAATTTTGCATGTATCTGAGGTCCAATGGTAGTTTTCACTAAAATCCATTGAGATAACAGCTGTATTTGGGGAGGCTACATTCTTCAAATTTTTGAAGAAGGTTGTGATTTATCAATGTAGCTATGATTGTGATATTAATTTGTTCAGTTTTTCTTAGAATTATGGGATACAGTTGAAACATTTTCTGCATGTTCGAGTTTCATCAACACTAATATGTTGAAATTTTTGTTACGTTTAGAGTAAAGGAAGGGTTAGAATAAAATATTTTATTAACAGACATAAAAAGTTTTGGTAACTTTGTTTACTTTCCTTAATATCTCGAAAAAGGTTGAGAATCTAGCTAAACGGAAGAATACCATTGGAAAGCGTATTAAATGTTCTACAAAAAAGGTTCCAATGAAAGTTTTGATTAGGCTATGTCAATCGGAGAAATAAGTGCTTAAAACTTTAAAGTAATTGATTTCGCTTATTCGAACTGTTCTTTTTGTCTTTGATTTTGGTACTTAGAATTATGGGATACAGTTGAAACATTTTCTGCATGTTCGAGTTTCATCAACACTAATATGTTGAAATTTTTGTTACGTTTAGAGTAAAGGAAGAGTTAGAGTAAAATATTTTATTAACAGACAAAAAAAGTTTTTATAACTTTGTATAATTTCGTTAGTATCTCGAAAACCGTTGACAATCTTGTGAAGCGGAAGATTACCATTCGGAAGCTTACTAAATGCTCTACAAAAAAGGTTCTGAAGAAAGTTTTAATTAGGCGATGTCAATCGGAGAAAAAAGTGCTTAAAGCTTTAAATTAATTGATTTCGTTTATTCCAATGGTTCTTTTTGTCTGTTTTATCTCTTGTTATTTTTTAATTGCTTATAGTTGGATAATGTATTTGACAATAAAACTGGTTAAGTAAAATAACAAAAACAATTTATTGTTAGAAATATAGTGGGTCTGTTTCTACTGTAGCCGACCCTTCCAGGTAAGATTGTAAATCATGACCTTTCAAGACTTTACTACTCACAAGAATGGCGTTAGTGACCTTAAGGGTTGACACGCCATTATAATAATTAATTTAAAAAAAAGACTGGTGGGACCAAAATAATAACTGCTTCTATTTTAATCTTTCCAAATTAGACTAGGGATATGAACGGAACCGCGCTAAGATGATGCAGTCCTGCGAGACGGACTTTTTTGTTTTAAATTTCATTTATCAGTAAAATTAGCATAGAAGTATGGAGTGGCTGTGGTAATCAAGATGGCAGTGGCTAATCATGATGTCGTATGCTTAGTTTGTTTTGAATTCTCCTATCTATATAACCTTCCTCATAGCCTCCAACTAAAATTATCGTTATTTCTTATTTTATCATGGGTGTATATAGAAAATAATTTCGGAGGGGGCTGGGAAAAATTGCGGTGTATGGAATACTAACAATTTAGATCTTGGAAGAGTTTTAGCCAACTTAAACGCTATTACACCCAAAATAGAATATGTTTTATGAACTAAATGATCTTGTTTAATTTATTTTTAAGGATTTTATGAAATTTTTACCGTTCAAATAAAAATTTCGGGAGGGCTGCAGCCCCCTCAGCGCCCCTCCCTTATATACGCCCATGTATTTTATAGAAAGATTTAACCCACGACAGAATGGAATTTTATTCGCCATAAAGCACATATTTACAGTTGATTATAACCGTACAACGAATTTGCTAGTAAAACAAGATACTTAAAAGTCCGACTCGCAGGAACTGCGTCATCTTAGCGCGGTTCCATTCATATCCCTAGTGTTATTTTGTAGAGTTAGAATAGAAACAGTTATTACTTTGTTTGCATCATTCCTAATGTAAACAAATATGAAGAAAAAAAAACAAAAAAAAAAAAAAACATGACTTTCGGCTAGGGATGAAACTATCCTAAGCAGAAATTACTCTTTCTGCCGTCCCAAGTTTCGGTCTACGAAGACTCTTCTACGAATATATTTCTAATTTACTTAACTTGCAGTGCAAACATATCCATTTTACTTTTAAATGCAATTAAACAAAATAAAATTGTACATGAAAATGAGAAAGTAGTGTTATTTTTTATTGAACTACGGCCACATTCAACCACAAAATATAATTATATTTCTAGTATAGAATTTGGCTGCATGACTTCCTACAGGTAAAGGTAACTGCCAGCTGTCCTAGAATGCTTGATGAGAACAATGAATCTTGATTTATGAAGTGCAATAAAAGCCTACCTGAAGCCTGCCTACTACCTCGACCCGGACTGATGTCTGACTCTACACAGAGAATATTTACGTTTTCAGTTCTGTTACAGGTTCAAAGAATTTGTATTTATTCCCCTGTTTTATTGAGAAATACATCCTCCTCCTAGAAGCAATAACAAAATAACAAGAAATAAAAACAGACAAAAAGAACCGTATAAATTACCGAAATCAATTATCGTTTATCAAACTTCTAAGTTATATGTACTTATTTCTCCGTTTGACATCGCCTAATCAAAACTTTCTTCAGAACCTGTTTTCTAGAGCATTTAGCAGGCTTTCGAATGGAAACCATCCGTTTACCAAGATTCTCAACGGTTTTCGAGATACTAACGAAAGTATAAAAGGTTACCAAAACTTTTCTTGTCTGTTAATAAAATATTTTATTCTAACCCTTCCTTTACTCCAAACGTAACTAAAATTTCAACATATTAGTTTTAATGAAAGCAGAACATGCAGAAAATGTTTCAACTGAATCCCATAATTCTAAGTACCAAAATCAAAGACAAAAAGAACAGTTCGAATAAGCGAAATCAATTACTTTAAAGTTTTAAGCACTTATTTCTCCGATTGACATCGCCTAATCAAAAATTTCATCAGAACAATTTTTGAAGAGCATTAAGTGAGCTTTCTAATGGTATTCTTCCGTTTCCCATGATTCTCAACCATTTTCGAGATATTAAGGAAAGTATACAAAGTTACCAAAACCTTTTATGTCTGTTAATAAAATATTTTATTCTAACCCTTCCTAAACTCCAAACGTAACACAAATTTCAACATATTAGTTTTAATGAAAGTAGAACATGCAGAAAATGTTTCAACTGAATCCCATGATTCTAAGTACCCAAACCAAAAACGGTATTCAAAAACTATTTTTCCAATTTTCTCGAAAACGGTTAAAGCTATCGCCTTGAAAATGGTTTCATTCGTTTTCCTAGCCCAAGAAGCCTATAAAACGAGTACTTACAAGCATATGAACTCAAAAACGTAAGCGTTACGATTTTTTTTGCGCGAATTTCGCCCCAAACGCCATCTTCCAGTGGGCGGATTCTGCTGGCTAACGAACTTGACCTTTCAAATTAGACGACGGATTTTTGTACCAAATTTCATCACAATCGGACCATTCGTCTTCTACCTAGAGAGCGAACAGACAAATATATATATATATATATATATATATATATATATATATATATATATATAAATATATACATATATATATATACAAATTTTAACCACCGTTATTTTCGGTTTCTAGGGGTTCTGAAACGCGAAATTTTCTAGTCGGCAGTTCCGTTTTGTTTCATTGTATCAACCTTATAAGCGGGGTTCCTCCCTATGGGGGAGGGAGGAACCGCCCTAATAAAATGCCAACGAATTTTTGGTTGTTTAGAAGAGTGAGTACGTTTTCAGTACATAATTGTATTGACTTCAGATTAAGAATTATCCGCTTCTGTGTAAGTTGGCTACTATCAGTTTCCTGTGATTTGTGATGCTAATCTATTCCATTTCTTCGAGATGTACGTAACCGCGCTAAGATGACGCAGTCGGACTTTAGCCTGGCAAGTAACGGGAGTGGGAAATCTGGAACTCTACATAGTTAGTCTATCCATGTTTTAAAAATAAAAATAATATTTGCTACTTCATTTACACTTGGCAGCGCTGTGCAAGTAGTTGCAGCGCTGTGCAAGTAGTTCCAGCGTTTACTCACAGATTACAGTTAGAATACTTCTCATTTCATTGACCTGTGCGCGGTAGTCAAAAATGTTGGTTATAAAGAAGTAAAAAATTCTTAAAAACAGAAATTCATCAATTTTTACATCTTACGTCCGTTTCCGACACATTGATAAAAGCAGGCGGGTCACCGGGACGTATGGCAAGCCTGTATATTGTGATGTCACAGCGATATTTAAGATTAAAATTGACCCTCCTCTCCATACGGGATCTGCAACGCGTTCTTCGTGGACTTAATGGCAAATCTTCTGGATCTGATCTCATTCGCCATGAAATGATGAAGGAAATCAGCTCGAACACACTGAACGACCTACTCCAAATTAAGTCTGGCTAACTGGAGTCATTCCGGGTTGTCGCAAGCAGCCCTTTATCATTCCCATACCAAATAGAAAGAGGAGCAGGTAGCATAAGCACTGTTTCCTCGACAAACTTCTAGCCGAGTCTGGCATATTATGTTGAATAAAACTAAAGATAATTCTGGAATCGGCTTTTCTCAGAAATGGTTAATCTAATGAATAAAAGTGTGAAGACAAGTTTTGTACATAATTGCACGATCTACAATTTTTGTCTGAACTATTTTTACCATAAAACAAAACGTTTCGCTGAAAATTCCTAAAAACCTTTTTTAGCCAACTTTGACCTCGAAAAAATTCCTTGCACTCATGGGATCGATAAGGGCTTTTCCCAATTCCCTTATAATGTTGTCCCTATCTTTCATGCAAATTTTCAGGTTGCTAGGAATTTAAGCAAAGGTACTCGTATTTATCTAACTCCTCTATTTCTAACAACAGAAAATTGGTTCTCATTTTAACTATCCTGTTTTAAACACAAATACATTTACCTAATATAAGAATTACGAAAATAAAAAGTCCGACTCGCAGGAACTGCGTCATCTTAGCGCGGTTACATATCGAAGAGATGGAATAGATTAGCATCACAAATCACAGGAAACTGACAGTAGCCAACTTACACAGAAGCGGATAATTCTTAATCTGTATAAGTCAATACAATTATGTACTGAAAACGTACTTACTCTTTGACTACTGCTGAGAAGGCTCTATTCTAAACAACCAAAAATTCGTTGTCATTTTAAGTATCTTGTTTTATTAGCAAATTTGTTTTACTGTTATAACCAACTGTAAATATGTGCTTCATGGCGTATAAAATTCCATTCTGTCGTGGGTTAAATCTTTCTATAAAATAAGAAATAACGATAACTTCAGTTGGAGGCTATGAGGAAGGTTATAAGACAGGAGAATTCAAAACAAACTACGTCATCATGATTAGCCGCAGCCATCTTGATTACCACAGCCACTCCAAACTAATTATTACCAATACCTTTCACCGTTTCTTAGCTTATTTTACTACTATACTAATTTTGCTGATAAATGCAATTTAAAACAAGAAACAACCATTTAGAAAGTGAGATAAACAAAGAGAAAAACCCTTTCAAAACAACAAAACAAACACTTTTTAAGTTTTAAGCGCTTATATCTCTGATTGACGTTGCCCCATCGAATATTGCTTCAGAACCTTTTTGTAGAGAATTTAATAAGCATTCGAATGGTAACCTTCCACTTAGCACGATTTCCCAACCGTTATCGAGATATTTACGAAAATTGTATGAAGATCCGAAAACTTTTAATGTCTCTTAAGAAAATAATTTTTTTAATTCATAATTCCTTAGCTCCAAATATAATCAAAATTTAAACATCTTAGTTGGGATTAATTTCCAAGATATAAAAAATATTTCAATTGAATTCCGCGATTCTAAGTACCCACAAAAAAAGTCCGACTCGCAGGAACTGCATCATCTTAGCGCGGTTCCGTTCTTTTCTCTAGACTCATTTAAAATGATTAAAATAGAAGCTGTTATTATTTTGGGCCACATTTCTAGAAAGCATGAAGATTAGATAGTTAGCCGTCGAGGTGATAAGTAAAGATGGAATGGTTGGGATTCGGCTAAAGAAACCTCAATACGCTTTTTGTTAAAAAAATCTATATTTAGGACGTTTTGGCTACTCATTGGTAGCCTTTGTCAGCAGTGAAAGTGCCGGGAGGCAGAGGAGGACCAAAGTTGACAGTTCCATCTTTACTTTCAAGAAAGGTTTTATTTACGATCTTACCTGGATGGGTCCCCGCCCTAGGAAGGGTCCCGCTAGGCATTTGAAAAGCTATATCTTGGAAATCCATATCTCTAAGATTAAATTGTTTTTCTTATTTTTCTTAACCTGATTTATTATCAAATACATTAACCAACTATAAGCAGTTAAAAAATAACAAGGAATAAAAACAGACAAAAAGAACAGTTCGAATAAGCGAAATCAATTACTTTAATGTTTTAAGCACTTATTTCTCCGATTTACATCGTCTAATCAAAACTTTTATTAGAACCTTTTTTGTAGAGCATTTAGTAAGCTTTCTAATGGTATTCTTCCGTTTATCAAGATTCTCAACCTTTTTCGAGATATTAAGGAAAGTATACAAAGTTACCAAAACTTTTTATGTCTGTTAATCAAATATTTTATTCTAACCCTTCCTTAACTCCAAACGTAACACAAATTTCAACAAATTAGTTTTAATGAAAGTAGAACACGCAGAAAATGTTTCAACTGAATCCCATGATTCTAAGTACCCAAACCAAAAACGGTATTCAAAAACTATTTTTCCAATATTCTCGAAAACGGTTAAAGCTATCGCCTTGAAAATGGTTTCATTCGTTTTCCTAGCCCAAGAAGCCTATAAAACGAGTACTTACAAGCATATGAACTCAAAAACGTAAGCGTTACGATTTTTTTTGCGCGAATTTCGCCCCAAACGCCATCTTCCAGTGGGCGGATTTTGCTGGTTAACGAACTTGACCTTTCAAATTGGACGACGGATTTTTGTACCGAATTTCATCAAAATCGGACCATTAGGGAAGCCAGAAATGAGCGAATAGACAAATATATATATATATATATATATATATATATATATATATATATATATATATAGATATATAAAAAATAACGGTTATATAAAATAACGGTGGTTCAAATTTGTATATATATATATATATATATATATATATATATATATATGTATATATACAAATTTGAACCACCGTTATTTTCGGTCTCTAGGGGTTCTGAAACGCGAAATTTTCTAGTCGGCACTTCCGGATTGTTTCATGAGATCAACCTTATAAGCGGGGTTCCTCCCTATGAAGGGAGGGAGGAAACGCGCTAAAAATCCAAACAAATACCTACAGGTTTTTGCCCTATATCACTCACTAGCCGTTTGCGCTGATTTCATGGAGAGGAGCGTAAACAGGAGACTGGAGTGGGTATCAGAAGCATCATATAGGTCCTGAACTATCTTCTTGCACAAGTGGAAGGTCAGAGATTTATAATTTAGATATTTTTTAAGGGGAAATAATAAAGAGTATAAGATCGCTGCCATGCTTGATATTTGAACTCCCTTGGATTCTATCTGTAGACGGAGTGTTTCCTGTAGAAGATCTTCAAAGCCACTAGACTGCACAGCCGTCAGTCGCTTCAGCAGTCAGTGAAGTCCGTAAGTGCTTTGCCTGCCATTTTAGAGGCTTACTTCACACTAATAAGGTACTTCCTACCTGTAAATCATCCAAATTCCACTTTATATAGTCAAACATTCGCAGTAACGATCCCAAGAATGTTTACATAGTTCGAAGAAAGCGGCCTGCAGATATCAGTGGAAAAGTCACGCTGTATTGTCTTGACGGGAACTAAAGGTGATATTGACCTTGGGGAAAACTCCCCTCCATTACAGCAACGAAATCCTCCGTCTTGATTTGACATTTTATCGTCGGTTCACATGGGCAAATGCCTTGAGCGGATGAAGCTGCTTCATGTTCTATCCAAAACCCCGTGAGTATCAACTCGGAAATCCCTCCTCAGATTATAGTAGACCACGGTTCAACCAAGAAGCCTGTCCTATGTCTTCTAGACTCAGTTCATGTTAATGTAATATGCTTTGCCACCAGAGCCTTCGGTCAACACCAACATTATCCCTCTGTCTGGTATTCCACCTCTGAAGTATCGCAGGCAGCGAAGTACATTCACAACTCTCCCGGTCACACGACGGACTTCAACTGCAACTTCTCCTCTTGGGTTCCGAATGACTCCTGAAATAAGCCTCTTCTCTTCCGCACAAGTACCACAGAACGAAGTTTAGACTAACTCCTTCTCTCTCCTTGTACCTTCACCCCCTCCTCCCCCCCACCGAACGTCACATCTTAACTGTAAACAAGGCTTTTATGACACACATCGAGCTGAGTTTTAGCGCGGTTCCTCCCTCCCCCATAGGGAGGAACCCCGCTTATAGGGTTGATACAATGAAACAATCCGGAAGTGCCGACTAGAAAATTTCGCGTTTCAGAACCCCTAGAGACCGAAAATAACGGTGGTTCAAATTTGTATATATATATATATATATATATATATATATATATATATATATGTATATATTTATATATATATTTGTCTGTTCGCTCTCTAGCTAGAAGACGGATGGTCCGATTCTGATGAAATTTCGTACAAAAATCCGTCGTCCAATTTGAAAGGTCAAGTTCGTTAACCAGCAAAATCCGCCCACTGGAAGATGGCATTTGGGGCGAAATTCGCGCAAAAAAAATCGTAACGCTTACGTTTTTGAGTTCATAAGCTTGTAAGTACTCTTTTTATAGGCTTCTTGGGCTAAGAAAACGAATGGAACCATTTTCAAGGCGATAGCTTTAACCGTTTTCGAGAAAATTGGAAAAATAGTTTTTGAATACCGTTTTTGGTTTGGGTACTTAGAATTACGGGATTCAGTTGAAACATTATCTGCATGTTCTACTTTCATTAAAACTAATATGTTGAAAGTTTTGTTACGTTTGGAGTTAAGGAAGGGTTAGAATAAAATATTTTATGAACAGGCATGAAAAGTTTTGGGAACTTCGTATACTTTCATTAATACCTCGAAAAAGGTTGAGAATCTTGGTAAACAAAAGGATACCATTAGAAAGCTTACTAAATGCTCTACAAAAAAGGTTCTGATGAAATTTCTGATTAGGCGATGTCAATCGGAGAAATAAGTGCTTAAAACATTAAAATAATTGATTTTGCTTATTCGAACAGTTCTTTTTGTCTGTTTCTATTCCTTGTTATTTTTTAATTGCTTATAGTTGGATAATGTATTTGACAATAAAACAGATTAGGTAAAATAAGAAAAACAATTCATTGTTAGAAATATAGCTTGCCAAGAGAAAGAGATTCGATGACGTCTTTTGAATATTTTCAATTGCCTTCATGCTGTTGGTTTTTTTTAAATTTTATTTTTCAATTGATTTTATTTGTAGAATTATTACTATAAGAAAAATGTGCAGGAATATAAGAAAAATTTTGATATTTTCCAATTCTTTGAAGCGTTTGAAATGAAGTATCGGTAGAAGAGGCTTCTAGGGTTCTGGCGGACCACGAGCAGGTAAAGCCATAAAACCCTTTGTACAAAGGCCGAGGAAAATATTATCCACAATGGTTACTTAACTGTCAACCTTGGTCTTCCTCTGCCTCCCGGCATTTCCATTGGTATGTTGTATCTTATTTCTTTGTAAAATTAATTAATTTTACTATTAGCTACTATAGTTTTCATTGGTATGTAGTTTCTTATTTCTTTGTAAAATCAATTAATGTTACTATAAGCACCTTTACGTATATAAACTTCAGTAAAATAGCCTTTTTTTTCTTCTTTTTCTGTTATGTTTCTATTGATTTTCATTCTACTCATTCTAAGAATTTAAGACGAAATTCTTCTTTTATAATAAGTTAATTGTATTTATAGTTCTGTTACTTATCTCAATTATAAACTTTTTTTTGTTTTTTTTTGTTTCTGTATTAATTTCTGTTTTTCTTGTCATTTTAGCTGACGAAGGCTAAAACAAAGCGACGAAGCTTTTTAACAAAAATCTTATTGAGGTTTCTTTAGCCGAATCCCCACCGTTCCATCTTTACTTATCATCCATCTTCATGGGAAAAATATTATCTGTTTCTATTCTAAGCTTTTTAAACGACAATAGGGATATGAACAGGAACCGCGCTAAGATGATGCAGTTCCTGCGAGTCGGACTTTTTTTATTTTTATCTGTGCAAGGTTTTGTGTAGGATCTTAGCGAGGAAGTTATAAGGGGGGGGGATGACGGATCTGCAGGCCCTCTCGAAATTTTGATTTGATTGGTAAAAATGTGTCATAAAACCTTTAAAAATAAATTAAATAAGATTACTTAGGTCATGAAACATATTTTGTTTTAGTTGTAATAGTGTTTTATTAGGCTAAAACTATTCCAAGTTGTAGATTGTTAGGATTCCATACCCCGGAAATGGGAAGGCTTTGTATACTTGCACAGGGTTATAAGTAGGGACCGGATTCTTAGGTTTTCACCTATTTTTTTCCTTTCTCCTAAACATGATAATGATCGGTTTTTTGGAAGAACCTAAAAAAACCTATTCTGGATGATATCACCTAAATAACGAGGGAATGCTTTCTTTTTTAAAAAAATATTGCTTTACTTCTAAAATGTATTTTATTTATATAAATTTCATTCACTTCGTTTTTTAAATAAATATTTGGACTACTGATTATTTTATTAAAATAATAACACATATTTCCGTTTTATTTGTATTTGCTCCTCTTTTTTCCCCCCTTCTCAATATAATATTCTATAAAATAATGTTATTTGTCGTATATTTTTATGTCACTATATATAAACATATTAATTTATCAATTCTAAATTAATAAAAATTATTAATGATAAATTATAATAGGTTCAACTTATTTTCAACCTCTTGAAACATTTTATCACCTAAAAAAACCTAAAATGGATGTTTAAATAAAAATAAAAAAAAAACCCTAAAATTCATTTTTAAATAAAAACCTAAAATGGATTTTTAAATAAAAACCTAAAAAGACCTATTATGCCTTTCGCAAAAAGCCTAATTCGATGATTATGTTATCCTAAAAATCCGGTCCCTAGTTTAAGGTATTTCTGCAGAAAGACGGGAAAATACAAATCTGAACCACTGTATTTTCCAGATATATGGCTTCAGGAAAGTACAATTTTCTAGTGAATACTTGCGGATTTCGTCATTATGTCAACTTCATAGCCGGGTTTCCTCCCTCTGGACCTCTCTAAAAGAAGAAACCATGGAAAAAATGAACTACAATAAAAAAAGTGTTCTAATATAATAGTTAGTATGAATATATCCAATTAGATAGGGAATCCATTACTAAGATCTCTTTGAGATGAAGTGTATTGTTGCTTATGAAGATGCTGATAAGGTTTGATAAAGGCCGCCTGGAGTAGGGGAGAGTTGTGAGGAACATAGTCAGTCTGTGACATGCAGCCGAAGAATGCGGGCGAAGAGGCCCTGCAGGATTGTCGTACTTGGGGCGTCTAGAGTAGGCAAAACAGGTAACCAATAGCTATTTACCTTTATGAAAACATGGCGAAACATGGTTCTGGAACCTATCGATACTTACCAATAAACATGCCAATTTCCTTGGGAAGTTTATTTATTTTTTAATAAAACTATAGAGACAGTCCATGCAACGAATGCGCAAAAACAGCTATAGGTGGAAATTTTTGGAACAAAACTTTTGACTTCGTAACTTTGTTTGGGCTGGATAGGATTGTAGACTATGACATTCCCTTCAATAATATATATTACTTTGCTATTTTATGTATTTTCCTTCAAACGTAAAAATAATTTCAGTGTTCATCGTGAAATCTGAAATTTAGCGATTAAGAGTCCAAGCAACTAAGAGTTATAGATCGAAATTTTTGGAACACAATTTTTGACTTCGTAACTTTGTTTGGGCTGGATAGGAGGTGAACATATCAAAAGCCCTCGCCCGTAGCCTTTCTGCCGCGGGGGAGGAGGGGTTTAGAAGGTCCCATTTTTTGGGTTTTCACTTATATCTCGGAAACCCTGCGTCCTAGCAACATGAGCATTCTATAACAAATGAAAACTGATTAAATTTCCTACAAGTTCTATTCAATAAAGTTTTTCGAGATATCTTTAGTTATTGAAATATCCGCTCTTGAAAGTCTGTCATTTTGGGAAAAAAACACACTTTTTGCTCTTTTTGACCGGATAACTCTTTAACAATAAACCCAAAAAATAAATGCCGTATATAGGGCTATAGAGCATTACATTCCCTTCAAGAATATATATAACTTTACTATTTTATGTATTTTCCTTCATACATTAGTGTTCATCGTGATATCTGGCGACCAATGAACCGTTCAATTTCTCACCATTTCCAGTCATTGTATTGTCCAAAATTTACTCCATTATGTAATTATAGTGAGTACTGGACGTATAAATAGCACAAAATATATATTTTTGGGGCCACTGACCAGTTATTCACACTCAATTAGATAAGATCTTGTCCATTATATTGGCAATGGTTTTGTTAAGACCAATTGAGTGCGTATATAACGTGTGAAATAAAATACATAAAATAGTAAAGTAATATATATTATTGAAGCGAATGGAATGCTCTACAACTATAGCCGACATTAATTTTTTGGGTTCATCGTTGAAGAAATATCCGGTCGAGAATAGAAAAAAGTGTGTTTTTTCCCCAAAATGACAGACTTTCAAGAGCGGATATTTCGAAAACTAAAGATATCTCGAAAAACTTTATTCAGTTGCATTTGTAGCATATTTAATCAGCTTTCATTTGTTATAGAATGGTCATGTCGCTAGGACGCAGGGTTTCCGAAATATAAGTGTTGATGTGGGGGGGGGGGGTGCTCTTTATGAAGGTAGTCTTTATGAATATTTAGTATATAACCTATTTTTGGATCTGTGTTTTTGGGGTGCTCTCCGTACCCTGGCCTAGGCTTTGTATTTGTGTCGGCAGATACCTGGGGTATATTTACAACTCTTGAGGATTAACTCCTAGTAGGTAAATTTCTTGTAGACCTTGTGTTTCTATGGGCACTGAACCGACCCTCTATTCGCTCATAGTATCTAACCGTTGCGAAGTTTATTTTTTTGGATTTAGGACTTAATATACATATGTAGACTAAATCATAGCAAGAAGTCTACCTCAGTCGTCGGTTCTTAACTATGAAGACCCAATCTTAGACACATCGTAATTAAAATCCACAGCAAAAACACGACATTTCATCAGAATCCCCTGCTTAATAAAACATAAATAGAATAATATGCCAAATAAAGCCTATCTAGTGGATAAAAATAGAGGAAAAACGCCGTTCGTGGTGGTAGAAAATCATACAAGGCATTTCGCTCAGAAATCTCCGAAATATTGTTACTAATTTTACGTACCCTGTTTTATAGCCAAATATATGATTATATTCTATAATCAATATGAAAAAACTACTAACAATAAAAAACTATGGGTAACAGATGAAAAATGAAAATAGGGAATACCAAGATCAATTCTAAAGAACGAAATCAACACCAGTACTGTAATCTAGATATTCATACTGCATCTTCGAATTCTAACAAACAAAATATTGTTTCTAATTATACGTATCCTGTTTTATTGACAAATACATTTGACTGCTATAAGCAAGTACAAAAAAAGGCCTCCGCTCAGAGGCATTTGGAAAGCCTTGGGATCTCTCTCTTTGAACGCTACATTTTTAAAAATAAAGTGATCTTCTTATTTTCTTAATCTGTTATTGTCAAATACATTATCCGACTATAAGCAATTAAAAAATAACAAGGAATAAAACAGACAAAAAGAACAGTTCGAATAAACGAAATCAATTACTTAAAAGTTTTAAGCACTTATTTCTCCGATTGACATCGCCTAATTAAAACTTTCTTCAGAACCTTTTTTGTAGAGCATTTAGTAAGCTTTCGAATGGTAACCTTCCGCTTCCTATGATTGTCAACGGTCTTCAAGATACTAACGAAAGTATACTAAGTTACCAAAACTTTTTTATGTCTGTTAATAAAATATTTTATTCTAACCCTTCCTTTACTCCAAACGTAACCAAAATTTCAACATATTAGTGTTGATGAAATTCGAACATGCAGAAAATGTTTCAACTGAATCCCATAATTCTAAGTACCAAAATCAAAGACAAAAAGAACAGTTCGAATAAGCGAAATCAATTACTTTAAAGTTTTAAGCACTTATTTCTCCGATTGACATCGCCTAATTAAAACTTTCATTAGAACCTTTTTTGTAGAGCATTTAATACGCTTTCTAATGGTATTCTTCCGTTTAGCTAGATTCTCAACCTTTTTCGAGATATTAAGGAAAGTAAACAAAGTTACCAAAACTTTTTATGTCTGTTAATAAAATATTTTATTCTAACCCTTCCTTAACTACAAACGTAACCAAAATTTCAAAATATTAGTTTTAATGAAAGTAGAACATGCAGAAAAAGTTTCAACTGAATATCATGATTCTAAGTACCCAAACCAAAAACGGTATTCAAAAACTATTTTTCCAATTTTCTCGAAAACTGTTAAAGTTATCGCCTTGAAAATGGATTCATTCGTTTTCCTAGCTCAAGAAGCATATAAAACGAGTACGTACAAGCTTATGAACTCAAAAACGTAAGCGTTACGATTTTGTTTGCGCGAATTTCGCCTCAAACCCTATCTTCCAGTTGGCGGATTTTGCTGGTTAACGAACTTGACCTTTCAAATTAGACGAAAGATTTTTGTACCAAATGTCATCAAAATCGGACCATTCGTCTGGGAGCTAGAGAGCGAACAGACAAATATATATATATACAAATTTTAACCACTATCATTTTCGGTCTCTATGGGTTTTGAAACGCAAACTTTTCTAGTCGGCACTTCCGGATTGCGTCATGAGATCAACCTTATAAGCGGGGTTCCTCCCTATGGGGGAGGGAGGAACCGCGCTAAAAAGAAAAACCATTTATTGATGCCAACGTGACTATTTTCCTGTCCGCACCTCTTTATACCCTACATGCATTATCCTGCGCCTTCCAGTTAATTACCAGAATTATAGAGTTGTTGGTCATTCTAGACCTGTAGCAGTACCAAGCGCCTGTAATTACAGACAGCCCTTGCAAACAACATGGTCTGCTTAGGGGGTTTACCGGAACGACAGCAGTTATAGGACTCTGGAGCAAGGACGATTTCCATAGAAACCTGTCGAAACAGATCTAGCTGTGTAAAGGTGGACCGTGCGTAATCAGGGAATCTCTATAATGGATAAGAGCTTTTGTAACGTCACACAATTATAAGCACTCTGAGAGTAGAAACGCTGAAATGGGGCCAGCCATTCAGATCAGCTGGTCACGGTCCATTGGTGGAATGCCAGCTGATAGGACGGTGTGTGCTTTCTTCATCATCATTCATTCATTCCTTTCCAGAGCTACCATGTGGATTAAGAGTTTCTGACAGAGGTGTGGGTGTTTAATCGTTCAAGGAAGAATGTCCGGAAAATCTGACTAGAAATGACAGCTATTGGATCCGGCCGTGTAAATATACGATCTGTCTTTTTAGCGCGGTTCCTCCCTCCCCCATAGGGAGGAACCCCGCTTATTTTTTGTCAGGGTATGAGTTGAATATGTGTTTGTATGAATGTTTAGATGATGGGCGTATATAAGGGGGGGGGGCTGAGGGGGCTCCAGCCCCCCGAAATATTCCCAGCCCCTCCCGAAATTATTTTCTATATACGCCCATGGTGTAGATGTCGGGTTTGAATTTAGTTAGACCTTGGTTGGACTCGTAATTCTCCCGATCCGATCCAATCTCACATTTGACCGACAACGGCCGACTTGAGCACCTATATTGGTCTCGACCCGATCCGATCCGATTTAATCACAGCTCGTCAGTAATGATCTCGTAGTAAAGTGAAAATGAGAAATTAATTTTAGAAATACCACGTAATAAGCATAGAAACCTTGGATTAGGTTGAATGTTGGAGGGATGAAGGAGGAGTTGAGAGGCCAATCAATCTTCCGGAAACATATCAGCCCCGAAAAAATAAATCTTAGTGTAACAGTTAATTATCACCTATTACTCTACGATAACAGAAGCATTAGTATTCATATTTTAAAATATCAGTCGGTATCAATCGGATCGGGTCGGGACCATTGTAGGCACCTCCTTTGACATGCATGTGTTTGTTTTTCTTCTGACAGTCAGTGACTTTCGGATCGGGTCGGGTCGGGACCAATGTGGCACCTCCATTGAGATGCATGTTTTTTTTTTCTTCCGACAGTCGGTGGCTATCGGATCGGGGCCAATGTAGGTGCCCCCTAAGATTTGTGTTTTACATTCAGTATGTAGTAAATGTCGTTTAATTTTCATCTCTATCCATTTTTTTCCGACATACATCTGATAATCCGGAATATTTGATAATCTGGTATGCTTCAAGTCCCGAACGTGCCGGATTAAAGGAAGTTTACTGTATTTGGTATTTTCTTAACAATTCCTCGACAATGGATTGTAGGGTCCACTTACTATTTAAATATTTCGTTTTAAGGATATATTTCAAACAATTCTGCATACGTCTGTATTCCAATGGTAATTCTCCACATTCTCCATGTAGGATATTAGAGGGGCTGGATCTAAAGGCTCCTGTAGCAATGCGTAAACCAGTATTTTGTATTGAGTCTAGGGTGTTAAGATTGCTGGGCTTGGCAGATTTGTACGCTACACTCCCATAATCCAGAAGAGACCTGGTATATGCTCGATAGAATGTCAGCATTACACTTCTGTCTGCTCCCCACTTGGTGTTGCATAAAATCAATAACTAATTAAATGGTACAAATTTCAAGCATAATAGTAAGTTTTAAGCCTTTTTTTAAGAGGAAATTGTAAGTAAGGGGAGTGGGAAATGTAGAGGTCTAAATTGTTTGTTTACTCACTTTTAGCGCGGTTCCTCCCTCCCCCATAGGGATGAACCCCGCTTATTAGGTTGATACAATGAAACAATCCGGAAGTGCCGACTAGAAAATTTTGCGTTTCAGAACCCCTAGAGACCGAAAATGATGGTGGTTCAAATTTGTATATATATATATTTATATATTTATATATATATATATATATATATATATATATATATATATATATATATATATATATATATTTGTCTGTTCGCTCTCTAGGTCGAAGACGAATGGTCCGATTTTGATGAAATTTGGTACAAATTGACTTGAAAGGTCAAGTTCGTTAACCAGCGAAATCCGCCTACCGGAAGATGGCGTTTGGGGCGAAATTCGCGCAAAAAAAATCGTAACGCTTACGTTTTTGAGTTCATAAGCTTGTAAGCACTCGTTTTATATGATTCCTGGGCTACGAAAACGAATGAAACCATTTTCAAGGCGATAGCTTTAACCGTTTTCGAGAAAATTGGAAAAATATTTTTTGAATACCGTTTTTGGTTTGGGTACTTAGAATCATGGGATTCAGTTGAAACATTTTCTGCATGTTCTCCTTTCATCAAAACTAATATGTTGAAATTTTGGTTACGTTTGGAGTTATGGAAGGGTTAGAATAAAATATTTTATTAACAGACATAAAAAGTTTTAGTAACTTTGTTTACTTTCCTTAATATCTCGAAAAAGGTTGAGAATCTTGGTAATCGGAAGAATACAATTAGAAAGCTTATTAAATGCTCTAAAAAAAAGGTTCTAATGAAAGTTTTGATTAGGCCATGTCAATCGGAGAAATAAGAGCTTAAAACATTAAAGTAATTGATTTCGTTTATTCCAATGGTTCTTTTTGTCTGTTTTATTTCTTGTTATTTTTTAATTGCTTATAGTTGGATAATGTATTTGACAATAAAACTGGTTAAGTAAAATAACAAAAACAATTTATTGTTAGAAATATAGATTTCCAAGATTCCAAGACCTTGTCACTAGCGGGTCTGTTTCTACTGTAGCCGACCCTTCCAGGTAAGATTGTAAATCATGACCTTTCAAGACTTTACTAATCACAAGAATGGCGTTAGTGACCTTAAGGGTCGACACGCCATTATAATAATTAATTAAAAAAAAAAGACTGGTGGAACCAAAATAATAACTGCTTCTGTTTTAATCTTTCCAAATTAGACTAGGGATATGAACGGAACCGCGCTAAGATGATGCAGTCCTGCGAGACGGACTTTTTAAAAATAATGTCTGCTACTTAATTTACTTAATAAAATCGCCCAGGCAAATAGCAAAGAAGCTGGCCGCTGGCAGCGCTGTGCACGTAGTTTCTGCGTTTGCTCACAGATTACAGTTAGAATACTTATCATACTGTGCGCGGTAATCAAAACATTACGACTCGCAGGAATTGCATCATCTTAGCGCGGTTCCGTTCATATCCCTAGTGCTATTAGCAAAGGAGTAGGAGCAGTTATTGGTGGGTTTGGATCTTTCGTGAAAATTATATAATGACATCTCAAAGAGAAGGAAGATTTAAGCCGCCACAACAGGAAACTGATAGTATTGTAAGCGGAAATTACTCCCCCCCCTCTCAACGTTCGCCAAGGGAAACAAGTTTCTCATTTTCATACCTTATATTAAATGCAATTAAAATAACAATAACCATTTAAAACGTTGGTAAACAGTGAGAAAACCCCGTTAAAAAGAACAAGAAGCAGAAATGACTCGCCCGTCATCTCAACGTTCACGCTAGGGAACTACTATTACCAATAAGTTTCTCATTTTTTTGTCTTAATTTACTAAAATACTAATTTTACTGATAAATGCAATTTAAAACCAAAAAATAAAAAGTGAGTTAAACAAACACAAAATCCCGTCCTATCGAAAATTTCATCGGAGACCTTTTTCTACAAAATGTATTTAGCATTCGAATGGTCATCTTCCACCCACCACGATTTCCCAACCGTTTTCAAGATATTTACGGAAATATACGAAGATCCGAAGACTTTTCATGTGTAAGCGTTACAATTTGCATCCCACCAATTTGCACAAAAACCATGTTCCGGCGGACGGATTCAGGTTGTTAACGAGCATAGGCTTCCGTCATCTGTGTAATTACACAAAAGATTTTTAGACAGAATTTCATCAATTTGCAATCATTTTTAAGTTAGCGATCAGACGAATTTATATATATATATATATATATATATATATATATATATATATATATATATATATATATGTGTGTGTGTGTGTGTAAGATTCGTACTCGGGATAGAAATCACAATGATTGCATCTGTAAAGAAGATTTATTTTTATAAAGGATATAAGATTATTACAGAGTAATGACAATATAGTATTACAGTATGTACAAGAGCAATAACAATAACTGAACATACCTGTATAAATACCGAATTAGGTTAGAGGTGAATCATATGTTCCAAATAATAATAAAATGAGTAACTGTTACTAGTTCTTGAAAAGTGTATGCTTATTATACAAAAGACCCGTTTTCTTATTAATCTCATGTATCTTTTGTGAATTTTCGAAAGCCTTTTTTCTATCTTCCTCCAAATCTCGTGCAACTTGATAATTCTTGGGAACAATGTGTATATCTTCATTATTTATTAAATAGTTTGGACTGAATTTGGTAGATGTATGGATAGTATTATTATATTCCTCTACACATTGCTCCGCGTTTCTCGGCCATGGACGCTTGGTGTCGAATGGTTCGTCGTTTATTCTGCATCTAATTCGGTTAACCAAGGTTTGATTTAAACGTTCGTTAAGCCCATTGGAAAATGCACAGTCAGCAGCTGTGAAAATTAAATTAACATTATGTCGTTTTAAAAATACTTTGAACTCATTAGAATTAATTCCACCATATTGATCGGTTAATAAAGTGCCAATTTTGATGCCGTTTGATAAAAGTTTGCTTAGAAGTGCGATGAAATCGGTTGCTTTTTGGTTGTTAGAAGTGAGGATATATGCAAATCTGGTGAAATGGTCAACCAAGAGATGTAAATAACGTTTTGGCGAGTGATTGCCTCCAAAACCTCCAATTGTATCTAGGGACATGTATTCATAAGGTCGTCTTGCAGGACCTAATTGAGAAAGTTGACCATAGACAAACGGTGTTCTAGTTTTATTCTTTATGCAAACACTGCAGGTTTGACAAAACTTTTTTATTAGTTCTTTTATACCCTTGCAGAAATAGAAAGGAGTTATTTCTAGTTCAATTTGCTTAGTTCCAATATGGCCAAATTTATTATGAACTTTTTCAATTAACTTGTAGCAAAAGTCTTTCGAAACAATTATTTTACTTTGGTTTTTATATTGGTTATAAAGTAAATCCCCTTTCTTAGTGATTCGGAGGTGGGAAGATAAGTTATCATTCAATGTTCTTTGGTCTTTCATAATTTTCTCTACTTGGATAAAATTTACAATTTTCAATTTATCTTGAGAGTGAAAAGGTTCTAGGACCGGGTTTCTAGATAGACAGTCGGCTTCAGAGTTGGTGTTGCCTGGAACATTAAATTACCCAATTCATCATCGGTTCGTGAATTTACTTTCAGGTTTTCCAAAGGTTTGTGATCTGATTGAACCACGAACTCGATTCCCAGTAACCAGTATTGCCACTATGTTAATGCTTCTTTAATAGCTAAACATTCTAGGAAAATCGCTTTTTTTCGTTTCTGATGTTCATTTAATTTTTTAGAAAAATAGGCCACTGGTTTGAAATTTCCATCATCTTGTTTTTGCTTTAGGATTGCTCCAATGCCGTCGAGACTTGCATCAGTTTGAACTATAGTTTCCCTGTCTGGATTAAAAATTGCAAGACACGGCTCTGAGCATAGATAATTTTTTATTAAATTGAAACTCTTTTCGCATTTATTGTTCCAAGTGAACTTTACATTTTTTCTCAATAAATTGTGGAATGGTTCTAAAATTTGAGTGACTTTTGGGATATAGCTGCGGTAAAAATTTATTTTCCCTAGAAATTGTCTCACATTCTTTTTATTTTTAGGTGTTGGGAATTTTTTTATTGGCAAAACATTGTCGTTTATTGGTTTTGTTACGTTATTTCCAATATGTGACCAAGATATTTCACGCTATTTGTTGTAAACTTGCATTTTAAAAGCTTCAGTCTGAATCCTTCTTCCATAATTGCTTTCAATAACTTTTTTATATGCTTCAAATGTTCTTCAAAAGTTTTAGAAAAAAGTAAAATATCGTGTATATAATTTACACAAAATGAATCTAAGTGATTTCGGCGAATAATGTTCCTCAATATTCTCTGGAAAATAGCAGGAGAGGTTTTCAATCCGATCGGTAAACATTTCCAATTATAATGTCCTGTCTGTGTGACGAATCCTGTTTTATAGTAATCTTTACTTCGGAGAGGAATCCACCAAAATGCACTATTTATATCAAGTACTGAAAACCACTTACAATCTCTAGTTTTTACGATTAAATCAGTTATTAGTGGAAAGGGTTGGCTCTCAGCTACGATTAATTTATTTAATTCTGAGAAATCAATACAAAGCCTATTTTTTTTTATTTTCATCTCTTTTATAAGCTAATGTAACGGGTGCGGCAAAAGGAGAAGTTGATTCTTCGATAAGGTTGGCTTTCAATAATCTTGCGATTTGTGTTTCCATCTCTTTCTGATCCTCTATAGAACACCTGTATGGTCTTCTAGAAACATACTTGTGTTCTATCAACTTTATAGTAGCTTCATGATCCTCTATAGAACACCTGTATGGTCTTCTAGAAACATACTTGTGTTCTATCAACTTTATAGTAGCTTCATGATCCTCTATAGAACACCTGTATGGTCTTCTAGAAACATACTTGTGTTCTATCAACTTTATAGTAGCTTCATGATCCTCTATAGAACACCTGTATGGTCTTCTAGAAACATACTTGTGTTCTATCAACTTTATGGTAGCTTCATGATCCTCTATAGAACACCTGTATGGTCTTCTAGAAACATACTTGTGTTCTATCAACTTTATGGTAGCTTCATGATCAGAAACTGTACCAATGTCGTACTTATCTTTAGCAAAAAACGTTTTATACCCGTTTAAAATTTCGACAATACATTTCTTTTGTTCATTGTTTAAATGATTTAAATTTGCTTTAAAATCGCTTACGTTAATGAATTCGTTTAAATTTACACGATAGGGAGTGTGTTTTTCAACTCTTGAAGAGGCTTTGCTTGAGTTGTGGAGCTCAGATAAATTCTGAGTGATTTCTAATTTTTCATTTTGGCATAATTTAAATTTTAAAATCAAATCTAAACCGATCAGGAAATCGTGACGAAATTCCTCGCTTTTCACTACAAAAAGTGATACATTTTGACAAAGGTGCATTATTCTAAGATGAACGTTAACGATTCCGCTAACTTTTCCAATACCACTGATCATACTAAATTTGCTATCATCTGCCTTAGAAACTTTAATACCTGATTTCTTTAGGAAATTGTAATTTATCAGAGAAATATTTGCTCCTGAATCATAAATTCCGGGACATTTTCGGCTATCATTGATAAGCAAATCAATCTTGATCAGTGGTATCGTTACAAGTTTTTTTGATCAATAATTTTTGAATTTAATTCAGTTTCAATTTCTCAATTATTCACAGTTCAAATTTTATTCGTATCTTTAAACCAACAGTTCTTTTCCAAGTGATAACGGGTCCCTCGATTCTCTTTCTCGCAAATCCAACAATTTTTCTTTATTTCAGTAGATTGTGCTTTATGAGGTTTTCCAGAAGTTTCCGACATTTTGGAAGTAGTGGGTTTATTCCCTGCATAATCTAGAACTAGAGTTAGTTCTACTTGAGGATTCATAGTCGAATTTCTTTAACTTGGAAATTAGACGTTGAACTGTGCTGATAGATGATCTACTCAGCTCGTTCTGAATGTTATTGGGTAGCCCCAGGACTATAAGGTTCAGTATGATGGGATCTAGGATTTCATGCTCTAGATCAAGGAGCAACCTGAATGTTATTGGGTAGGCCCAGGACTATGAGGTTCAGTATGATGGGATCTGGGATTTCATGCTCTAGATCAAGGAGCAACCTGAATGTTATTGGGTAGGCCCAGGACTATGAGGTTCAGTATGATGGGATCTGGGATTTCATGCTCTAGATCAAGGAGCAACCTGAATGTTATTGGGTAGCCCCAGGACTATGAGGTTCAGTATGATGGGATCTGGGATTTCATGCTCTAGATCAAGGAGCAACCTGAATGTTATTGGGTAGGCCCAGGACTATGAGGTTCAATATGATGGGATCTGGGATTTCATGATCTAGATCAAGGAGCAACCGTTCCTTTTTTACAACGAAATCTACTAAAGAACCTGTCATATACAAAAAACTGTAGGCGTATCTGCCCACGAATCATCCCTGAATGTCGAAATCAAGTTTTTTTTCCAACGTTCCCAATCAGCTTCGATGCCTAGTTTTTTCTGAGCATTCGAAAACCAATCATTCATGGATTGATCCAAACATAACCTAAAGATTTCAATCATTTTGGCACCAGTCGTCGGAAATCGTGCTACCTCTCGCTCGAAATCCTTTACCCAAGCCTGAACGTTTTTGTTCTTAGTTAGACATTACACCACTGGATTTCTTCTTATGGGGCACAGTAAAAAATGAGGTGTACAAACGTAAACCACGTAACCTAGACATTCTTTGGAACGAGATTCAAGCCGTGTGTAGAGAAATCTCATTGGACGTTTTGATACGATGTACAGAATCAGTGGTGACTCGTACTCAGAATTGTATTGATGCTGCAGGTCACCAATTTGAACAGTATTAACATTTGTTATTTATGTTTCATTTACATTGGACTTTCAGCTTTCTAATTTCCTGAAATTTAACTTTGTAGAACGGTAAATAAATTTTCTATGGAAGTTCAAAGTGAGAATACATTTTTTTGAAGCACCCTGTATATATATGTAGTAAATAGTAGCGTGTGTTTACATGTAGTATATAGAAACGTATATAAGTTGAATTACACTAAAACATTTACTTGAAAACTTATTCTATTTTTATAAATTAGTATATTAGGCTATCATTTTAACAGCTTAAATTCTATCACTCAATGTCCATCTTTAAACCTCCACACTAGAGATTCGAATTTGTAACGTCAAGTGAACTAATAAATAATATCCAAAAATATAAATTAAATATAAATACATAATCAAATATGTGATCCCATACCAAATATCATAAAGTAAATATTTAAATCACCTCAAAAATATCATAAACAAGAAAACATTAAAATTAAAATCACCCGAAATAATAACCTTCAAATAAAATTATAATTCCATTCCCCCACTCATTCTGGTTAACTTCGCGGAACACCAATAGAATCAATGAAACACATACACATCTCTAATCCTGTGTTTAATGACCTCATAGTGTTGACGACACATTATGAATTATGAATTATGAATTATTTCATAAGACAGCTCTGTAGTTTGTCAACGTCTATGTTTTATTCTACACTATATTTCTAACTGTTAATGGCAGTTCGTGAGAAATGGAAGAGCATATCGCTATTGTTACTGTGCTTCTGTAAATAAATTTAAAAAAAAAAAAAAAAAAATTATACAGACTAGTTTAATCAGCAGAAATACGGCATATACTACCACCTTTCTGAGGCATGTATTTATTTATGCAGCTCCTGCGAGGCGGACGTTATTTTTTTATCTCCATTGGTTTTTAGCAATTACGATATATCTGGATATACGATATATCTGGATAAACAAATTCAAGACCCTTTTTTAAAAAAAATAAAATAAAAAAATTACAGAGTCTTAAAATACGTTTGAATTTTCCTCCGTAACAAAATATATTTTAGTAGAAGAACAAATTTAATTAATTTTAGCATTAAAATAAAAGTTAAAGTGATTTTATGAAATTGTATTCCTCCTTGTATTCCTGTCCAATTATACAGGGTTTCTAAAAAAGAAAGGAAAATAGAAAGAAGAGTTAATTAGTCAACCATGTGACGTAAAATACAACATTCAACAGAATTAATTAAACGAATTTCAGATAAAGCTCGGTTCCTTCCTCCCTCCTTCCTTCGGGATGATCCAGCTCATGGCATAATCGGTGACGTCTAGAAAATTCCACGTTTCAGAACCTATAGATCCCGAAAATAATGGTGGCTCAAATTTATATATATATATATATATATATATATATATATATATATATCATAGCTCCTGCACACCCCGAAGAAGAAGAAACACGTCCGATGAAGCCCAATAGGATTTGGGCGAAATATAACGGCCGAACTACGAGGACCGCTGGAGAAAGAAGCCGGGAGACGATGAAGACGATGCCCCAGTGAAGGAGCCTGAAGGAGAATATATATATATATATATATATATATATATATATATATATATATATATATATAATATATATATATATCTTATATATTTTGCATTTTTCTGGGTTGATTTTTATTTTCCACCGTGTAAAGGAGGAAAAGGTGAGGACCAATAATACTCCCCTGGGGAACTCAAGCATTTATGGAGCAGATTGTGGACAGCGTTGTGCCGTGTTTTACTTGGAAGGATCTGTTTGACAGGTAGGCTGTCAGGACAAGGAAATAGGTGTGTGGAAGTATTATGTTTACTTTGTAAAGTAATCCCGGGTGCCAAACCCGATCGAATGCTTGAGCAACGTCGAGAAAGGCACTCGTGCAAAAACTCTTTTGCACAGGTTTTTGAGTATTGCGGATGTGATAAGGTCATAACCGGGAGATTTCCTAGGGATATATATACCATTGGCTTGGCCGTACAGCAGTGAAATGTAGATGAGAAATGAATTTTGTAATTTATTTTTGAGCAGCCGCAACGAAGGAAACAGCTAAAAAATAACAAAAACTTTGTAAAAATAATGCATATCTAAGAAGAAATATATAAAAATAAAAAATTATTTATGGAACAGTTTCTATGTACAATATGTCTATACATAATCGAACCAGGAATCTGATAACTTGCATTATTTCACGCCTGTCGACACTATCATAGGCCTGCTGCACACTATCATTTTGTAATGAGACATGGACTTCGAGGAAGGGAAATAGGACAGCTGTGCCGGATCCGGAAAGGAGAATTCTTAGGGAGATATTTGAAGGGGGGGGGGGGGGCAGCAGAACATGTGTAGGATACGGAGGCCAGCTTAAGGAACGGTATGATACAGTCTGAAGTATTTAGAAAGGCAGGCTGCGATGACTAGGTCAAGATGGAGCTACCGAAATAGATGTTATGGAGGAATAGAAGGAGAGGAAGACCAAGACGAAGATGGATAAATCACCAGGACGAAGATTTAGAAAAGCTTCGAGAACTGGCGGACTATCTTCCGCAATAAATAAAAATCCTTTCTATTTATTGGTTATTTCTTAAATGATGTAATATTCGTATTGCTTATTGTGTGTACATTAGGGTGAGTCGAAAAAAATCAAATATTTTTTCGAGTCGTAATACCGCGGAAAAGTTGCTAAATTGAGAGACTAAAAAGGGGTACCAATATTAAGAAATCTGCTATCTTCCGGTCGTGCATTTGCTCTAAATATTGACAACATTTTAAAAAAATCATATTTCATTTGCAATTATTATTATTTTATAATTTACCATTTATAATATGTAAGAGTTGAAATTTTTATCTACGAGACACTAAAAAATTAATACGTAAAAACTGGAATTGTCTGTTATTATCTTCCGGTCTCGCAAGGGCTGCAAAATATTGCCAAAATTGCTTAAGACCGGAAATATTAACAAAGGTAAGAAAAAATAAATTAACTTCACTATTAGCTTTAGGTTTTGTTGATTGAATATAAAGTAAATACATGACTTATACTCACATTACTTGTCTGGTAATTTCAGATGTGACTTATACTCACATTACTAGTCTGGTAATTTCAGATGTGACTTATACTCACATTACTTGTCTGGTAATTTCAGATGTGACTTATACTCACATTACTTGTCTGGTAATTTCAGATGTGACTTATACACACATTACTTGTCTGGTAATTTCAGATGTGACTTATACTCACATTACTTGTCTGGTAATTTCAGATGTGACTTATACTCACATTACTTGTCTGGTAATTTCAGATGTGACTTATTATCAAACGCATCGTCCACCTTGACTTAATTGTACTTATTATTTGTACCAATACACCGTGATATTTTAAAAATGTTGTCAAACTTTGGAGCACATGCGTGACCGGAAGATACCAAAAGATATTTTTAGTCTCTAAATTTCGCAACTTTTCCGCGGTATTTTTCGGTACCACACGAACAAATTCTTTTGATTTTCATCGACCCACCCTGGTGTATATGTGTATTTGTTGTGTATAATATTGATAATTGTATATTTTTGTTTTAGCTATAACGGTGAGGTATCTGACTCATCGCTTTATCGGCGAATACAGTTCTAAAGAAGGTGAGATAAATTTCAAACATCTTTTTCATTTTAGCGCGGTTCCTCCCTCCCTTCATAGGGAGGAACCCCGCGTATGAGGTTGATCTTATGAAACAATCCGGAAGTGCCGACTAGAAGATTTCGCGTTTCAGAACCCCTAGAGACCGAAAATTACGCTGACTCAAATTTGTATATATATATATATATATATATATATATATATATATATATATATATATGTCTGTTCGCTCATTTCTGGCTTCCCTAATGGTCCGATTTTAATGCAATTTGGTACAAAAATCTTTTGTCCAATTTGAAAGGGCAAGTTCGTTAACCAGGAAAATCCGCCTACAGGAAGATGGCGTTTGGGGCGAAATTCGCGCAAACAAAATCGTAACGGTTACGTTTTTGAGTTCATATGCTTGTAAGTACTCGTTTTATAGGCTTCTTGGCAAAGGAAAACGAATGAAACCATTTTCAAGGCGATAGCTTTAACCGTTTTTGAGAAAATTGTAAAAATAGTTTTTGAATACCGTTTTTGGTTTGGGTACTTAGAATCATGGGATTCAGTCGAAATATTTTCTGCATGTTCTACTTTTATTCATATATATATATATATATATATATATATATATATATATCTATATATATATATATATATATATATATATATATATATATCTATATATATATATATATATATATATATATATATATATCTATATATATATATATATATCTCGTGAAAATTGTCAACATCTTCTCGAACATCTTGAATAAAAGTGATATTAAGGCGTCAGGAAAACCGGCAGTAGTAACTTACACAGAAGCGGAAATTACACAATCTAGCTCTCATTCTAAAGCAAAGCTCTATACATCAATAAAAGAAAACAAAAACGTGCATGGGCGTATGTAAGGGGGGGGGCTGAGAGGGCTGCACCCCCCGCAATCGGTAAAAATGTATCGTAAAAACCTTAAAAATAATAATAAGATCACTTAGTTCAGAAAAAAATAATTTCTTTTGGGCGTAATAGCGTTTTAATTGTCTAACTATTCCATGTTCTAGATTTTTATTATCCCATACCCCCCAAAATCCTTTTAGGCCCCCCCCCGAAATTCTCCCAGTCCCCTCCAAAATTATTTTCTCTAAAAGCGTGAACATCCTTCTCATTTACTAGCTTTGTTTTATTGAAAAAAATGCAATCAAAATAACAGCACCCAATTAAAAAAATAAGGCGAACAACATAAATAAAAATTAATAACTGAGGTAAACAGAGACACAAAAAGAGGAACTACTTCTCGAGTTTAATATTATCAAATGTGAAGCAGGTGATTTTGCGAGGCTTATGGCTGGGGCTGTAACGGTACTTATTGTCAGGACCTTAGAAAGAGGAGCAGGTAGCCATGGCATTGTTTCCTCGTCAAACTTCTAGCCGAGTCTGGCATATTATGTTGAATAAAACTAAAGATAATTCTGGAATCGCCTTTTCTCAGAAATGGTTAATCTAATGAATAAAAGTGTGAAGACAAGTTTTGTACATAATTGCACGATCTACAATTTTCGTCTGAACTATTTTTACCATAAAACAAAACGTTTCGCTGAAAATTCCTAAAAACCTTTTTTAGCCAACTTTGACCTCGAAGAAATTCTTTGCACTCATGGGATCGATAAGGGCTTTTCCCAATTCCCTTATAATGTTGTCCCAATCTTTCATGCAAATTTTCAGGTTGCTAGGAATTTATGCAAAGGTACTCGTATTTTTCTAACTCCTCTATTTCTAACAACAGAAAATTGGTTCTCATTTTAACTATCCTGTTTTAAACACAAATACATTTACCTAATATAAGAATTACAAAAATAAAAAGCAATAAAAAACTAAGGGAAAGAGACAAAAATTACAAATATATTTCTAACAATAAATTGTTTTTGTTATTTTACTTAACCAGTTTTATTGTCAAATACATTATCCAACTATAAGCAATTAAAAAATAACAATGATAAAAGCAGACAAAAGGAACCGTTCGAATAAACGAAATCAATTAATTTAAAGTTTTAAGCACTTATTTCTCCGATTGACATCGCCTAATTAAAACTTTCTTCAGAACCTTTTTTGTAGAGCATTTAGTAAGCTTTCGAATGGTAACCATCCGCTTCACAAGATTGTCAACGGTTTTCGAGATACTAACGAAAGTATACAAAGTTACCAAAACGTTTTTTGTCTGTTAATAAAATATTTTATTCTTACCCTTCCTTTACTCTAAACGTAACAAAAAATTCAACATATTAGTGTTGATGAAATTCGAACATGCAGAAAATGTTTCAACTGTATCCCATAATTCTAAGTACCAAAATCAAAGACAAACAACCCTCCCTAGGAAGGACGCTAGGCAGTTGAAAAGCTATATCTTGGAAATCCATATCTCTAACATTAAATTTTTTTTCTTATTTTTCTTAAACTGTTTTATTTTCAAATACATTATCCAACTATAAGCAATTAAAAAATAACAAGGAATAAAAAACAGACAAAAAGAACAGTTCGAATAAGCGAAATCAATTACTTTAAAGTTTTAAGCTCTTATTTCTCCGATTGACATCGCCTAATCAAAACTTTCATTAGAACCTTTTTTTAGAGCATTTAATAAGCTTTCTAATGGTATTCTTCCAAGTTACCAAAACTTTTTATGTCTGTTAATAAAATATTTTATTCTAACCCTTCCTTAACTCCAAACGTAACCAAAATTTCAACAGATTAGTTTTAATGAAAGTAGAACATGCAGAAAATGTTTCAACTGAATCCCATGATTCTAAGTACCCAAACCAAAAACGGTATTCAAAAACTATTTTTCCAATTTTCTCGAAAACGGTTAAAGCTATCGTCTTGAAAATGGTTTCATTCGTTGCTCTAGCTCAAGAAGCATATAGAACGAGTACTTACAAGCTTATGAACTCAAAAACGTAAGCGTTACGATTTTTTTTGCGCGAATTTCGCCCCAAACGCCATCTTCCAGTAGGCGGATTTTGCTGGTTAACGAAAATGAGCTTTCAAATTAGACGAAAGATTTTTGTACCAAATTTCATCAAAATCGGACCATTCGTCAAGGAGCTTCAGAGCGAACAGACAAATATATATATATATATATATATATATATATATATATATATATACAAATTTTAACCACTATCATTTTCGGTCTCTATGGGTTCTGAAACGCAAACTTTTCTAGTCGGCACTTCCGGATTGCGTCATGAAATCAACCTTATAAGCGGGGTTCCTCCCTATGGGGGAAGGAGCACCGCGCTAAAAGGTTCTGATGAAAGTTTTGATTATGCGATGTCAATCGTAGAAATAAGAGCTTAAAACTTTAAAGTAATTGATTTCGCTTATTCGTACTGTTCTTTTTGTCTGCTTTTATTCCTTGTTATTTTTTAATTGCTTATAGTTGGATAATATATTTGATAATAAATCATGTTAAGTAAAATAAGAAAAACAATTTAATGTTAGAGAGATTGTAAATAGCTACTTTAAGAGTAAATGTAACTTGTTTTAAAAGTTCAAGACAATAGGTTTTGACCAATGGGCCATTTTCCCTATCGGTCTTTCAAGAAATGTAATCAAGAACAAAATAATTATAAAAAATACTGGATGTATTGTGTAATTTTCGAATAAATATATATATATATATATATATATATATATATATATATATATATATGTATATATAAGAGATATCTTGTTTCCAAGATATAGCTTTTCAACTGCCTAGCGGGGTCCTTCCTTCCTAGGGAGGGTTGGCCGACCCATCCAGGTTAGATCGTAAATCAAGACCTTTCTAGAAATGTGGACCCAAAATAATAACAGCTTCTATTTCAATCATTCTAAATGAGTCTAGGGATAAGAATGGAACCGCGCTAAGATGATGCAGTTCCTGCGAGTCGGACTTTGATTTTCCTTATGTTTAGTGTCAATTATTTTCCTTTATTAAGTACTTCTAAACTCTTGCTATTTAATCGAAAATTAACTACTCGTTTGCACGGACGACATCAATCGCACTTACTTTTACGCTCGCAGAAATACAAATACATATAATTGTACATGTTTGAACGGTCTGTTTTTTCGTGAGCTAAAGACTCGGGCACACAGAACGAGATCTGTATCGCGGCGAGGAGCGATCCAAGGTTCGCGCGGCGATCTGCAAGAAGGGGACATCATATGGGACGTGATATATTAGTGAGCAATATACTTCTTAACTTAAGTAAAGAATGTACATTCAACAAGGAAGATAGAATTCATGTAGTGTTTTATTAAACACATAACCTGGAAACATTTCATTTTCAATGAATAATTCATTTTCTTCACTCATTTTATCGCGCGATAAATCTGTAAATGTTTACAACCGTATCGCCCAGCAAAGTGACAAAGACTAGCTCGCATTGACAGATCCTTTGTTTGACGGAGCTTTGAAGTACTGTTCAATACAAGTAGATCGCACCCTCGGTTAGAGATCGCTGCTCGCCGCGATATCATTCTGTGTGCCCCAGCTCGGTTAGAGATCGCTGCTCGCCGCGATATCATTCTGTGTGCCCCAGCTCGGTTAGAGATCGCTGCTCGCCGCGATACAGATATCATTCTGTGTGCCCCAGCCTTAAGTGTTAGAGATCGCTGCTCGCCGCGATATCATTCTGTGTGCCCCAGCTCGGTTAGAGATCGCTGCTCGCCGCGATATCATTCTGTGTGCCCCAGCCTTAAGTGTTTTGAAACGACGTTATCTTTCGCCCAAAATTTGGTCAGTGTGATATTTCCGAAGCCCTAACACAGTTTCCTCCGCGAAAAGGCGCTAAAATAGGATCACAAGGCGAGGCTCCTAAAATACCATTGATGAAGTCGCCCGTTTTGCTGGAGTGGTGAAGAAAATTCATCTGTGAATAGAAGTCGGACTGTTAGAGGTTACTGGGATCCATCGTGTTACTGGGTTGTCAATGAAACGGGTGAAAACAGCTGTTCAGCTACATATATCGGACATACGTGAGGTCTGTCATCTATCACCCAGGGCCGCCACATGGGGGGGGGGGGGCAGCCGGGTACAGTTTGTCCCGGGCCCGGGCTACGTGGGGGCTAAATGGAAAAAAAATGTATAGCGTGTTTTATGTATAGTGTTGTTTAGAAATATAGACGGGCGTAGCCTATAATTATTGGAATGGGATCTATATATTTTTTTGAATGTACATAAACGACAAAACAAGTGCAGTCCCAGAATATTATATTTCATTAGGAGTCGTAATGAAACTACAAGTACCGAAAGTGACCTTTGCTGCACCGATTGTTCTCATTTCGCTCAAAATTCAAGATGAAAATAATTTTAAAATGTCAGCAAAGTACCAGAAAAGTACAGCAAAGTACTAGAATTTTCAGTCTGGCTCTGAGAAGTGGGGACCCGGCTCTGAGAAGTGGGGGCCCGGCTCTGAGAAGTGGGGACCCGGCTCTGAGAAGTGGGGGCCCGGCTCTGAGAAGTGGGGGCCCGGCTCTGAGAAGTGGGGGCCCGGCTCTGAGAAGTGGGGGCCCGGCTCTGAGAAGTGGGGACCCGGCTCTGAGAAGTGGGGGCCCGGCTCTGAGAAGTGGGGGCCCGTGATCTGGTCCCGGGCAACGTTCCATAATCCCACCTCAATCCCAAACAGTGAAATTAACACTTTTCATGTTTTAGCACTTATTTCTCAGATTGACATTCTCCCACCGAACATTTCTGCAGAATCTTTTTTGTAGAAAATTTATTAAGCTTTCCACTTACTACTTATACATACGTATATGTGTGTATATATATATATATATATATATATATATATATATATATATATATATGTACACACACACATATATATATACGAAGATCTAAAAAGTTTTTATTTTTGTTAATAGAACATTTTTTTGTTGAATACTTCCTTAACTCGAAATGTAATCTAAATTGAAATATCAAAGTTTAAAAGAATTTGGAACTTGTATAAAATATTTCAATTCAATCTACCGAACCCGAAAAACATCCTCCGATGAATTCCACTAATGTGTGAGTTTTTTTCGAAACTTTGACAGAAAGAAATGTTTCTACTTTGAGATTTTGTTGTTCTAAAAAGTAAATGTGTATGTAGATTGTTACAGGCTGATATAGAGAAGATCACGAGAGAGGCCTGTAATGGTGAAGTGAAAATTAGTGGGAACAATTTAGTCTTCCCGAGTCGATGATCTGTGATTTAATGTTGTTAACAACTCCATCACAGGCATTTGCTAAAACTCAATATTGCCGTTGATACGTTATCTATGCCTGAAATATCCAGGATTAAGGTCTGGGGCTTTGCAGTTACAACAGGAAAATTAACAACAAAATACAAAGTTACTCATTAAACCTGTCTAATTGTATGGACAATTCATTTTATTCCAATAAGTCCGACTCGCAGGAACTGCGTCATCTTAGCGCGGTTCCGTTCTTATCCCTAGTCTCATTTGGAAAGCTTAGAATACATATAAACAATTTTTTTTTTTTAGTATTTCGTGAAAAATATCAACACCTATTCGAACAAAATCTCGAAGAAATGGAACAGATTGGGCATCACGAAGCACAGGAAACTGACAGTAGCCAACTTACACAGAAGCGGATAATTCTTAATCCTCATTCTTGAGGAAGGCTGAATAAGTCAATACAATTATGTACTGAAACCGTACTAACTCAACCTCGACAACTTCTACTCTATTCCGCACAACCGAAAATTCGTTGTCATTTTATACATCTCGTGTTGCTAGCAAAACAATTTTAATGTGAAAATCAACTGTAAATATGTGCTTCATGGCGAATAAAAGTCCATTCTTCCGTGGGTTAAATCTTTCTATAATATAAGAAATAATAATAACATCAGTTGTAGCAGTATGAGGAAGGTTATATAGATAGGAGAATTAAAAACAAACCTATGTATATGCCATTATGATTAGCCACAGCCATCATGATTAACCACAACCATCATGATTAACCACAACCATCATGATTAGCCACAACCACTATAGAAGTAAATTAGAATACTTACAATTAGATAACAAGACCTAATACAAATCTACTGTTATTTTGTATTAGTCTGTATGTTGTATCTACAAGCACCAATCTCATGGAAATCCTCAAAAAGCTCCAATTCAACGAGATATGGCTCAGGTACTTCCCTGCCACGCAATAAAGTAATAATAAGATTTAGGCACTTATTTCTCGAACTGACATCGTCCTAAATGTACAACATGTAAACAAATAAAAGTCCGACTCCCAGGAACTGCATCATCTTAGCGCGGTTCCGTTCTTATCTCTAGACTCATTTAAAATAATTAAAATAGAAGCCGTTATTATTTTGGGTCCACATTTCTAGAAAGCATGAAGATTAGATAGTTAGCCGTCGAGGTGATAAGTAAAGATGGAATGGTTGGGATTCGGCTAAAGAAACCTCAATACGATTTTTGTTAAAAAATCTATATTTAGGACGTTTCAGCTACTCATTGGTAGCCTTCGTCAGCATTGAAAGTGCCGAGAGGCAGAGGAGGACCAAAGTTGACAGTTCCATCTTTACTTTCAAGAAAGGTCTTATTTACGATCTTACCTGGATAGGCCAACCCGCCCTAGGAAGGACCCCGCTAGGCAGTTGAAAAGCTACATCTCCATATAGTCCATATCTTTAAGATTAAATTGTTTTTCTTATTTTTCTTAACCTGATTTATTATCAAATACATTATCCATCTATAAGCAGTTAAAAAATAACAAGGAATAAAAACAGACAAAAAGAACAGTTCGAATAAGCGAAATAAATTACGTTAAAGTTTTAAGCAATTATTTTTCCTATTGATATCGTCTATTCAAAACTTTCATCAGCACCTTTTTTGTAGAGCTGGTAATGGTTTTTCGTAAGCTGGTAATGGTATGCTTCCGTTTACCGAGATTCTCAATCTTTTTCGAGATATTAAGGAAGGTATACAAAGTTACTAAAACTTTTTATGTCTGTTAATAAAATATTTTATTCTAACCCTTCCTTAACTCAAAACGTAACACAAATTTCAACATATTAGTTTTGATGAAAGTAGAACATGCAGAAAATGTTTCAACTGAATCCCATGATTCTAAGTACCCAAACCATAAACGGTATTCAAAAACTATTTTTCCAATTTTCTCGAAAACGGTTAAAGCTATCGCCTTGAAAATGGTTTCATTCGTTTCTCTAGCTCAAGAAGCATATAGAACGAGTACTTACAAGCTTATGAACTCAAAAACGTAAGCGTTACGATTTTTGTTGCGCGAATTTCACCCCAAACGCCATCTTCCATTAAGCGGATTTTGCTGGTTAACGAACTTGACCTTTCAAATTAGACGAAAGATTTTTGTACCAAATTTCATCAAAATCGGACCATTCGTCTGGGAGCTACAGAGCGAACAGACAAATATATATATATATATATATAAATATATGCATATATATATATATATAAATATATGCATATATATATATATATATATAAATATATGCATATATATATATATACAAATTTGAACCACCGTTATTTTCGGTCTCTAGGGGTTCTGAAACGCGAAATTTTCTAGTCGGCACTTTCCGGTATCAACCTTATAAGCGGGGTTCCTCCCTATGGGGGAGGGAGGAACCGCGCTAAAAGTAAAGGAAGTATAATTTACTCATGATACATGATTGATGAGTAATGATTAAGAGTAATCACTCATTTTTGAGAGTGAAGAGTAATGATTAAAAATTTCATATATGAGTAATGATTAAGAGTAATCACTCATTTTTTAGAATGAAGAGTAATGATTAAAAATTTCATATATGAGTAATGATTAAGAGTAATCACTCATTTTTGAAAGTGAGGAGTAATGATTAAAAATTTCATATAAGAGTAATGAGTGATGATTAAATTTCCACTCATTACTTGTACTCGAGTACTTGTTCAGCCGAGTAATTGCCCAACACTGGTCATATGCGGGGTTTCCTTGCTATTGAGGCATGGGGAAACGCACCAAAAATATTATGATAAGTATGTTTTAATTTTATACAAATATTTTGAGTTTATTCAAGTTTAATGTGGCTGGTATTGTTTCAGATGTAATATACCGACATCATGTAAACATAGGAGGCGAAAAGACTGAAATTGAAATCCTGGATAGCTGTAAGTCTTGGGTGAGTTTTAAGTAATGATGAGGAATTACATTTATATAAATAGATCTAATATCATATCTAAGGAGGATAAGTCCAAATCGATGGAACTGTGTCATCTCAGCGCGCTTCCTTATAGATCCGATAACTGGTAACATTGACAACACGAAATATTTCTCTTCCAATAATTAATATTTCTTCTCAAATTTCTGGCAATTGTTCTAGGATAGTTACATTGGTAAACTAATTTCTCTCACAAAAATGCACAAAACATAAAAAAATTTGAATTACCCTTCCTTTAACAAAAATACTGCTTAAATTAATTAAAGTGCCTTTTTTCTGTAATTGCGAAAATGTTGCTCCCAAAACCATGTTCCAGTAGACGGATTCAGCTGGTTAATGAACTTGACCTTTCAAATGAGAAGACAGATTTTTGTACAAAATGTCATCAAAATCGTACCATTTTTGAGCCAATGAGGAACTTCTTAATATTCCCCCCCCCCCTAAAAGTACTTAAGTATTTGAAAAAAAAAAAAAAACCTTTCTTAGCGAGTGTTTACATTCTAAAAGGATTGTCCGTGCACAATTTCAAATTTTTATGTCAAGTGGTTCGGGATATTATTACCTCGGATGGACCATCACCAGGTATAGCGTAAACTCTATGAGGGACAAAATCACAGTTTATTTCTAGTAATTCAAGGTTTACCATCATAGCTGAAATTAACCTCAATTAAAAAAAAAGTCCGACTCGCAGGAACTGCTTCATCTTAGCGCGGTTCCATTTATATCCCTAGTGTCATTTTGTATACTTAGAATAGAAACAGTTATTACTTTGTTTAGATCATTCTTAATGTAAACACATATTCAAAAGAAAAACAAGATTGTCGGCAAGGCACAAGAAACTATTCTAAGCGAAAATTACTCTTTCCGCCGTCCCAAGTTTCTCTCTACGAAGACTCTATTAAGAATATGTTTCTAATTGACTTACCTTGCTTTACTAACATATCCATTTTAGTGTTAAATGCAATTAAAAACACTAAACTACTCATTTTACTGTTAAATGCAATTTAACAAAATAAAATTGTACAAGAAAATGGGAAAGTATTATTATGTTATTTTTTAATGTATTACGCCACATACAACCACAAAATATAATTATATTTCTACTATAGCATTTGGCTGTATGACTTCCTACAGGTACAATATCTGTCATCTCTCCTAGGATGCATCTTAATTTATGAAGTGCAATAAAACCTACCTGAAGCCTGCCTAGTAGCTCGACCCGGGCAAATGTCTGACCCTACACAGAGTCTAAAAATTCTCTTTCTGCAGGAACTGCATCATTTTAAGACGTATCCATTCTCATCCCTGTTTTCATTTCGAAAGTTTAAAATAGAACTAATCTTTTTTTTTTTTTTTTTTTTTTTTTTATTTTTTTTTTTTTTTTTTATTTCATGATAACTGTTAACACCCACAGGTTAGAAGCGGAAATTCCTCAATCTAAAGCAAGACTCTCAAAGTCAATTCAAAATACAAACACGCTTCTCAATTACTTGTCATGTTTTATTGAAAAAAATGCAATAAAAATAACAGCAAGACATTAAAATCTAAGGCAAACCGAGAAAAAAAAACAATTAAGAACAAAGGTAAACAGAGATAAAAAAAATCTCTTTCTCTTGGCAGCCTATATTTCTAACAATGAATTGTTTTTCTTATTTCACTTAATCTGTTTTATTGTCAAATACATTATCCAACTATAAGCAATTAAAAAAAACAAAACAAGGAATAAAAACAGGCAAAAAGAACCGTTCGAATAAACGAAATCAATTACTTCAAAGTTTAAGCACTTATTTATCCGATTGACATCGCTTATTCAAAACTTTCTTTAGAACCTTTTTTGTAGACCATTTAGTAAGCTTTCGAATGGTAACTTTTGCTTCCCAAGATTGTCAACGGTTTTCGAGATACTAACGAAAGTATAAAAGGTTACCAAAACTTTTCTTGTCTGTTAATAAAATATTTTATTCTAACCCTTCCTTTTCTCCAAATTTAACCAAAATTTCAACATATTAGTGTTGATAAAGTTCGAACATGCACATAATGTTTCAACTGAATCCCATAATTCTAAGTACCAAAATCAAAGACAAAAAGAACAGTTCGAATGAGCGAAATCAATTACTTTAAAGTTTTAAGCACTTATTTCTCCGATTGACATCGCCTAATCAAAACTTTCATCAAAACCATTTTTGTAGAGCATTTAGTGAGCTTTCTAATGGACATCTTTCGTTTCCCAAGATTCTCAACCTTTTTCGAGATATTAAAGAAAGTATACAAAGTTACCAAAACTTTTAATTTTCCTTAACTCCAAACGTAACAAAAATTTCAACATATTAGTTTTAATGAAAGTCAAACATGCAGAAAATGTTTCAATTGAATCCCATGATTCTAAGTACCCAAACCAAAAACGGTATTCAAAAACTGTTTTTCCAATTTTCTCGAAAACGGTTAAAGCTATCGCCTTGAAAATGGTTTCATTCGTTTTCCTATCCCAAGAAGCCTATAAAACGAGTACTTACAAGCTTATGAACTCAAAAACGTAAGCGTTACGATTTTTTTGCGCGAATTTCGCCCGAAACGCCATCTTCCAGTGGGCGGATTCTGCTGGTTAACGAACTTCACCTTTTAAATTGGACGACGGATTTTTGTACCAAATTTCATCACAATCGGACCATTAGGGAAGCCAGAAATGAGCAAACAGACAAATATATATATATATATATATATATATATATATATATATATATATATATATATACATATATATATATATAAATATATGCATATATATATATATTTATACAAATTTGAACCACCGTTATTTTCGGTCTCTTGGGGTTCTGAAACGCGAAATTTTCTAGTCGGCACTTCCGGATTGTTTCATTGTATCAACCTTATAAGCGGGGAGGAACCGGGCTAATAATATTATGAAATAGATACAGTACGGTAACAGAAGAGTTCTGTTATCGTCCTAGCGACGCATGCTGCCTCTGCTTGCCTGCTCTAACGAACTAAAACTTTAATCCCCTCTAAAAATACTTAAAAATTCGAATATCAAAAATTCCTTTTTACCGAGTGTTTACGTTCTATAGGGAGTGTCCATGCAAAATTTCAAATTTTTCTGTCGAGTGGTTTGGGCTGGGCGATGATAGGTCTGTGAGTGAGTGGGTGGTATTTGACAAATATATAGTAGATTATTATTGTCATATTTAACCTTCTCTGCGGGTATTACTTTATTTTGCTTTTCATCCAATATTTTTCCGTAAATGAAATTATGAGCGATTTGAAGTTAGGATGATGCTGTTAGTTTTGCCAACGACCTCCGGATCATCCGAACTGAACGTGCGAGTCTTGCTAACTAGACGGTTATTGTTTCCTATAGATGAACATTGTACTCTTTGGGTTCAGCTGAGAACAGGAGCTGTTGTGGGCGTAACTAGGAGCCTCAGGCGCAGAACCACTTCAATCATAGCTCTTTCATTGTCAGGTCCAAAAGGAGCGCCACCATAGAATATAGAATGGAGAAAGGCTATGATGTGTTAGTGCTATGTTTGTCTAACAGCAAATCCTTTAGCTAGCTTTTTAATTAGTACTTAATAATTAGAAGACGCCATTAGGCTGAAACAACGGCTAAAAATCTATTCGAGAAGATGTAGCTGTTTTGTCTTCAATTCTTTCCTTCATTTGGTCTTTGTTTTCTTCTTTGTATGATTACTTCAAGGCAATATTCCTTCGCACAAACGCAATAATGGCTTAAATGGATGAACGCCAGCCTTTTACTTTAGGAGGTGTTAGGAATTTTAAAAAGTCCGACTCGCAGGAACTGCAGAATCTTAGCGCGGTTCCGTTCATGTCCCTAGTGCCATTTGATAAGCTTAGAAAAGAAATAAACTTATTTTTTTTTATATATCTCGTGAAAATTGTCAAAATCCTCTCGAACATCTCGAATAAAAGTGATATTAAGGCGTCAGGGACACCGACAGTAGCTAACTTTTACACAGAAGCGGAAATTACAGAATCTGGCTCTCATTCTAAAGCAAAGGTCTATAAATCAGTAGAAGCATGGGCGTATATGAAGGGGGGGGGGCTGAGGGGGCTGCAGCCCCTCCCGAAATTTTGAATTGATGATAAAAACTTCTCGTAAAACCCTTAAAAATAAATTAAATAAGATCACTTAGTTCATAAAACATATTTTATTTTACGTGTAATAGCGTTTTAGTTGCCTAAAACTATTCCAAGCTCTAAATATTTAGTATTCCATACCCTGGAAATGGTCTCAGCCCCCCCGAAATTGTTTTTATATACGCCCATGTACAGAAGGATCAAGAAGAAGTACACAAGATTGAGTAGAATACCCTGCCTAATATAGCCTATATAGAATAATATGCCGAATAAAACCTATCTAGTTAATACACAAGGACAAATAAAAGTCTTGACGAATAACAAGTCAAGAAAAAAAACTTTATTTAACAAAATAAAACAAAGTTTAGTTGCCCAACTACAATAGAATAATATACCGAATTAAGTCTATGGAGTAGACACAAATGGACCAAAAACAAGTCTTGTGGAATATTGTTTTTTTTTCTAATTAAATACTTTTTATCAATATTTAGTATATAACATTTGTTGAAAACTATTGATTGCTAATTGATGAATCGGTTTACAACTAAGTAGTCTTTATGAATATTTAGTATATAACCTATGTTTGGATCTGTGTTTTTGGGGTGCTCTCCGCCTAGGCTTTGTATTTGTGTCGGCAGATACCTGGGGTATATTTACAGCTCTTGAGGATTAACTCTTAGCAGGTAAATTTCCTGCGGCCCCTTGTTTCTACGGGCATATTCGCTCATAGTATCTAACCGTTGTGAAGTTTATTTTTTGGATTTAGGACTTAATATACATATGTAGACTAAATCATAGCAAGAAGTAATCCTCCGTCGTCGGTTCTTAACTATGTAGACTCGCTAATGTTATCCAATCTTAGATACATCGTATTTAAAATCCACAGCAAAAACACGACATTTCATCAGAATCCCCTGCTGAATAAAACTTATATAGAATAATATGCAAAATAAAGCCTATCTAGTGGATAAAAATAGAGGAAAAAAGCCGTTCGTGGTGGTAGAAAATCTTAAAAGTATTTCGCTCAGAAATCTCCGAAATATTGTCACTAATTTTACGTATCCTGTTTTATAGCCAAATAGATTTATATTCTATAATCAATAAGAAAACCTAGTAACAATAAAAAACTATGGGTAACAGATGAAAATAGGGAATACCAAGAATAATTCTAAAGAACGAAATCAACACCAGTACTGTAATCTAGATATTCATACGGCATCTTCGAATTCTAACAAACAAAATATTGATTCTAATTACACGTATCCTGTTTTATTGACAAATACATTTGACTACTATAAGCAATTAAAAACACTATGGAATATGCCAAAGAACTCGGAATAGGAGCCTCGACAGTTTCAAGACATTTGAAGGAAATCGACAAATCCAAAACTGACATTTCATACGGTACAGCCTGATATATTTTTAACAATGAATTGCTTTTCTTATTTTAATTAATCTGTTTTATTGTCAAATACATTATCCTACTATAACCAATGAAAAAACAACAAGGAATAAAAACAAACAAGAAGAACCGTTCGAATAAACGAAATATTACTTCAAAGTTTAAGCACTTATTTCTCCGATTGACATAGCCTAATCAAAAGTTGTTTCAGAATGTTTTTTGTAGAACATTTAGTAAGCTTCCGCATGGTAACCCTCCGTTTACCAATATTCCTAACCGTCTTCGAGATATCAGGGAATGTAAACGAAGTTCCCAAAACATTTCATGTCTGTTAATAAAATATTTTATTCTAATCCTTCCTTAGCTCCAAACATAACCGAAATTTTAACATATTAGTGTTGATTAAATTCAAACATGCAGAAAATGTTTCAACTGAATCCCATAATTTTAATTATCAAAATCAAAGACAAAAAGAACAGTTCGAATAAGCGAAATCAATTACTTTAAAGTTTTAAGCACTTATTTCTCCGATTGACATCGCCTAATCAAAACATGCATTACAACCTTTTTTGTAGAGCATTTAGTAAGCTTTCCAATGGTATTCTTCCGTTTCCCAAGATTCTTAACCTTTTTCGAGATATTAGGGAAAGTATACAAAGTTACCAAAACTTTTTTATGCCTGTTAATAAAATATTTTATTCTAACCCTTCCTTAACTCCAAACGCAACCAAAATTTCAACATATTAGTTTTAATAAAAGTAGAAGATGCAGTAAATGTTTCAACTGAATCCCATGATTCTAAGTACCCAAACCAAAAACGGCATTCAAAAATTATTTTTTCAGTTTTCTCGAAAACGGTTAAAGCTATCGCCTTGAAAATGGTTTCATTCGTTTTCCTAGCCCAAGAAGCCTATAAAACGAGTACTTACAAGCTTATGAACTCAAAAACGTAAGCGTTACGATTTGTTTTGCGCGAATTTCACCCCAAACGCCATCTTCCAGTGGGCGGATTTTGCTGGTTAACGAACTTGACCTTTCAAATTGGACGACAGATTTTTGTACCAAATTTCATCAAAATCGGACCATCAGGGAAGCCAGAAATGAGCGAACAGACAAATATATATATATATATATATATATATATATATATATATATATAAATATATACATATATATATATATACAAATTTGAACCACCGTTATTTTCGGTCTCTAGGGGTTCTGAAACGCGAAATTTTCTTGTCGGCACTTCCGGATTGTTTCATTGTATCAACCTTATAAGCGGGGTTCCTCCCTATGGGGGAGGGAGGAACCGCGCTAAAATAGAAGATTGGAATTAATGCCAACAAACTTGATGTCTTGTTTATCAACTTTGTTATTATTGACGAAGAATAAATTTAGTATGATGAGCTAATAGCCTAAAGTATGATGAGCTAATAGCCTAAAGTATGATGATCTAACAGCCTAAAGTATGATGAGCTAATAGCCTAAAGTATGATGAGCTAATAGCCTAAAGTATGACGAGCTAATAGCCTATAGTATGATGAGCTAATAGCCTAAAGTATGATGAGCTAATAGCCTAAAGTATGATGAGCTAACAGCCTAAAGTATGATGAGCTACTAGCCTAAAGTATGATGAGCTAATAGCCTAAAGTATGATGAGCTAATAGCCTAAAGTATGATGAGCTAATAGCCTAAAGTATGATGAGCTAATAGCCTAAAGTATGATGAGCTAATAGCCTAAAGTATGATGAGCTAATAGCCTAAAGTTGCGGAGCTCACAAATAGATAAATACAACTCAAGTGTATCAATAGTTATAAGAAGTAAATAGTTATAAGAAGGGATTAGGGAGGTATAAGCCTTCAGATTTTCTGAAAATCATTATTTCCGAAGTTCTGACGATGCTGCTTGAGCTAAGAAAATTGATTTTTTTAACGGAACATCTGCCTATGATCCATAAATGCCGGCCTATGTATGGGTCACCACCCTACCAAAACATTTATTGTGGGACAGGCATTTCGACGAATGAACTTTCGATATTCTGTAATCCCCAACTTCTAAGGAACCGATTTCATGGGCGTATATAGAAAGTAATTTCGGAGGGGTCTGGGAAACTTTCGGGGGGGGGGGCCCCGGTGTATGGAATACTAACAATTTAGATCTTGGATACGAACAATTTAGGTACACTCCCCACACTCTGAAGGATGTGTGTGTATTAGGAATGCTAGGTACACTCCCCTCACTCTGAAGGATGTGTGTGTATTAGGAATGCTAAGTACACTCCCCACGTTCTGAAGGATGTGGGTGTATTAGGAATGCTAAGTACACACCCCACACTCTAAGGATGTGTGTGTATTAGGAATGCTAGGTACACTCTCCACACTCTGAAGGATGTGTGTGTATTAGGAATGCTAGGTACACTCCCCACACTCTGAAGGATGTGTGTGTATTAGGAATGCTAGGTACACTCCCCACACTCTGAAGGCTGTGTGTATTAGGAATGCTAGGTACACTCCCCACGCTCTGAAGGATGTGTGTGTATTAGGAATGCTAAGTACACTCCCCACACTCTGAAGGATGTGTGTGTATTAGGAATGCTAGGTACACTCCCCACACTCTGAAGGATGTGTGTGTATTAGGAATGCTAGGAACACTCCCCACACTCTGAAGGATGTGTCTGTATTAGGAATGCTAAGTACACTCCCCACGTTCTGAAGGATGTGTGTGTATTAGGAATGCTAAGTACACTCCCCACACTCTAAGGATGTGTGTGTATTAGGAATGCTAAGTACACTCCCCACACTCTGAAGGATGTGAGTGTATTAGGAATGCTAAGTACACTCCCCAATCTCTGAAGGATGTGTGTGTATTAGGAATGCTAAGTACACTCCCCACACTCTGAAGGATGTGTGTGTATTAGGAATGCTAAGTACACTCCCCACACTCTGAAGGATGTCTGTGTATTAGGAATGCTAGGTACACTCCCCACACTCTGAAGGATGTGTGTGTATTAGGAATGCTAGGTACACTCCCCACACTCTGAAGGCTGTGTGTGTATTAGGAATACTAAGTACACTCCCCACACTCTGAAGGATGTGTGTGTATTAGGAATGCTAAGTACACTTCCCACGTTCTGAAGGATGTGTGTGTATTAGGAATGCTAAGTACACTCCCCACACTCTGAAGGCTGTGTGTGTATTAGGAATACTAAGTACACTCCCCAATCTCTGAAGGATGTGTGTGTATTAGGAATGCTAAGTACACTCCCCACACTCTGAAGGCTGTGTGTGTATTAGGAATACTAAGTACACTCCCCACACTCTGAAGGCTGTGTGTGTATTAGGAATGCTAAGTACACTCCCCATCGTTGACGATAGTATATCCATGATATTGTTGAAAGAAGAGCTTGAAGAAGATTCTGCATAACTCCCATGGTGGTGTTTATCTCCCAATCACCTCCGAATCATTCCAACAGGGCATTAACCTTTCAACGAAAAGAGAAACTCCAAAAAAGAGACAGACAAAAACGTGAAGCGTCTTTATCGACATCCTGACATAGAAATATATGAGAAATAAACTCCAATATTTTTGGTTTGTTTTTATTCCGAATATTGCTGAAAAAGGATTAAACGATAACATGTTTACCTCGGGTTATTTCTCAAGGAAGAGACCGAGCTTGCAATAAAAAGGAGCCTGAAGGCGATATCTTCTCTAGAGATCCGACCTTTTACACCAGATCCTTGACTAATCACGTTTCGGCCATATTCTACGAAACCCGGCAATCTTCGCTCGCTTTGTTAGCAATTCATCCATCTTCCGTCTCCTCTTTAGCTTATATATATAATATATAATCTATATTTAGATTAAAGTTCCTCTTAGCAAACAACCCTTTTCAGACGGGTCTCCCGGTGGTCTGGTGGCTAACGCCTAAGATTCTCATGCGGGAGAGAGAGCTTCAAGCTTTTCCAATTTCCGGGCTCGATGAGAAAGTTCCACGCCACACCAAAAAAAAAAAAAAAAAAAAAAAAAAAAAAAAAAAAAAAAAAAGAAAAAAAAAAAACATCTAAGACTAAATAAACAAACGTGCAACTCATACAAGACAGTAGTACCTCTGAACAATCAACAACTCATACAAGACTGTAGTACCTCTGACCATACAACAACACATACAAGACTGCAGTACCTCTGAACAAACAACAACTCATACAAGACTGCAGTACCTCTGAAAAACAACAACTCATACAAGACTGTAGTACCTCTGACCATACAACAACTCATACAAGACTGCAGTACCTCTGACCATACAACAACTCATACAAGACTGTAGTACCTCTGACCATACAACAACGCATACAAGACTGCAGTACCTCTGAAAAACAACAACTCATACAAGACTGTAGTACCTCTGACCATACAACAACTCATACAAGACTGTAGTACCTCTGAACAATCAACAACTCATACAAGACTGTAGTACCTCTGACCATACAACAACGCATACAAGACTGCAGTACCTCTGAAAAACAACAACTCATACAAGACTGTAGTACCTCTGACCATACAACAACTCATACAACACTGCAGTACCTCTGAACAATCAACAACTAATACAAGACTGTAGTACCTCTGACCATACAACAACGCATACAAGACTGCAGTACCTCTGAAAAACAACAACTCATACAAGACTGTAGTACCTCTGACCATACAACAACTCATACAAGACTGTAGTACCTCTGACCATACAACAACTCATACAAGACTGTAGTACCTCTGAACAATCAACAACTCATACAAGACTGTAGTACCTCTGACCATACAACAACTCATACAAGACTGTAGTACCTCTGACCATACAACTCATACAAGACATCAGTACCTCTGAACAATCAACAACTCATACAAGACTGTAGTACCTCTGACCATACAACAACTCATACAAGACTGTAGTACCTCTGAACAATAAACAACTCATACAAGACTGTAGTACCTCTGACCATACAACAACGCATACAAGACTGCAGTACCTCTGAAAAACAACAACTCATACAAGACTGTAGTACCTCTGACCATACAACAACTCATACAAGACTGCAGTACCTCTGAACAATCAACAACTCATACAAGACTGTAGTACCTCTGACCATACAACAACGCATACAAGACTGCAGTACCTCTGAAAAACAACAACTCATACAAGACTGTAGTACCTCTGACCATACAACAACTCATACAAGACTGCAGTACCTCTGAACAATCAACAACTCATACAAGACTGTAGTACCTCTGACCATACAACAACGCATACAAGACTGCAGTACCTCTGACCATACAACAACTCATACAAGACTGTAGTACCTCTGAACAATCAACAACACATACAAGACTGTAGTACCTCTGACCATACAACAACGCATACAAGACTGCAGTACCTCTGAACAAACAACAACTCATACAAGACTGTAGTACCTCTGACCATACAACAACTCATACAAGACTGCAGTACCTCTGACCATACAACAACTCATACAAGACTGTAGTACCTCTGAACAATCAACAACACATACAAGACTGTAGTACCTCTGACCATACAACAACGCATACAAGACTGCAGTACCTCTGAACAAACAACAACTCATACAAGACTGTAGTACCTCTGACCATACAACAACACATACAAGACTGCAGTACCTCTGACCATACAACAACGCATACAAGACTGCAGTACCTCTGAACAAACAACATCTCATACAAGACTGCAGTACCTCTGAATAATCAACAACTCATACAAGACTGTAGTACCTCTGACCATACAACAACGCATACAAGACTGCAGTACCTCTGAAAAACAACAACTCATACAAGACTGTAGTACCTCTGACCATACAACAACTCATACAAGACTGCAGTACCTCTGAACAATCAACAACTCATACAAGACTGTAGTACCTCTGACCATACAACAACGCATACAAGACTGCAGTACTTCTGAAAAACAACAACTCATACAAGACTGTAGTACCTCTGACCATACAACAACTCATACAAGACTGTAGTACCTCTGACCATACAACAACGCATACAAGACTGCAGTACCTCTGAAAAACAACAACTCATACAAGACTGTAGTACCTCTGACCATACAACAACTCATACAAGACTGTAGTACCTCTGAACAATCAACAACTCATACAAGACTGTAGTACCTCTGACCATACAACAACGCATACAAGACTGCAGTACCTCTGAAAAACAACAACTCATACAAGACTGTAGTACCTCTGACCATACAACAACTCATACAAGACTGCAGTACCTCTGAACAATCAACAACTCATACAAGACTGTAGTACCTCTGACCATACAACAACGCATACAAGACTGCAGTACCTCTGAAAAACAACAACTCATACAAGACTGTAGTACCTCTGACCATACAACAACTCATACAAGACTGCAGTACCTCTGAACAATCAACAACTCATACAAGACTGTAGTACCTCTGACCATACAACAACGCATACAAGGCTGCAGTACTTCTGAAAAACAACAACTCATACAAGACTGTAGTACCTCTGACCATACAACAACTCATACAAGACTGTAGTACCTCTGAACAATCAACAACTCATACAAGACTGTAGTACCTCTGACCATACAACAACTCATACAAGACTGTAGTACCTCTGACCATACAACAACTCATACAAGACATCAGTACCTCTGAACAATCAACAACTCATACAAGACTGTAGTACCTCTGACCATACAACAACTCATACAAGACTGTAGTACCTCTGAACAATAAACAACTCATACAAGACTGTAGTACCTCTGACCATACAACAACGCATACAAGACTGCAGTACCTCTGAAAAACAACAACTCATACAAGACTGTAGTACCTCTGACCATACAACAACTCATACAAGACTGCAGTACCTCTGAACAATCAACAACTCATACAAGACTGTAGTACCTCTGACCATACAACAACGCATACAAGACTGCAGTACCTCTGAAAAACAACAACTCATACAAGACTGTAGTACCTCTGACCATACAACAACTCATACAAGACTGCAGTACCTCTGAACAATCAACAACTCATACAAGACTGTAGTACCTCTGACCATACAACAACGCATACAAGACTGCAGTACCTCTGACCATACAACAACTCATACAAGACTGTAGTACCTCTGAACAATCAACAACACATACAAGACTGTAGTACCTCTGACCATACAACAACGCATACAAGACTGCAGTACCTCTGAACAAAACACAACTCATACAAGACTGTAGTACCTCTGACCATACAACAACTCATACAAGACTGCAGTACCTCTGACCATACAACAACTCATACAAGACTGTAGTACCTCTGAACAATCAACAACACATACAAGACTGTAGTACCTCTGACCATACAACAACGCATACAAGACTGCAGTACCTCTGAACAAACAACAACTCATACAAGACTGTAGTACCTCTGACCATACAACAACTCATACAAGACTGCAGTACCTCTGAACAATCAACAACTCATACAAGACTGTAGTACCTCTGACCATACAACAACGCATACAAGACTGCAGTACTTCTGAAAAACAACAACTCATACAAGACTGTAGTACCTCTGACCATACAACAACTCATACAAGACTGTAGTACCTCTGAACAATCAACAACTCATACAAGACTGTAGTACCTCTGACCATACAACAACTCATACAAGACTGTAGTACCTCTGACCATACAACAACTCATACAAGACATCAGTACCTCTGAACAATCAACAACTCATACAAGACTGTAGTACCTCTGACCATACAACAACTCATACAAGACTGTAGTACCTCTGAACAATCAACAACTCATACAAGACTGTAGTACCTCTGACCATACAACAACGCATACAAGACTGCAGTACCTCTGAAAAACAACAACTCATACAAGACTGTAGTACCTCTGACCATACAACAACTCATACAAGACTGCAGTACCTCTGAACAATCAACAACTCATACAAGACTGTAGTACCTCTGACCATACAACAACGCATACAAGACTGCAGTACCTCTGAAAAACAACAACTCATACAAGACTGTAGTACCTCTGACCATACAACAACTCATACAAGACTGCAGTACCTCTGAACAATCAACAACTCATACAAGACTGTAGTACCTCTGACCATACAACAACGCATACAAGACTGCAGTACCTCTGACCATACAACAACTCATACAAGACTGTAGTACCTCTGAACAATCAACAACACATACAAGACTGTAGTACCTCTGACCATACAACAACGCATACAAGACTGCAGTACCTCTGAACAAACAACAACTCATACAAGACTGTAGTACCTCTGACCATACAACAACTCATACAAGACTGCAGTACCTCTGACCATACAACAACTCATACAAGACTTTAGTACCTCTGAACAATCAACAACACATACAAGACTGTAGTACCTCTGACCATACAACAACGCATACAAGACTGCAGTACCTCTGAACAAACAACAACTCATACAAGACTGTAGTACCTCTGACCATACAACAACGCATACAAGACTGCAGTACCTCTGAAAAACAACAACTCATACAAGACTGTAGTACCTCTGACCATACAACAACTCATACAAGACTGCAGTACCTCTGAACAATCAACAACTCATACAAGACTGTAGTACCTCTGACCATACAACAACGCATACAAGACTGCAGTACCTCTGACCATACAACAACTCATACAAGACTGTAGTACCTCTGAACAATCAACAACACATACAAGACTGTAGTACCTCTGACCATACAACAACGCATACAAGACTGCAGTACCTCTGAACAAACAACAACTCATACAAGACTGTAGTACCTCTGACCATACAACAACTCATACAAGACTGCAGTACCTCTGACCATACAACAACTCATACAAGACTGTAGTACCTCTGAACAATCAACAACACATACAAGACTGTAGTACCTCTGACCATACAACAACGCATACAAGACTGCAGTACCTCTGAACAAACAACAACTCATACAAGACTGTAGTACCTCTGACCATACAACAACACATACAAGACTGCAGTACCTCTGACCATACAACAACGCATACAAGACTGCAGTACCTCTGAACAAACAACATCTCATACAAGACTGCAGTACCTCTGAATAATCAACAACTCATACAAGACTGTAGTACCTCTGACCATACAACAACGCATACAAGACTGCAGTACCTCTGAAAAACAACAACTCATACAAGACTGTAGTACCTCTGACCATACAACAACTCATACAAGACTGCAGTACCTCTGAACAATCAACAACTCATACAAGACTGTAGTACCTCTGACCATACAACAACGCATACAAGACTGCAGTACTTCTGAAAAACAACAACTCATACAAGACTGTAGTACCTCTGACCATACAACAACTCATACAAGACTGTAGTACCTCTGACCATACAACAACGCATACAAGACTGCAGTACCTCTGAAAAACAACAACTCATACAAGACTGTAGTACCTCTGACCATACAACAACTCATACAAGACTGTAGTACCTCTGAACAATAAACAACTCATACAAGACTGTAGTACCTCTGACCATACAACAACGCATACAAGACTGCAGTACCTCTGAAAAACAACAACTCATACAAGACTGTAGTACCTCTGACCATACAACAACTCATACAAGACTGCAGTACCTCTGAACAATCAACAACTCATACAAGACTGTAGTACCTCTGACCATACAACAACGCATACAAGACTGCAGTACCTCTGAAAAACAACAACTCATACAAGACTGTAGTACCTCTGACCATACAACAACTCATACAAGACTGCAGTACCTCTGAACAATCAACAACTCATACAAGACTGTAGTACCTCTGACCATACAACAACGCATACAAGACTGCAGTACCTCTGACCATACAACAACTCATACAAGACTGTAGTACCTCTGAACAATCAACAACACATACAAGACTGTAGTACCTCTGACCATACAACAACGCATACAAGACTGCAGTACCTCTGAACAAACAACAACTCATACAAGACTGTAGTACCTCTGACCATACAACAACTCATACAAGACTGCAGTACCTCTGACCATACAACAACTCATACAAGACTGTAGTACCTCTGAACAATCAACAACACATACAAGACTGTAGTACCTCTGACCATACAACAACGCATACAAGACTGCAGTACCTCTGAACAAACAACAACTCATACAAGACTGTAGTACCTCTGACCATACAACAACTCATACAAGACTGCAGTACCTCTGAACAATCAACAACTCATACAAGACTGTAGTACCTCTGACCATACAACAACGCATACAAGACTGCAGTACTTCTGAAAAACAACAACTCATACAAGACTGTAGTACCTCTGACCATACAACAACTCATACAAGACTGTAGTACCTCTGAACAATCAACAACTCATACAAGACTGTAGTACCTCTGACCATACAACAACTCATACAAGACTGTAGTACCTCTGACCATACAACAACTCATACAAGACATCAGTACCTCTGAACAATCAACAACTCATACAAGACTGTAGTACCTCTGACCATACAACAACTCATACAAGACTGTAGTACCTCTGAACAATCAACAACTCATACAAGACTGTAGTACCTCTGACCATACAACAACGCATACAAGACTGCAGTACCTCTGAAAAACAACAACTCATACAAGACTGTAGTACCTCTGACCATACAACAACTCATACAAGACTGTAGTACCTCTGAACAATCAACAACTCATACAAGACTGTAGTACCTCTGAACAATCAACAACTCATACAAGACTGTAGTACCTCTGAACAATCAACAACTCATACAAGACTGTAGTACCTCTGAACAATCAACAACTCATACAAGACTGTAGTACCTCTGAACAATCAACAACTCATACAAGACTGTAGTACCTCTGACCATACAACAACTCATACAAGACTGTAGTACCTCTTAAAAACACCAAATATAATAAATGTTTTTGAGAGCTGTCTGACCTGTTATTATTTCCTTGATATACGTGATTGTGATCCGTAGCCTGTTATTATTAAGCCAGTGAATGTTGAATCTTTCAACGAGCCTTGATAGATATTTCTACGGATGGCCTTCTCTGATTTCACAGCATAATTGAAAGGGTCGGGGAAAAATAGTGCCAAGCAACATTTTAAATAAAACCTAACTGTAGCTGCTATATGTTGGATATTATGTTGGACTATCAGTCTATGATGCAAATGCTACTAAAATATGACTACAAGCTCTGTATGCTACTTAATCTTGTTGCCCCTAACCATTTCAACTGATAGTCCCACATAATATCCAACTTACAGCAGCTACAGTTAAGTTTTATTAGAAATGTTGCTTTTCACTATTTTGCGATGAGAATGAATACGTTTAATGTGCGCTGAAATTAGTCCAATGGAATGTGGTAATAATAATTAATGGGCCTACAGCAATTAGTCCAATAGAATGTGGTAATAATAATTAATGGGCCTACAGCAATTAGTCCAATAGAATGTGGTAATAATAATTGACGGGCCTACAGCAATTAGTCCAATAGAATGTGGTAATAATAATTAACGGGCCTACAGCAATTAGTCCAATAGAATGTGGTAATAATAATTAATGGGCCTACAGCAATTAGTCCAATAGAATGTGGTAATAATAATTAATGGGCCTCTAGCAATTAGTCCAATAGAATGTGGTAATAATAATTAATGGGCCTTCAGCAATTAGTCCAATAGAATGTGGTAATAATAATTAATGGGCCTACAGCAATTAGTCCAATAGAATGTGGTAATAATAATTAATGGGCCTACAGCAATTAGTCCAATAGAATGTTGTAATAATAATTAACGGGCCTACAGCAATTAGTCCAATAGAATGTGGTAATAATAATTAACGGGCCTACAGCAATTAGTCCAATAGAATGTGGTAATAATAATTGACGGGCCTACAGCAATTAGTCCAATAGAATGTGATAATAATAATTAATGGGCCTACAGCAATTAGTCCAATAGAATGTTGTAATAATAATTAACGGGCCTACAGCAATTAGTCCAATAGAATGTGGTAATAATAATTAATGGGCCTACAGCAATTAGTCCAATAGAATGTGGTAATAATAATTAATGGGCCTACAGCAATTAGTCCAATAGAATGTGGTAATAATAATTAATGGGCCTACAGCAATTAGTCCAATAGAATGTGGTAACAATAATTAATGGGCCTTCAGCAATTAGTCCAATAGAATGTGGTAATAATAATTAATGGGCCTACAGCAATTAGTCCAATAGAATGTGGTAATAATAATTAACGGGCCTTCAGCAATTAGTCCAATAGAATGTGGTAATAATAATTAATGGGCCTACAGCAATTAGTCCAATAGAATGTGGTAATAATAATTAACGGGCCTACAGCAATTAGTCCAATAGAATGTGGTAATAATAATTAACGGGCCTACAGCAATTAGTCCAATAGAATGTGGTAATAATAATTAATGGGCCTACAGCAATTAGTCCAATAGAATGTGGTAATAATAATTAACGGGCCTACAGCAATTAGTCCAATAGAATGTGGTAATAATAATTAATGGGCCTACAGCAATTAGTCCAATAGAATGTGGTAATAATAATTAACGGGCCTACAGCAATTAGTCCAATAGAATGTGGTAATAATAATTAACGGGCCTTCAGCAATTAGTCCAATAGAATGTGGTAATAATAATTAACGGGCCTACAGCAATTAGTCCAATAGAATGTGGTAATAATAATTAACGGGCCTTCAGCAATTAGTCCAATGGAATGTGGTAATAATAATTAATGGGCCTACAGCAATTAGTCCAATAGAATGTGGTAATAATAATTAACGGGCCTACAGCAATTAGTCCAATAGAATGTGGTAATAATAATTAATGGGCCTACAGCAATTAGTCCAATAGAATGTGGTAATAATAATTAACGGGCCTACAGCAATTAGTCCAATAGAATGTGGTAATAATAATTAATGGGCCTACAGCAATTAGTCCAATAGAATGTGGTAATAATAATTAATGGGCCTACAGCAATTAGTCCAATAGAATGTGGTAATAATAATTAATGGTCCTTCAGCAATTAGTCCAATAGAATGGGGTAATAATAATTAATGGGCCTACAGCAATTAGTCCAATAGAATGTGGTAATAATAATTAACGGGCCTACAGCAATTAGTCCAATAGAATGTGGTAATAATAATTAATGGGCCTACAGCAATTAGTCCAATAGAATGTGGTAATAATAATTAACGGGCCTACAGAAATTAGTCCAATAGAATGTGGTAATAATAATTAATGGGCCTACAGCAATTAGTCCAATAGAATGTGGTAATAATAATTAACGGGCCTACAGCAATTAGTCCAATAGAATGTGGTAATAATAATTAACGGGCCTACAGCAATTAGTCCAATAGAATGTGGTAATAATAATTAACGGGCCTACAGCAATTAGTCCAATAGAATGTGGTAATAATAATTAACGGGCCTACAGCAATTAGTCCAATAGAATGTGGTAATAATAATTAATGGGCCTACAGCAATTAGTCCAATAGAATGTGGTAATAATAATTAACGGGCCTACAGCAATTAGTCCAATAGAATGTGGTAATAATAAGTAATGGGCCTACAGCAATTAGTCCAATAGAATGTGGTAATAATAATTAATGGGCCTACAGCAATTAGTCCAATAGAATGTTGTAATAATAATTAACGGGCCTACAGCAATTAGTCCAATAGAATGTGGTAATAATAATTAATGGGCCTTCAGCAATTAGTCCAATAGAATGTGGTAATAATAATTAATGGGCCTCTAGCAATTAGTCGAATAGAATGTGGTAATAATAATTAATGGGCCTACAGCATTTAGTCCATTAGAATGTGGTAATAATAATTAATGGGCCTACAGCAATTAGTCCAATAGAATGTGGTCATAATAATTAATGGGCCTTCAGCAATTAGTCCAATAGAATGTGGTAATAATAATTAATGGGCCTACAGCAATTAGTCCAATAGAATGTGGTAATAATAATTAATGGGCCTACAGCAATTAGTCCAATAGAATGTGGTAATAATAATTAATGGGCCTTCAGCAATTAGTCCAATAGAATGTGGTAATAATAATTAATGGGCCTACAGCCATTAGTCCAATAGAATGTGGTAATAATAATTAACGGGCCTACAGAAATTAGTCCAATAGAATGTGGTAATAATAATTAATGGGCCTACAGCAATTAGTCCAATAGAATGTGGTAATAATAATTAACGGGCCTACAGCAATTAGTCCAATAGAATGTGGTAATAATAATTAATGGGCCTACAGCAATTAGTCCAATAGAATGTGGTAATAATAATTAACGGGCCTACAGCAATTAGTCCAATAGAATGTGGTAATAATAATTAACGGGCCTACAGCAATTAGTCCAATAGAATGTGGTAATAATAATTAATGGGCCTACAGCAATTAGTCCAATAGAATGTGGTAATAATAATTAACGGGCCTACAGCAATTAGTCCAATAGAATGTGGTAATAATAATTAATGGGCCTACAGCAATTAGTCCAATAGAATGTGGTAATAATAATTAACGGGCCTACAGAAATTAGTCCAATAGAATGTGGTAATAATAATTAATGGGCCTACAGCAATTAGTCCAATAGAATGTGGTAATAATAATTAACGGGCCTACAGAAATTAGTCCAATAGAATGTGGTAATAATAATTAATGGGCCTACAGCAATTAGTCCAATAGAATGTGGTCATAATAATTAATGGGCCTTCAGCAATTAGTCCAATAGAATGTGGTAATAATAATTAATGGGCCTACAGCAATTAGTCCAATAGAATGTGGTAATAATAATTAATGGGCCTTCAGCAATTAGTCCAATAGAATGTTGTAATAATAATTAATGGGCCTACAGCAATTAGTCCAATAGAATGTTGTAATAATAATTAATGGGCCTACAGCAATTAGTCCAATAGAATGTTGTAATAATAATTAATGGGCCTACAGCAATTAGTCCAATAGAATGTGGTAATAATAATTAATGGGCCTACAGCAATTAGTCCAATAGAATGTGGTAATAATAATTAACGGGCCTACAGCAATTAGTCCAATAGAATGTGGTAATAATAATTAATGGTCCTTCAGCAATTAGTCCAATAGAATGTGGTAATAATAATTAACGGGCCTTCAGCAATTAGTCCAATAGAATGTGGTAATAATAATTAACGGGCCTACAGCAATTAGTCCAATAGAATGTGGTAATAATAATTAATGGGCCTACAGCAATTAGTCCAATAGAATGTGGTAATAATAATTAACGGGCCTACAGCAATTAGTCCAATAGAATGTGGTAATAATAATTAACGGGCCTACAGCAATTAGTCCAATAGAATGTGGTAATAATAATTAACGGGCCTACAGCAATTAGTCCAATAGAATGTGGTAATAATAATTAACGGGCCTACAGCAATTAGTCCAATAGAATGTGGTAATAATAATTAATGGGCCTACAGCATTTAGTCCATTAGAATGTGGTAATAATAATTAATGGGCCTACAGCAATTAGTCCAATAGAATGTGGTCATAATAATTAATGGGCCTACAGCAATTAGTCCAATAGAATGTGGTAATAATAATTAACGGGCCTACAGCAATTAGTCCAATAGAATGTGGTAATAATAATTAATGGGCCTACAGCAATTAGTCCAATAGAATGTGGTAATAATAATTAACGGGCCTACAGCAATTAGTCCAATAGAATGTGGTAATAATAATTAATGGGCCTACAGCAAATAGTCCAATAGAATGTGGTAATAATAATTAAGGGGCCTACAGCAATTAGTCCAATAGAATGTGGTAATAATAATTAACGGGCCTACAGCAATTAGTCCAATAGAATGTGGTAATAATAATTAATGGGCCTACAGCAATTAGTCCAATAGAATGTTGTAATAATAATTAATGGGCCTACAGCAATTAGTCCATTAGAATGTGGTAATAATAATTAATGGGCCTACAGCAATTAGTCCAATAGAATGTGGTCATAATAATTAATGGGCCTTCAGCAATTAGTCCAATAGAATGTGGTAATAATAATTAATGGGCCTACAGCAATTAGTCCAATAGAATGTGGTAATAATAATTAATGGGCCTACAGCAATTAGTCCAATAGAATGTTGTAATAATAATTAATGGGCCTACAGCAATTAGTCCAATAGAATGTGGTAATAATAATTAATGGGCCTTCAGAAATTAGTCCAATAGAATGTGGTAATAATAATTAATGGTCCTTCAGCAATTAGTCCAATGGAATGTGGTAATAATAATTAACGGGCCTACAGCAATTAGTCCAATAGAATGTGGTAATAATAATTAACGGGCCTACAGCAATTAGTCCAATAGAATGTGGTAATAATAATTAATGGGCCTACAGCAATTAGTCCAATAGAATGTGGTAATAATAATTAATGGGCCTACAGCAATTAGTCCAATAGAATGTGGTAATAATAATTAACGGGCCTACAGCAATTAGTCCAATAGAATGTGGTAATAATAATTAATGGTCCTTCAGCAATTAGTCCAATAGAATGTGGTAATAATAATTAACGGGCCTTCAGCAATTAGTCCAATAGAATGTGGTAATAATAATTAATGGGCCTACAGCATTTAGTCCATTAGAATGTGGTAATAATAATTAATGGGCCTACAGCAATTAGTCCAATAGAATGTGGTCATAATAATTAATGGGCCTACAGCAATTAGTCCAATAGAATGTGGTAATAATAATTAATGGGCCTACAGCAATTAGTCCATTAGAATGTGGTAATAATAATTAATGGGCCTACAGCAATTACTCCAATAGAATGTGGTAATAATAAGTAATGGGCCTACAGCAATTAGTCCAATAGAATGTGGTAATAATAATTAATGGGCCTACAGCAATTAGTCCAATAGAATGTGGTAATAATAATTAACGGGCCTACAGCAATTAGTCCAATAGAATGTGGTAATAATAATTAATGGGCCTACAGCAATTAGTCCAATAGAATGTGGTAATAATAATTAATGGGCCTACAGCAATTAGTCCATTAGAATGTGGTAATAATAATTAATGGGCCTTCAGCAATTAGTCCAATAGAATGTGGTAATAATAATTAACGGGCCTTCAGCAATTAGTCCAATAGAATGTGGTAATAATAATTAATGGGCCTACAGCAATTAGTCCAATAGAATGTGGTAATAATAATTAATGGGCCTACAGCAATTAGTCCAATAGAATGTGGTAATAATAATTAATGGGCCTTCAGCAATTAGTCCAATAGAATGTGGTAATAATAATTAATGGGCCTACAGCAATTAGTCCAATAGAATGTGGTAATTATAATTAACGGGCCTACAGCAATTAGTCCAATAGAATGTGGTAATAATAATTAATGGGCCTACAGCAATTAGTCCAATAGAATGTGGTAATAATAATTAATGGGCCTACAGCAATTAGTCCAATAGAATGTGGTAATAATAATTAATGGGCCTACAGCAATTAGTCCAATAGAATGTGGTAATAATAATTAACGGGCCTTCAGCAATTAGTCCAATAGAATGTGGTAATAATAATTAATGGGCCTACAGCAATTAGTCCAATAGAATGTGGTAATAATAATTAACGGGCCTCTAGCAATTAGTCCAATAGAATGTGGTAATAATAATTAATGGGCCTACAGCAATTAGTCCAATAGAATGTGGTAATAATAAGTAATGGGCCTTCAGCAATTAGTCCAATAGAATGTTGTAATAATAATTAACGGGCCTACAGCAATTAGTCCAATAGAATGTGGTAATAATAATTAATGGGCCTTCAGCAATTAGTCCAATAGAATGTGGTAATAATAATTAATGGGCCTACAGCAATTAGTCCAATAGAATGTGGTAATAATAATTAATGGGCCTACAGCAATTAGTCCAATAGAATGTGGTAATAATAATTAATGGGCCTACAGCAATTAGTCCAATAGAATGTGGTAATAATAATTAACGGGCCTACAGCAATTAGTCCAATAGAATGTGGTAATAATAATTAATGGGCCTACAGCAATTAGTCCAATAGAATGTGGTAATAATAATTAATGGGCCTACAGCAATTAGTCCAATAGAATGTGGTAATAATAATTAATGGGCCTACAGCAATTAGTCCAATAGAATGTGGTAATAATAATTAACGGGCCTACAGCAATTAGTCCAATAGAATGTGGTAATAATAATTAATGGGCCTTCAGCAATTAGTCCAATAGAATGTGGTAATAATAATTAATGGGCCTACAGCAATTAGTCCAATAGAATGTGGTAATAATAATTAATGGGCCTACAGCAATTAGTCCAATAGAATGTGGTAATAATAATTAATGGGCCTACAGCAATTAGTCCAATAGAATGTGGTAATAATAATTAATGGGCCTACAGCAATTCGGTGGCAACTACTTCATTCAGATTTTTGGCAAATTGAAAAAAGACGTTTTAAATTTTAGTTTTTCTAGATTTGTTTCCATTTTATTTTTCTTATAATAACATATCCACCTACTTATGATAGTAAGGACTCTATTCTACATCTTTTTGAGTGGTGGTTGCGGGTTTAATGGTTTACAGCTGCCTCTTTATGGCTGCACGTTATATAAATAACCGAACATTTTTCAATTTTTCAAGCAAATTGAAAAAAAATTTGTATCTTATTGTCTGTCTTGTTGTATTAGACGATTGGGATAGTTTTTTAATCCATGATAATGTTCTGACCTGAAAATTCCAAAAAATTGCGCCGGCTCCATGCCAATAATTGAGATGACACTGGTCACCGGCGCTAATGGCCCAGATTTGTTGATGCTCCGTTAAAAAAAAAAAAAAAAACACTGGTCCCCCTTGTAATGTGTGAGAATTTTATTAATCACCTCGGGTCTCCCCCGTGGTTTAGTTGTTAACGATCCTTGAGGAAATACCATGGATTTGGATCTCCTGGCCAAGATGTCGGTAAACCGGAAAAAATCATGGTTTAAATTCAAATCTTTATTGGAGGCCCGGTGAGTGTTAAGGCCTGAGCACTTACCACTCCGTGCCAAAGGCCGTGGGTTCGATTCCCACTATGGGGTGGTGGCTTTTCTTTAGAAAAAAGAAAAGGCTTCAGCCCTATCCTGGCTAGAATTGGGCGGTAACCTATAGATAACCAACCCCAAAATCCCCTTCCTTAACAAAAATACTATTTAAATAAATTCAAGTGCCTTTTTTTGGAATTTCAGATGAGGAATACAATCAAATGAAAACGTATCATTACATAGAACTACTTGACTCATCGAAACCCCGTTTGCACGGTTCTTCCTTGTTATGTTAGTACATTTTAAAAATATACATAATACATAATAAATATACATAATATAGAATGGTGGTTCTCACATCATTACATAGAACTACTTGACTCATCGAAACCCCGTTTGCACTGTTCTTCCTTGTTATGTTAGTACATTTTAAAAATATACATAATACATAATAAATATACATAATATAGAATGGTGGTTCTCACATCATTTGAAAACTATATTTTCATTTCTTATTTGGATTGTACGATTTTGATATTGCAATAAATCTACTCTTTCAAACTGTGTTTTGTTTATTAATTTCTTTCCTTTATTTCTGACCATTTTCTTAAAACCTAATTATATCAATATACTTAATGAAAATCTTATGTATTGTTCAGTTGACACTTTGACTAAGTCCAATGTTTTATGTTAAAGAATATTCCAACTTAAGTTGGTTAGTGAACAAAAATTCCAAAACCAACCTTTCAAAATTAACCTCAAATCCCGAGAGTTTTTCAAATCAAAAAATATCATAAAAATAGCTCTCCTGTAGTATTTGGAAAATGGCTTTAGTCTGAGTGTCAACTGAACGACTCATTCGTTGATATTTTACAATATAGCTTGTTATTTATTTAACCTTGGCGAAGAGATTGTCCTGTATTTTGTGTTTCAGATGGAGCGTCGAGAAGGAGATGGTTACCTTGTTGTATTTAGCGTGACGGAGCCAAGCAGTCTAGCTGCAGCTGCCGGCATTCTATCTACTCTCCCTTCCACCAAACCTGTACTCCTTCTTGCCAACAAGGCGGATCTAGATCATGCAAGGTTCCATTATTTATACAATTGTTGTTACTTTGTATTTTGTGTCGAGTAGGATTGATAGAGATGTATATACAAAGGGAATGCGATATACAATAGAAATGTATGATAATGACAGTAGAAGCCTTTGCAGTCAATTGTATAATATGAGTTGGTGTCCTCAGGCTCCAACTCGACGGCAATAAGATTGCCGTCGAGAGGCTCCTTTTAGCGCGGTTCCTCCCTCCCCCATAGGGAGGAACCTGGCTTATAGGGTTGATAAAATGAAACAATCCGGAAGTGCCGACTAGAAAATTTCGCGTTTCAGAACCCCTAGAGACCGAAAATAACGGTGGTTCAAATTTGTATATATATATATATATATATATATATATATATATATATATATATATATATATATATATATTTGTCTGTTCGCTCTCTAGATAGAAGACGAATGGTCCGATTTTGATGAAATTTGGTACAAAAATCCTTCGTCCAATTTGAAAGGTCAAGTTCGTTAACCAGCAAAATCCGCCTACTGGAAGATGGCGTTAGGGGCGAAATTCGCGCAAAAAAATCGTAACGCTTACGTTTTTGAGTTCATAAGCTTCTAAGTACTCGTTTTATATGATTCTTGGGCTAGGAAAACGAATGAAACCATTTTTAAGGCGATAGCTTTAACCGTTTTCGAGAAAATTGGAAAAATATTTTTTGAATACCGTTTTTGGTTTGGGTACTTAGAATCATGGGATTCAGTTGAAACATTTTCTGCATGTTCTACTTTCATCAAAACTATTATGTTGAAATTTTGGTTACGTTTGGAGTTAAGGAAGGGTTAGAATAAAATATTTTATTAAGAGACATAAAAAGTTTTAGTAACTTTGTTTACTTTTCCTTAATATCTCGAAAAAGGTTGAAAATCTTGGTAAACGGAAGAATACCATTAGAAAGCTTATTAAATGCTCTAAAAAAAGGTTCTAATGAATGTTTTGATTGGGCGATGTCAATCGGAGAAATAAGAGCATAAAACTTTAAAGTAATTGATTTCGCTTATTCGAACTGTTCTTTTTGTCTGTTTTTTATTCCTTGTTATTTTTTAATTGCTTATTGTTGGATAATGTATTTGAAAATAAAACAGGTTAAGAAAAATAAGAAAAACAATTTAATGTTAGAGATATGGATTTCCAAGATATATAGCTTTTCAACTGCCTAGCGTCCTTCCTAGGGAGGGTTCTTTGTCTTTGATTTTGGTACTTAGAATTACGGGATACAGTTGAAACATTTTCTGCATGTTCGAGTTTCATCAACACTAATATGTTGAAATTTTTGTTACGTTTAGAGTAAAGGAAGGGTTAGAATAAAATATTTTATTAACAGACAAAAAAAGTTTTGGTAACTTTGTATAATTTCGTTAGTATCTCGAAAACCGTTGACAATCTTGTGAAGCGGAAGATTACTATTCGGAAGCTTACTAAATGCTCTACAAAAAAGGTTCTGAAGAAAGTTTTAATTAGGCGATGTCAATCGGAGAAAAAAGTGCTTAAAGCTTTAAATTAATTGATTTCGTTTATTCCAATGGTTCTTTTTGTCTGTTTTATTTCTTGTAAAGCCCAGGATATGATTTAATTACGCCCCAAATACTCAAACACCTCCCAAAAAAAGCAGTCCTATTTTTAACTTATAACGCCGTTCTTCGAACAACTTATTTTCCCATCCTCTGGAAATACTCAATAGTCCGAATGATACACAAACCAAAAAAGCCCGTCCACGACACAACTTCTTATCGACCTATTTCCCTCTTACCCATATTAGGAAAAATTCTTGAGAAACTTATACTCAAACGCCTCTATCCAATCCTTGAACCTGTAATTCCCGCATCCCAATTTGGTTTTCGTCAATTTCATTCCACTATTCATCAATGTCACAGAATTGTGGACTTAATTTCAACAGCCTTCGAAAATAAACAATATTGCTCAGGTGTCTTCCTCGATGTAGCTCAGGCTTTTGACCGCGTGTGGCATGAGGGATTACTGTTTAAGATAAAAAAAATACTTCCATCCACATACTACCTAATATTAAAATCCTACCTTTGTGACAGATTTTTTCAGGTCTCATATGGTACTACATCCTCACCTACTTTCCCCCAACTTGCAGGTGTTCCACAAGGTGGAATTCTTAGTCCGCTGCTTTTTCTGGTATACACAGCCGATATTCCAACTTATCCTGACACATCTCTCCATATGTTTGCCGATGATACAGCCATATTTGCTTGCAGCCAAGATCCGAGCCATGCATCCAGGTCCCTTCAGGCTCATCTTAACACCATCAATCCTTGGCTCATCAAGTGGAGAATTAAAGTAAACCCACAGAAATCCTGCCACCTAACATTTGCCCTCAGACGATCTATTTGTCCCCCAGTGTCCCTTAACGACTCAATTCTTCCTCAAAAATCCCAAATCCGCTACCTTGGACTTATACTTGATAAACGACTAACTTGGAAACCCCACATTACTCAGAAGAGACAAGAACTCAACCGACGGTACAGACTTTTACTACACTTACTCGACCGACGATCACACCTTACACTTAAGAACAAAAGACTCATTTACATGACAATACTCAGACCTATATATACTTATGGCATAGAACTCTGGGGATCCACAAAGCCCTCAAACTCCTACAAAATTCAATCATTGCAATCTAAAATCCTCCGTAAAATAGCCGACGCTCCATTCTTTGTATCCAATTTGACTCTTCACAACGACCTCCATATTCCATTTATCCAACCCTTATCAAAACAAGTATATAAAAAATTTCATTCTAAATTACACGGTCATCCAAATTCTTTAATTAACTCCCTATCATCATATCTAATCCCAAACGACCCCATTCGCCGTCTGAAGCGTAACTGGCCTAGAGACCAGCTCCAAGAGTAGTTAGTACAATATTACTCTCTGCCTTGTGGGTACTGCAACTGTGCAGCTTCCCTCCTCACGAGCTTCAAGACACATTCACATGTATCTTTTTACTGGAAATGTATTTTTACATTGTTGTAAATTCTGAATAAATAAATAAAAAAATAAAATTTCTTGTTATTTTTTAATTGCTTATAGTTTGATAATGTATTTGACAATAAAACTTGTTAAGTAAAATAACAAAAACAATTTATTGTTAGAAATATAGATTTCCAAGATTCCAAGACCTTGTCACTAGCGGGTCTGTTTCTAGTGTAGCGGACCCTTCCAGGTAAGATTGTAAATCATGACCTTTCAAGACTTTACTACTCACAGGAATGGCGTTAGTGACCTTAAGGGTTGACACGCCGTTATAATAATTAATTTTAAAAAAAAGACTGGTGGAACCAAAATAATAACTGCTTCTATTTTAATCTTTCCAAATTAGACTAGGGATATGAACGGGACCGCGCTAAGATGATGCAGTCCTGCGAGACGGACTTTTTCAATATACTTATAATTTTTTATACTAGAAGACAATTTTTTTAAATTCATTAAAATAATACACAATACATTAAGTGATCATGCTACCATAAGAGTCGAAGTACGTTGTCTGACAAGGACAGGGCGTGTTTCCATAAGAAGGTTTGGAGAGAGTAGCTCGGATCGGTTCAGAGAGTCTGTAGCGGATGGGTGTCGCTACTAAAGGTAGGCTAGGAAGGGTTGGAAGGATGTGTCGGGAGAAGGTAGCTAGGTAAGTACTGTTTCCCGGTAAGGGCGCTTCCTTGAACCTGGGGGATACCGACTAGGTACTAGGCCTTAACTGTTCCACTGAGTCGGGTAGAAGGTGTTCGGTACTGAGCCGTAGCCGTTCCTCGAAGCGGGAGAGAGGTAAGGAAATAAATAAGCATATTAGGTTACGAGAGTTGGGGAGAGTATGAGTCGGGAGTGTAATGACTGGAGGCTGGCTTGACCACTGGGTACTTCGAGACGGCGGGCTTCGTGCTTTGTCCAGAGAGGGAGGTAGAGCAGGTAGCTAGGTCCTTGATCCTGAGTGCATGGCTGGAGGCTGGTCCAGAGAGAGCTTGAGTGTCCTGGAGAGAGAGCCGGTCGGAATGAGTTCTGGCCAGCAGGAACGCCCCTCTTCATAGACCGAGGTCGGGGTGCCTCGGTCAAAGTCGGGAGTGCTCGGCCAAGCGCTCGTTCCTATTGGCTGTTCCCGGATGCTTCTCATTGGTCCACCAGTGGTTGCCTGTCCAATCATTACATCTCCACAAGTCTGTGCAAAGATCACTGATGGTTGTGACACAAGGTGCCACCGTGTGAGCTGGAGACGACAGCTGCGGAGGTGCAAGGAGCGGTGCCGATGGTGAGTTGGCCGATCATATCCCCTGGACATTTCTACTACCTAAGAAGAGGTGGTTCCATAATCTGGAGAGAGCCAGGAGTCCGGCCCTAGCAGCAAGATAGTCAGCGATGAGGTTGAAGGATAAGGAGCGAATGGAGGACTTCCTCGTCCTGTACAAGAAAATCAGAAAGGCCTACAAAAAGAAGATCGCTTTGGCCAAGAAAGCAACATGGCGAAACATTTTACTGGATTATACAGCTGATAGTCCTTGTGGAGATGTATTCCGTGTGGCGAAAACACCCAATCATGCAAACCCTACGTCCTTTACAATGGAAGGAGCGGATATACGATCGTCATGCGCAGAAGCTCGTTACAACCCTCTGGCTTAAATATGCGGAGTCGACAATCCTAAGGAGGACACAGACCAGCATATTGTCACACCGGCTACCGACTGCTCCAGCGATTGGTACTTATTAGATGTGGTGATGGCAATAGAGAGGGGTAACAGGAAAGGAGCTCCGGGCAAGGACGGCATCACGGCTAAGATGCTCTACCAGGCAAGGGAGATACTTGCTCCATACCTCCTCGCAATATATAATGGGTGCCAAAACGTTGGCTACTTTCCCGTCATATTTGCAAAAAGGCGGTGGTTCTTCTGTTTTAGAAGAAAGGACCCCGCGATCTTTAACGATCTAATGCGCATAGGCCTATTTCTCTCCTCCCCGTATTAGGCAAGACTCTCGAAAGGCTGGTGCTCAGCGAGGTACGTCTCCAAATCGAGTTGTGCCTAAGTGATTGGCAGTACGGATCACGCCCTGGGCGGTCAACGGGTGATGCCATTAAAAGAATAATTGAAGTCTGCTTGTCAGCCCCAACAAAGTATGCAGTCCTAATCGGTGTGGATATTGCTGGCGCCTTTGATAATGCGTGGTGGCCGGCAATCTGCCAGGCACTTAGACGCATGGAAATTCCAAGTAACATATATTCTCTAATCTCTAGTTATCTGGAGTCCCGTGCAGCTGTAATAGTATCCTCGGGAGCAGATGAGAAGCCGTACATGATTACTAAAGGTTGTCCCCAGGGCTCAGTTCTTGGTCCATGTTTGACGGGGTGCTCGCGAACCTCGAAGAAGTGGAGTTCTCAGCAGTGGCCTAAGTAGATGAAGAGAACGGAACTTGCGTTATCCCGTTCCATGCAGTGGTGCAAAGTGGTAGGTCTGCGTGTGTCGGCGGAGAAGACAACAGCGATGGTAGTGAAGGGCCGGTTTGACCGTCGCCACCCCCTATAAACTGTTAAACTTTGGGGAGACCATCACATATCTTGGCGTCACCCTAGGACCTGTACCAAGCATAACACACCACATTGGTGCTCTTGCCCAGAAAGTAAATCCGATCTAAATGTATTTCAGACGTTGTCGGCTGCCACCTGGGGATGGGATATAAGCCGGCAAGAACAATTTATTTGGCCTGTGTTGACGGCGTGATGTTGTATGCGGTAGCCTGGCACATATTATTGAAGAAGCACCACCAGTGTGCGCTGACCAGTCTGAAGAGGATTGCTCAGAAAAGAATGTGCAAAGCATGTAGAACAGTGTCCGACGAAGATTTGAGCGTGGTTACAGGCGTGCCTCCTATTGGCATCCTCACCACGGCGAGGGTGGCCTCCTATTGGCATCCTTACCACGGCGAGGGTGGCATCTTATCATGCAAAGAGAGGAGGCCCACTCCCTAATGAGCTACCAGCGTCACTGCACCAGTTAATGTCGGAAGTGGAAGCAGCGCCGGATCGTTGTAAAAGGCTGAAGGCGATTATTTCCAACTATGTAAAGGAGACATGGTCAGCGGAAAGGGGCCGGTAACACGAAGCTTCTTCCTGGACGTGAGCGAGAGACAAGTGCAAGATTGGATATCGCCGGACTTCTGGATCACCCAATTTCTGACCGGCCATGGAAATTTCAATGCCTACCTGAAAAGGTTTGCGTTGAGAGAATCGGAGGCGTGCGACTGCGAAGGCGGGGCTGAAACAGTGGAGCATGTTCTGCTGCAATGCGAGAAGTCCTCCGCTCCTCGACTCAGGATATTCCGTCAGATCTCCGACTACACACCGGAAATGAAGATATTTTATTCTAATCCTTCCTTAACTCCAAAATTTAAAAATCTTTGTTTATATGAATTTCGTACCCAAACCAAAACATTGGTTCAACAACTATTTTGCCAAATCGGTTAAAGCTATCGCCTTAAAAATGTTTTCAATCGTTTTTCTTGGCCGCGCGAATTTTGCTCCAAAGACCAAGTTCCGGGGGTCAGATTCTGCTTGTTAACGAACTTGACCTTTCAAATTAGACGAAGGATTTTTTTACCAAATTTAATAAAAAATCAGACTATTTTATATATGTGTATATATATATATATATATATATATATATATATATATATATATATATATATATATATGCGTAGATCATAAGTTGAAAACTAAGATGTTCTAGGTAGTTGGTAACAGCTTATTCAGTCTTCAATTATTGTGTATTATATATTACACTTTTGTTGTGGAAACGTTTCGGCCATAAGCCATTTTCAGCCCAATTATTATTTTGGAATATTCTCCATTGATGCTGCTGTTGGTAAGATCCATCTGAGTAGTTATATGTGTAGATGGAGAATATTCAAATATAATAATTGGATGGAAAATGGCTTATAGCCGAAACGTTTCCACAACAAAAGTGTAATATAAAATACACAATAATTGAAGACTGAATATATATATATATATATATATATATATATATATATATGTATATTAATTATATGTATATATTATATATACATATATTAAGTTAATTATTATTATTATTAAATTTTGTACATATATACAATAAAGACTTAAATAAATAAATAATATATATATATATATATATATATATATATATATATATATATATATATACACACAAATTTGAACCAGCTCTATTTTCGTTCTCTAGAGGTTCTGAAATCTTCCAGTCGGCACTTCCGGATTGCGTCATGAGGTAAACCTTCTCGCGCTAAGAACGACACCAACAGAATATAGGCAGTTGAAAATATTTAAAAGGCGTCTTGAAATCTCTCTCTTCGAAAGCTATATTTCGAACAATACACTTTTTTTTTCTTATCCTGTTTTATTTCCAAATACATTCTCCTACAATTAGCAATTAAAAAATAACAAGAAATAAAAACAGACAAAATGAATCTGACATCCGTTTTTTAATCAACATTTTTTTTATAATTGATAACTTTTTAAATGTAGGTATATGATACATTTTGGCAGAATAATAACTTCTATAGAGTCGAGTATGTAAATGTAGGTATATGATACATTTTGGCAGAATAATAACTTCTATAGAGTCGAGTATGTAAATGTAGGTATATGATACATTTTGGCAGAATAATAACTTCTATAGAGTCGAGTATGTAAATGTAGGTATATGATACATTTTGGCAGAATAATAACTTCTATAGAGTCGAGTATGTAAATGTAGGTATATGATACATTTTGGCAGAATAATGACTTCTATAGAAACGAGTATGTAAATGTAGGTATATGATACATTTTGGCAGAATAATGACTTCTATAGATAAAATATTTTTTTATAATATCCGCCTTTAAAAGCGGATGTCAGATTCATTTTTAGGACATCGAAAAAACCCTAAATTCAAGTTTTGGGAATATTACAAAAATAAAAAAAAAAATTTGTTTTAATTTCGCTAAGGAGGGAGCCTTAGAATTTTGATAAAGATTCAACTATTCGGCCATATATCAAAGAATATTTACCCGATTCAAACCAATCTTGGAGGGTCGATAAAGGCCCTAATGTGATACACTTCCTTCCAATCGGGCTGTTTCTACGTGTTCTGGGATCGACGTTATATGCAAAAAGGTTTACATTTTATTTTTATTTTGAGAAACATTTTTTGCAAGTACCTTTTGAAATAAAACAATAGACATTTATTTGGTTAGGAAAAGGAGTCTTTCTTCTTTTGAAAGATTTCAATGACGTAAAAATCGGATTATCTAAAGGGGAGATATTGAATTTCAAAAAGTCACGTTACTTTTTCGCTTACAAATTTTAGCCTCTTCCAGACTGGGAAAAATCATTATTTTTTATTTTCAATGATATTCACCACATTAGGGTTTTTTTGGGGTGCTGATTTTAAATCTGCTATTATTTTTGGTGTAAAAAAATTTATAATACTAGTTTACTCGAAAACGTGAGCATATTTTGAATATATTTGAAGAAATACAAATTTATGTTTAACGATTATATTTTTCCTTTAATTTACTCCATAAAACAAATGAATTGGTGAAAGAACCATGTCAATATCATTTTCTAAACTCGATATAAAATATAAAGCACTTTCAACCTATTTTATTTTATTTCTCGGCTCCAAAGGCGCATTGGACGGAACGCTCGGATACGTGTCGACTATTCTTCGATGTAGAATCACCAGAAAAAATTTGGTCCAGATCGGTGACCCCATCGCTGTATATTCCCCTTGTAAGTAGCCAACCTCTACGAGGTGATTGTAGACATAATTTCCAACAAAAAAGATCATTTTAAGTATGGTCCGATTCCGGAAGGAAAATGAGCTATGTCCAATTTTAGCGCGGTTCTTCCCTCCCTTCATAGGGAGGAAGCCCACTTATAAGGTTGTTCTCATGAAACAATCCGGAACTGCCGACTAGAAAGATTCGCGTTTCAGAACCTCTAGAGACCGAAAATAACGGTGGTTCAAATTTGTATATATATATATATATATATATATATATATATATATATATATATATATATATGTGTGGGTGTGTGTGTGTGTCTGTTCGCACATTTCCGGCTTCCCTAATGGTCCGATTTTGATGACATTTGGTACAAAAATCCGGGGTCTAATTTAAAAGGTCAAGTTCGTTAACCAGCAGAATCCGCCCACTGGAAGATGGCGTTTGGGGCGACATTCGTGCAAAAAAAATCGTAACGCTTACGTTTTTGAGTCCATATGCTTGTAAGTAGTCGTTTTACAGGCTTCTTGGGCTAGGAAAACGAATGAAACCATTTTCAAGGCGATAGCTTTAACCGTTTTCGAGAAAATTGGAAAAATAGTTGTTGAATACCGTTTTTGGTTTGGGTACTTAGAATCATGGGATTCAGTTGAAACATTTTCTGCATGTTCAACATTCATCAAAACTAATATGTTGAAATTTTGGTTACGTTTGGTGTTAAGGAAGGGTTAGAATAAAATATTTTATTAACAGACGTGAAAAGTTTTGGTAACTTTGTATACATTCCTTAATATCTCTAAAACGGTTGAGAATCTTGTGAAGCGGAAGTTTAGCAATCGAATGCTTACTAAATTCTCTACAAAAAAGATTCTAAAGCAATATTCGATAGGGCAACGTCAATCAGAGATATAAGCGCTTGAAACTTAAAAAGTGTTTGTTTTGTTGTTTCGAAAGGGTTTTCTCTTTGTTTATCCCACATTTTAATTGGTATTTTCTTGTTTTAAATTGCATTTATCAGTAAAATTAGTATTGTAGTTAAATAAACTAAGAAACGGTGAAAGGTATTGGTAATAAGTTTGGAGTGGCTGTGTTAATTATGATGGCAGTGGCTAATCATGATGACGTAGTTTGTTTTGAATTCTCCTGTCTATATAACCTTCCTCATAGCCTCCAACTGAAGTTATCGTTACTTTTTATTTTATAGAAAGATTCAACCAACGACAGAATGGAACTTTATTCGCCATGAAGCACATATTTACAGTTGATTATTACAGTAAAACAAATTTGCTAGTAAAACAAGATACTTAAAATGACAACGAATTTTTGGTTGTTTAGAATAGAGCCTTCTCAGCAGTAGTCGAGGAGTAAGTACGTTTTCAGAACATAATTGTATTGACTTATACAGATTAAGAATTGTCCGCTTCTGTGTAAGTTGGCTACTGTCAGTTTCCTGTAATTTGTGATGCTTATCTATTCCATTTCTTCGAGATGTACGTAACCGCGCTAAGATGACGCAGTTCCTGCGAGTCGGACTTTTTAACGTAGTCATAACGCTCTTCTGTTTTAGCGCGGTTCCTCCCTACCTCCATAGGGAGAACCCGCTTATGAGGTTGACCTCAAGACGCAATCCGGAAGTGCCGACTAGAAACTTTCTCGTTTCACACTTTATAGATCACGAAAATATAGGTGGTTCAAATTTGTATATATATATATATATATATATATATATATATATATATATATATATATATATATATATACTATATATTTGTCAAATACCACTCACTCACTCATCTATCAACGCCTAGCCCAAAACGCTCGACAGAAAATTTTGAAATTTTGCATGGACACTCCCTATGTAGGCGCTCGCTATGAAAGTATTATTTGATATTCGTATTTTTAAGCATTTTTAGGGGGGTTTAAATTTGAGTTGGTTAGAGAAGGCAAGCCTAGGCAGCCTGCGTTGCTAGGACGATAAAGAACAGCTGTTACCTCACATTATCTATCTCATAGTTTTATTTCTAATTGAGGTTAATTTCAACTATGATGGCAGACCTTGAATTACTAGAAATTAACTGTCCCTCATAGAGTTTTAATTGCGTTTCTTTTCGGCCTGTCCCCGTCAGATAGGCTTGCCATATTTTTGGAGAGTTTGGGGGGAATAAAAAGAGTACAAATTATAAGCAAAATGGTTGGTGAGTTTTAAGCCTAGCAACTAACGGGAAGGGGGAATCCTAAACTGTTAGTCGACCCAAATCTTAAAAATAAGAACGGAACTTTTTTTGCTACTTGATTTTCTTAAAACAATCTCTCAGCCAAATAGTAGTGTCTGGCAGCTGGCAGCGCTGTGCAGGTAGTTCCAGCGTTTTACAGTTAGATTACTTCTCATTTCTTTGACACTGTGAGCAGTAGTAACAATGTTAATTGTAGAAAAGTAACCGATTTAAAAAAGATTCTTATAAACATGAATTCATTACTTTTTACATCTTACAGCCTTTTCCGGGACATTGATAAAACCGGGCGGGACACCAAAACAATTGCAAAATACCGGGACAGTCCCGGTCAAACCGTGATGTATGGCATATCCTTAGGTTTTCCTGGCGAGGTAATAATATCCGGAACCCTTGCACAGCCTCCTCGCCTATAACTCGTAAATATATTGGGTGTTACCATAAGACTTCTTGGAAACATAAACTTTTAAATTTTAACGCCCATTGTATAAAATATAGTATGACGGGAACCGTGCTGTAATAAACTGCACAGAATTGTATAGTAACGTAATTTTAATGAAACATTATTTAACGCAATAAAATAACTACTTATCTGCCGTGACCAAGCACGGGTATTCAGCTAGAATATATATATATATATATATATATATATATATATATATATATATATATGTTTATATTTATATATATACTTGTCTGTTCGCACTCCTGAAGGTTCTAAAACGTAAAATTTTCTAGTCGGCACTTCCGGATTGCGTCATGAGTTCAATCTTATAAGCGGGGTTCCTCCCTATGGAGGGAGGGAGGAACCGCGCTCAAATTTTACGTGTACGTTCAAATATCAAAATTGATGTTTCTCAGATGTCATTAGGAAACACCCATTATATTTACGAGCATTACGAAGAAGTGTTCTGACTGGGGATACTGATGGGTGAGGAGGCTGTGCAAGGGTTCGGGATATTATTACCTCGGATGGACCATCACCGGGGCGTAAACTCTATGAGGGACAAAATTACAGTTTATTTCTAGTAATTCAAGGACTGCCATCATAGTTGAATTTAACCTGAAATAAAAATGATACTATGAAATAGATACAGTAGAGTAACAGCTGTTCTGTTATCGTCCTAGCAACGTATGCTGCCTAGGCTTGCCTGCTCTAACCAACCACAAATTCAAACCCCTCTAAAAATACTTAAACATTCGAATATCAAAAAATCCTTTCTTAGCGAGTGTTTACATGCTGAAGGGAGTGTCCATGCAAAATTTCAAATTTTTCTGTCGAGTGGTTTGGTCTGGGCGATATTAGTTTAGTGAGTGAGTAAGTGAGTGGTATTTGACAAATATATAGTCGATCATACGATTAGTTTACTCAGAAAAACTGATTATTGCACTCAGGGTGTGCAGGTGGTCTTATAGCGTCGGATATGAACAGGGCCGTCACATGGGGGGGGGGGGGACTGCCGGGTACAGTTGTCCCGGGCCCGGGCCACGCTCATTGGAAAAAAATGAATAGGTTATGACCTTGTAAAAAGAATGAGGCTTAGAAATATAGACGGGCGTAGCCTATATTTATTGGAATGGGATCTATATTTTTTTTAATGTACATAACCGACAAAACAAGTGAAGTCCCAGAATATTATATTTCATTAGGAGTCGCAATAAATCTACAAGCACCGAAAGTGGCCTTTGCTGCACCGATTGTGGGCTTTTATTATCATTTCGCTCAAAACTCAAGATGAAATTAATTTTAATGTGTCCAAAGTCCTATAACAAAGTACTAGAATTTTCAGTCTGGCTCTGAGAAGTGGGGGCCCGGCTCTGAGAAGCGGGGGCCCGGCTCTGAGAAGCGGGGGCCCGGCTCTGAGAAGCGGGGGCCCGGCTCTAAGAAGCGGGGGCCCGATGATCTGGTCCTGGGCCCGGCTCTGAGATGTGGCGGCCCTGGATATTAATAGCACACCCGGTGTTGAATCCGTCTCGACCAGGTACAGAGATGATATGGAGAGACGAAGGAATGTCTGAATAAAGTCGAGGAATGAAGGATGCTTTCAAAGGAAGGATATTGGATTACAAGTCTGCTATAGGTTTCTAAAGGGATTGTGAACATGTCATTGTATATCTCAAATATGTCAACACATTTGCAGCTTCTTACCTTCTAAACATCATAACGCAGCAATCTATTATTCAGGGGCTCCCTTACATTTTACTCTTAGATTGCAAAGGGGAAGGAAGCCAACTATATTCTAGACCCTTCTAAATCCTTGGCAGTATGGTCAAGTTATTAGAAAACTTGGTGTTCTCTCACTATCTAGTGAAACTTGACTCTGGGCTTATAATTAGAGGACATCTCAATCAGCTGGTGTCTACTCTGCTTGAAGAAAAGGACCATAACACTCAGCAAGGGGTCTCCCGTGGTCCAATAGCTAGCGCCTTGGATTCATAAGATGGTGAGTTCGATTCCCAACCTCCGGCAGGAATTTTATCATCCCACGGCTCGCTGGTAAAATTCCTCGCTGCACCCTGGATGTCGGCGCTAATAACCTAGATGTAGATGCGCCGTAAAAAACAAAAAACAAACTCTCAGCAAGTTATACTGTACAATCCAGTTCAACCTTCAACTTCAAATTCAATTCCTCAAACTCAATATATATATATATATATATATATATATATATATATATATATATATATATATATATATATATATATATTTGTCTTATAACATTTTTTTAGGTAGTTTAAGAAAATGCTTTTTTCTAAAATGTTTCTAATGAAAAAAGTTGTGTTCCAGATGTGTTTCTGTTCGCGCTGGTCTTGAGCTGTCTGTGCTCGCAGGCTGCCCCTACCTGGAAGTATCAGCTGCAGCAGGAGACCGATGTGGTATCGCCCTTGCATTCGGTGCATTGGCGTCACGAGCTCGTCCACGGTCACCACTTCGAGCTGTGTTCCGTGCACTAACAGCACTTCTGTCGGCGAGGAAACCTGCTTTAGTTTGCCCTACCGGCAGAATATCATGGAAATAGCGGGTCCTTGTCCAAGAGGTGGAAAGGTTCTACTAGAAGCCATCCAGAAGCCGCGTAAAGGGAAATGGTTTTTATGAGTTCTCATTCTTGGAGAAGAAAGACTAACAGATTGTCGTAATACACGCATCGTATTGGCTTTTAAACATCCAACAAGCTGGTCATTCTCGAGGTATCGTGTCAAACTGTTTCCAAGGATACTACTGTTAAATGGAGGATTCGGCCGAATAAAAGTCTACGAATATTTGTTTCAATTTTGCAGATGAACAAAGCCAGCCTCTATTGCCTAGCTGGAGCAGATAATGCCATCTTTGCTCGGATGTAACGGAGACCGCAGCTTCGTGGAACAATATAAGACAGTGATTTTCGGAGGTGATCCTTTTATTGAACGAGTTTTGCCAAAATGTAGGTAGAAAACAGATCAATAGAAACTTTATTATCAAGAGGCTTGATAGGAAGGTGAAACATGTAGAGCTTAATAAAGGAATAGTGTAGAAAGTGAGTGTTTTTGTTCGAATTTCACCTTTTCCACATACAAATATATCGTCGAAGTATCGAATGTGAAAATCACAACTTTCCAGAGTGGAAATACTTTTATTCATTACTTTGCTTTTGCACAGTCAAACAGTCGGCAGATTCTACCTTTTGACAGTGGTTACTTTCCACTTTCACTGAGTGAACTTAGATTCGAGAGTTTGCCATCCATCAGTCCAAAAGCTCTGAGTATAGATGAAAAATGAAAAGTACGGTTTTTAACGTTCGATACTTTGCATTTGTACCTAGGATATCAATACCAAAGTATTTCCTAACCAGACAGTACATTATCACTCCTGGTTCGATACTTTGCATTTGTACCTAGGATATCAATACCAAAGTATTTCCTAACCAGACAGTACATTATCACTCCTGGTTCGATATCTCCTCATCGACCGACCCCATTTGTACCTAGGATATCAATACCAAAGTATTTCCTAACCAGACAGTACATTATCACTCCTGGTTCGATACTTTGCATTTGTACCTAGGATATCAATACCAAAGTATTTCCTAACCAGACAGTACATTATCACTCCTAGTTCGATACTTTGCATTTGTACCTAGGATATCAATACCAAAGTATTTCCTAACCAGACAGTACATTATCACTCCTAGTTCGATACTTTGCATTTGTACCTAGGATATCAATACCAAAGTATTTCCTAACCAGACAGTACATTATCACTCCTGGTTCGATACTTTGCATTTGTACCTAGGATATCAATACAAAAGTATTTCCTAACCAGACAGTACATTATCACTCCTGGTTCGATACTTTGCATTTGTACCTAGGATATCAATACCAAAGTATTTCCTAACCAGATAGTACATTGTCACTCCTGGTTCGATACTTTGCATTTGTACCTAGGATATCAATACCAAAGTATTTCCTAACCAGACAGTACATTATCACTCCTAGTTCGATACTTTGCATTTGTACCTAGGATATCAATACCAAAGTATTTCCTAACCAGACAGTACATTATCACTCCTGGTTCGATACTTTGCATTTGTACCTAGGATATCAATACCAAAGTATTTCCTAACCAGACAGTACATTATCACTCCTGGTTCGATACTTTGCATTTGTACCTAGGATATCAATACCAAAGTATTTCCTAACCAGACAGTACATTATCACTCCTAGTTCGATACTTTGCATTTGTACCTAGGATATCAATACCAAAGTATTTCCTAGCCAGACAGTTCATTAACACTCCTGGTTCGATACTTTGCATTTGTACCTAGGATATCAATACCAAAGTATTTCCTAACCAGACAGTACATTATCACTCCTGGTTCGATACTTTGCATTTGTACCTAGGATATCAATACCAAAGTATTTCCTAACCAGACAGTACATTATCACTCCTGGTTCGATACTTTGCATTTGTACCTAGGATATCAATACCAAAGTATTTCCTAACCAGACAGTACATTAACACTCCTGCATCGATATCTCCTCATCGACCGACCCCATTTCACGAGTACTCGAAGAAATCATGTCAGCCGTCGAGATAAAGAGGAGCAATGGTAAGGATTCGGCTCTGAAGAACAGTCACATTTCGGGAAAATATAGATTCTGCACGTTTTGCCGTCCTAATTTGCTAAAATGCAAAACAAAAAAATATACAGCATTAATGAAGACACTATGCAGAAAAAATAATCAAGATATTACATCATGAAAATAGTTTGCATCAACTCTCAGCGCGGTTCCTCCCCCCCCCCCCCACTTAAGGAGGAAACACGCTTATAAGGTTGACCTCATAGCGGAATTTGGAACTGCCGGCTGGAAAATTCAGGTTTCAATACCCATAGATCACGGATATAACGGTCCTTCAAATTTTATCATATATATATATATATATATATATATATATATATATATATATATATGATGTATATATATATATATATATATATATATATGATGTATATATATATATATGATGTGTATATATATATATATATATATATATATATATATATATATATATATATATATATATATACTAGCTGTGCCTGCACCTTCGTCCGCGTGACTTAGGGCAGAATTTTGGATATATCTTTTGGTTTATTTTCGATTATAAACACCGTCGTATGGGCACCTAAAAACAAATCTACTTTACAGTAATGCTTCTCCATACACGATATTAGGCGTATAGCCATGGGGATCAAGCATACAGGCTGCTAGCAAGGAGTAAAAAAAATTAAATTTTTCCTAAAAATAATGACAAAAAAATTACTTCATAATTTATATTTTTAAAATTAATGAATAACTGTTATGGAATAATTTTTATTTTTATGTTTTTAAAATAAAAATTATTAGAAAATTGTTTTAAGAAAAAATTAAATATATCAATTACGATGGAATTTTTATTTCCAAATAATAAAAGTCCGACTCGCAGGAACTGCGTCATCTTAGCGCGGTTCCGTGCAACTCGAAGAAATGGAATAGATTAGGCATCACTACACTGAGAAAAAAAATCAGCCTGCCGGACCCTGAAAACTGTGACTCAGTGCCAGTATTTTGAAATAGGACATTTTAGTCTAAAATAGGATTCCACATACTTTAGCCTAAAATAGGATTCCACTAGTTAGAGTGCCCGCATTTTATAATAGAGTGCTGGAATGCTAATTCTGCATCCTATAGTAGAGTTCTCACACCCAAAGCTAGCATCTAACAATAGAGTGCCCAGCACTCTACTTTCAAGTGCGTACCCCTAGACTTTAGATTGCTGGCACTCTGATACTGGCTTCTAGCAGCCTACCCATATAGGCTGCGAGCAGCCTGATGTTTGCTTCCTGTATCCTACCCCTATAGGCTGCTAGCATCCTATATGGATGGGTTACATTGACCCCATCCATAAAGGATGCTAGCAGCCTGAAAGTAGATAGCCGGCAGCCTGAAAGTAGATGCGAGCAGCCTGTTTGTTTCTCCGTGTAATAACAGGAAACTGACAGTAGCCAACTTACACAGAAACGGATAATTCTTAATCCTCATTCTTGAGGAAGGCTGAATAATTCAATACAATTATGTACTGAAAACGTACTTACTCTTTGACTACTGCTGAGAAGGCTCTATTCTAAACAACCAAAAATTCGTTGTCATTTTAAGTATCTTGTTTTATTAGCAAATTCGTTTTACTGTTATAATCAACTGTAAATATGTGCTTTATGGCGAATAAAATTCCATTCTCTCGAGGTTTAAATCTTTCTATAAAATAAGAAATAATGATAACTTCATTTGTAGGCTATGAGGAAGGTTATATAGATATGAAATTCAAAACAAACCTATGAATACGCCATCATGATCAGCCACAGCCATCTTGATTACTACAGCCACTCCAAACTTATTACCAATACCTTTTATAGTTTCTTAGCTTATTTTACTAAAATACTAGTTTTACTGCTAAATTCAATTTAAAACAGAAACAACCAATTAAAAAGTGAGTTAAACAAGGACAAAAACAGGTTCAAAACAAACAGTCTTTAAATTTTAATCGCTTATATCACTGAATGACTTTTCTCCATCGAATATTGCTTCAGAACCTTTTTTCTAGAGAATTTAGCAAGCATTCGAATTGCCATATTCCACTTACCACGATTTACCAACCGTTTTTATCTCGTAAATATCTCATTTACGAAAAATGTACGAAGATCCGAAAACATTTTATGTCTATTTATAAACATTTTTTTTTCGCACACTTCCTTAACTCCAAATATAACCAAAATTTAATCGTCTTAGTTAAGATAAATTTCCAAGATGTAGAAAATATTTCAATTGAATCCCGCGATTCTAAGTGCCCACAAAAAAATAATGACTTACTAAAACATTTGTTCCACTTTTCTCAAAAACGGTTACAGATATCGCCTTAAAAATGGTTTCATTCGTTTTCCTATGTTAAGAAACCTATAAAATAAGTACCTGCAAGCATATGAACTCAAAAACGTAAGCGTTACGATTTTTTTGCGGAAATTTCGCCCCAAACACCATCTTCCAGTGGGCGGATTCTGCTGGTTAACGAACTTGGCCTTTCAAATTAGAAGGCAGATTTTTTTTACCCAATTTCATGAAAATCGGACCATTTTAGAGCAGTCAGGAGCACGAACAGACAAGCATATATATATATATATATATATATATATATATATATATATATATATATATACAAATTTGAACAACCTATATTTTCGTGATCTATGGGGCCTGAAACGAGAAAGTTTCTAGTCGGCACTTCCGGATCGCGTCATGAGGTCACCCTCATAAGCGGGTTTTCCCTATGGAGGTAGGGAGGAACCGCGCTAAAATTAAAGGCAAAGTGAAAATAATTTATTAAATATCTGTCATCCTCGGAATAAATAAATAAACACTTGATTTGGAACGTTTTGTTTATTAGAAGTTATTTGTTAATGTGAGTGAATCAAAGTTCGTCTAAATCCAATTGATTTGTATGAGTATATATTGTATATTCTAGAATTGATTTGTATGAGTATATATTGTATATTCTAGAATTGATTTGTATGAGTATATATTGTATATTCTAGAATTGATTTGTATGAGTATATATTGTATATTCTAGAATTGATTTGTATGAGTATATATTGTATATTCTAGAATTGATTTGTATGAGTATATATTGTATATTCTAGAATTGATTTGTATGAGTATATATTGTATATTCTAGAATTGATTTGTATGAGTATATATTGTATATTCTAGAATTGATTTGTATGAGTATATATTGTATATTCTAGAATTGATTTGTATGAGTATATATTGTATATTCTAGAATTGATTTGTATGAGTATATATTGTATATTCTAGAATTGATTTGTATGAGTATATATTGTATGTTCTAGAATTGATTTGTATGAGTATATATTGTATATTCTAGAATTGATTTGTATGAGTATATATTGTATATTCTAGAATTGATTTGTATGAGTATATATTGTATATTCTAGAATTGATTTGTATGAGTATATATTGTATATTCTAGAATTGATTTGTTTGAGTATATATTGTATATTCTAGAATTGATTTGTATGAGTATGTATTGTATATTCTAGAATTGATTTGTATGAGTATATATTGTATATTCTAGAATTGATTTGTATGAGTATATATTGTATATTCTAGAATTGATTTGTATGAGTATATATTGTATATTCTAGATTTGATTTGTATGAGTATATATTGTATATTCTAGAATTGATTTGTATGAGTATATATTGTATATTCTAGAATTGATTTGTATGAGTATATATTGTATATTCTAGAATTGATTTGTATGAGTATATATTGTATATTCTAGAATTTGTTTTTGTGCATTACTTTCTATTCATTATGGCACTAATATTTTTTTTAATTTAAAATAATGTTTAAAGTTAAAGTAATGAAAAATTGTTATTAAAAAAAATTTTGAAATAACATTATTCAAATAATTTTTATTTTTATGTTTTTGAACTAAAAATTATTAGAATTTTTTTTTAAAAAAATAATAAAATATATCAATTACGATGGAGTTTTTATTTTTATTTCCCAATTATAAAAATTAAAGCTTAAGTGAAACTCACTTGAAATAAAAATAAATAGTTATTTTCGGTCCCTGCCTGCTAGGATTGCTGACACCTGACAGAACCACTAAGCTGACCCCTTAGGGATTGTTAAACCCTAGTGTGTATAGAGGTATAGCCATCGGGGATGAAGCATACAGGCTGCTAGGATTGCTAACACCTGACAGACCCACTAAGCTGACTCCTTAGGGATTGTTAAACCCTAGTGTGTATAGAGGTATAGCCATCGGGGATGAAGCATACAGGCTGCTAGGATTGCTAACACCTGACAGACCCACTAAGCTGACTCCTTAGGGATTGTTAAACCCTAGTGTGTATAGAGGTATAGCCATCTGGGATGAAGCATACAGGCTGCTAGGATTGCTAACACCTGACAGAACCACTAAGCTGACTCCTTAGGGATTGTTAAACCCTAGTGTGTATAGAGGTATAGCCATCGGAGATGAAAGCATACAGGCTGCTAGGATTTCTAACACCTGACAGGAGGTTTCTAGGAGGTATTAAGGGGCCAATCAACACATTCGGAGGTCTATCAGTCCTAAACAAACTTTAACTCTTACACTACGATAAGAGAAGCATTACAATTCATATTTTTCCCTATTGTAAATAAAAATCTCTGATTACATTAATTAATTAAATGAATAGCAAAAGTCTTTTATAAAGCAGTTGAGGTTTTCAAAAAAAGGGATTTTTATGAGAAATACTCATAAAATTATTAAATAAAAAAAAAAAAAAATTAACGTCTCGGTTTTGATAGAATGTATTTCTCTGATATCAAATGCAAGGCTCCTTCATACTAGGTCTATCAAATAAATCGTTGTCAGTTCTAGCACTCATTTTGGGTAGCGTTGTTCGTCCGATATCGGACTAGAAAATAGCTTTTTATAACGGTCGTGAATCGCAAGTCTCGGGACCAATGTAGGCGCCTCCTTTGAGGTGCTTGTGTTTGTGTTCCATCCGAATGTCGGTGGCTATCGGATCGGGTCGGGACCAACGTAGGCACGTCCTTTGAGATGCCTGCACTTGCAGCTAAGAGATCTCTGCATTTTGCTGCAGACTTCATCGACAACCCTAGGAGGTTACCTGAATTGAACCTCAATACTGTCCTAAGGTTCATGACTGATACGGGCCTGGTTGTATAAGAGTCGGGTGGTCCAATATGCATTATAGGCTTCGGGGCGGTTTATCTTGATCTGTCTGGGGACGGGCTTCTAATTCTGACAATGGAAAATGTTTTTTTTTAAGTTATGACGTATATTTAATTAATAATATCAGAAATTATAAGATGCATGTATTTTTTTAATTCGCTGTCTAAATAAAAATCCAAAATACAGCCTTATTTAAAATTGAAACAAGTTTCAGTAAATCGGCATATCGCCGTCGGAAGAACAATGACGTAGCTGTAAAAATGTGTCAAATGAAAATAAGTGCATAGAGAACATGAGAAACACATCCAATACAAATAGTTGCATGCACCTAAAACCGGAGAAAATTCCACACAACAACAGACAGAAAAGTTGTCTTCTAGAACAACGAATAGTTTTTCTAGAGAAAAAATGACGTAACTAAAGTTAAAAATTGAAATTAGGGTGATCCAAATCCCTGGTAATTGAAAGAAGAGTATGTATTGTCTCTCGCTCCGTTTTCCTGATCAGCCCCGGTCAATGACTACATCGCTTCAATGTCAATTCAATTACATACTTCGAGGGAGGGGTCTTGTTGTCCTCGATTATTCGTTTAATTGCATCTGCCAGAGATAAGTGCCTAGGCTCGCTTGCCCATCACTTAGCCATAACTAGATTCGAGGCAGTACCTGTCCACATACTAACTTTGTGAGTGTTTTACCAGTAGCAGGCTGGAGGGAAGGCTGGGTGTGTCCACTACCTACTCCAACCACAGGCCAGGTAGAGTACCGTCCCTGAAGGCTGGGTGTGTCCACTACCTACTCCATCCACAGGCTAGGTAGAGTACCGTCCCTGAAGGCTGGGTGTGTCCACTACCTACTCCAACCACAGGCCAGGTAGAGTACCGTCCCTGAAGGCTGGGTGTGTCCACTACCTACTCCATCCACAGGCTAGGTAGAGTACCGTCCCTGAAGGCTGGGTGTGTCCACTACCTACTCCAACCACAGGCCAGGTAGAGTACCGTCCCTGAAGGCTGGGTGTGTCCACTACCTACTCCATCCACAGGCTAGGTAGAGTACCGTCCCTGAAGGCTGGGTGTGTCCACTACCTACTCCATCCACAGGCCAGGTAGAGTACCGTCCCTGAAGGCTGGGTGTGCCCATTACTTACTCCATCCACACGCTAGGTAGAGTACCGTCCCTGAAGGCTGGGTGTGTCCACTACCTACTCCAACCACAGGCCAGGTAGAGTACCATCCCTGAAGGCTGGGTGTGTCCACTACCTTCTCCATCCACAGGCCAGGTAGAGTACCGTCCCTGAAGGCTGGGTGTGTCCACTACCTACTCCATCCACAGGCTAGGTAGAGTACCGTCCCTGAAGGCTGGGTGTGTCCACTATCTACTCCATCCACAGGCTAGGTAGAGTACCGTCCCTGTATGTCCACTACCTACTCCATCCACAGGCTAGGTAGAGTACTGTCCCTGAAGGCTGGGTGTTTCCACTACCTACTCCATCCACAGGCTAGGTAGAGTACCGTCCCTGAAGGCTGGGTGTTTCCACTACCTACTCCATCCACAGGCCAGGTAGAGTACCGTCCCTGTATGTCCACTACCTACTCCATCCACAGGCTAGGTAGAGTACCGTCCCTGAAGGCTGGGTGTTTCCACTACCTACTCCATCCACAGGCGAGGTAGAGTACCGTCCCTGAAGGCTGGGTGTGTCCACTACCTACTCCATCCACAGGCTAGGTAGAGTACCGTCCCTGAAGGCTGGGTGTGTCCACTACCTACTCCATCCACAGGCCAGGTAGAGTACCGTCCCGGAAGGCTGGGTGTTTCCACTACCTACTCCATCCACAGGCCAGGTAGAGTACCGTCCCTGAAGGCTGGGTGTGCCCATTACTTACTCCATCCACACGCTAGGTAGAGTACCGACTCTGAAGGCTGGGTGTGTCCACTACCTACTCCATCCACGGGCTGATCAAACTCCCGCTCCTAGAGGGACTGTACGCACCCTTTTTAGCGCGGTTCCTCCCTCCCTCCATACGGAACAAATCCGCTTATGAGGTTCCCCTTACGACGCAATCAGGAAGTGCCGACTACAAAATTTCACGTTTCAGACCCCATGGTCCATGAAAATATAAGTGGTTAATATATATATATATATATATATATATATATATATATATATATATATATATATATATCTTTATGTTTGTCTGTTCGCGCTCCTGACGGCTCAAAAATGGTCCGATTTTGATGAAATTTGGTACAACAATTTTGAAATTCGCGCGAATGAAATCGTAACGCTTACGTTTTCGAGTTCATATGCTTGCAGGTACTCGTTTTATAGGTTTCATGACGTAGAAAAACGAATGAAGCCAATTTTAAAGTCATATCTGTACCCGTATACAAGAAACATTGAAATATATACTTTTCCAAAGGAATTTTCAGTTTGAGTACTTAGAAACTATTAAATCAGTTGGAACTTGTTCCAGATGATTGATATTTATCTAATCTAAGTGGAAGGTGACCATTCGAAAGCTTACTAAATTCCCTACAAAACAAGTCTAGATGAAATTTTTGATGGGGCGATGTCAATCGGAGAAGTAAGTGCTTCAAACTTCAAAATTGTTAGTTTTGTTCGTTTCAACGGGGTTTTGTCACTGTTTACCTAACATTTTAATTGGTTATTGTTTTTCTATCGCATTTAATAGTAAAATTATTATTTTAATAAAATAAGGTATGAAAATGAGGACCGTATTTGTAATTGTGTTTCCCTTGGCAAACGTTGGGGGAGTAATTTCCGCTTAGAGTACTATCAGTTTCCTGTAGTGGCGCCTTAAATCTTCCTTCTCTTTGAGATGCTATTTTATATTTTATACGAAAGATCAAAACCTACCAATAACTCCTTCTACTCCTTTGCTAATGACACTAGGGATACGAACCGTGCTAAGATGATGCAGTTCCTGCGAGTCGGATTTTTTTTTCAGTCAAGGACTTTGAATTCAAGCCTTTTGACAAATGCTTCCATCCTTCTTTTTACAACTCAAGAAAATCAGGCATTGATACGGGTCAAATAGACTAAAAAGTACTCCTTTGACGAAGATATCACTATAACTGAAACTTGACGAAAACAGTTCTAGGAGATAACAATGGAAGGGGCAGGCAATTACAAATAGTTAAGGAGCAAAGATGGAATAAACAAAGAGCCTTCTACGTAAGCTTTTTATAGGTATTTTTAAACGCTAATCATTTTGAAATCGGTAGTCAGGAAAGTGGAAAAACGGGATTTTGCAGATTTTTCGTTTCTGTCGTGGGTGTGATTTTTTCTGGTTTATTTTTTCGGTATTTATGATCATTTAGTTTATTTTTTTCTATTCTTTTTTTTTTTAGTTTTTACATGTTCGCCTGCGGGAGTTGTGTTAAAATTGAGATTTTCGAATTTTAGAATGCCGATTTAATTGAACATTATGATATTTGAGTTGTTTTTAATTCTGAGTTAAATAAAAATTGTACATAATACTTATCAGGCTGTGCCGTATGACATGTCAGTTTTGGACTTGCCGATTTCCTTCAAATGCCTTGAAACTGTCGTGGCTCCTACTCCGAGTTCTTTGGCATATTCCCTAGTGCTTTTTGAGGGACAACCATCAACCCTTTCTTTCCGGTGGTCATTGTCAAACTTGGTTTCTGGCCTTCCTCGCTCCTCGTTGTCAAGGTCAAAATTTCCACTTTGAAACCTGGAAAACCACCGGTAAACAGTTCGTTCATTCACCGTTCCCTCCCCGAACGCCGTGTTAATGTTCATATACGCCTCAGCAGCGCTATGACCGAGCTTAAATTCATAACGAAAAATAATACGGATTTCCGTTAAAGTCATAATTTAAGTTTTAATTTTTTCTCAGACGATCGTTCTCACAACACAGTACGCAAGTTACTGATTAAATAATAGGAATAAAAGAGCTTTAATTCTATATGAATAACAACGATTTTTGTAAATAATGAAATAAAAAAGGGAAAGGATAAATCGCAAAGGAAACAAAACTCACATTTCATACGGTACAGACTGATACAATTATAATACGTAATAATATATACAACATATTATATTCAATTCCACTATTTCTGACCTTTATTTACGTATATTTATTTATTTTTTATAAATATCGCACAGGTCAAAATAATAGTACTCCATTTTGACCTGTGCCATATTTATAAAAAATAAATAAACAACATAGTATGTATATATACATATACATACATACACATTTTAACCAACGTTGTTTTCGTTTACTGGGGGCTCTAAAACGTAACATTTCAGCACTTCCGGATTGCGTGATGAGGTCAACCTTATAAGCGGGGATACTGAGGGAGGGAGGAACCGCGTTAATAAACGCAAAAAAAACAACTTGTGAATCATGGTACAGACTTCACAGATATGTGTGCGCGTGAGCGCTAGTGATTGTGCATAATAGTCAACAGGTACATAGCCATTTCAGTTTTAGATCTAGACGTAAGGATAGGGGGGGGGGGTGTAAGTAATAGGTAAGAAACAAATATTTGTAGGTAGAATCTATAGGTTTAAAGTTTAGAATTAGTTTTAGTTACACTCTTCCAGAATATGTTAAAAATTCAACTATTTCCTAAATCGTGCCATTGACCGTAGCAGTCGGAGGGGCAGAAAATATAAACTATCTAATACTTGTCGAATTTATTATTGTGAAGATGCCTATAACGTCGATCGGTTATGCCACTGAACTACTTGCCTCATATTTCTTGGAGATTTCAATGCAGATTCTATTGCATGGATGAATATGATGGTGTGGAGAAAGTTACATTTATATACAATTTTAATAGAGAAAGGTAAGTTTGAAAGGGTCGTTACTATAATAAGTATATAATCTCTCTATTGTTCCACGTTAAGGTCGTGATGTGTAGGAACAATATAGTCAGCTGAGGAACAGGAACTCTCTACACTTGTGGGCCCGTCAAATAGCTGGTTCTTATCGCTTCATCTCCTGAGTCTGTTACTGTTTATATCAATCTACAATTCTTATTTCCTCAATGATTTCTTCTTCACAGTTCTTGAAGAGATCCATTTCTAAAGTTCACAATCAACCTAAATGTACTTTTACCTACATCATTGCTCTCCCTCTCTCTCTTTCTCTATCTTTCCAATATGTACATGTATATATATATATATATATATATATATATATATATATATGTGTATATATACATACATACATATATATATATAAAAACACACACTAATTATTACTATATATATATATATATATATATATATACATCTTATATATACTAATTATTATAATATGGAGGGTTGAGAGCACAACTAGATCAAGTCCATTTTAGCGCGGTTCCTCCCTCCCCCATAGGGAGGAACCCCGCTTATAAGGTTGATCTCATGAAACAATCCGGAAGTGCCGACTAGAAAATTTGGCGTTTCAGAACCCCTAGAGACCGAAAATAACGGTGGTTCAAATTTATATATATATATATGCCTGTTCGCGGATTTCTGGGCTCCCTAATGGTCCGATTTTGATGAAATTTGGTACAAAAATCTGTCGTCCAATTTGAAAGGTCAAGTTCGTTAACCAGCAAAATCCGCAAGATGGCATTTGGGGCGAAATTGGCGGAACAAAATCGTAACGCTTACGTTTTTGAGTTCATAAGCTTGTACGTACTCTTTTTATAGGCTTCTTGGGCTAGGAAAACGAATGAAACCATTTTCAAGGCGATACCTTCAACCGTTTTCGAGAAAATAGGAAAAATAGTTTTTGAATACCGCTTTTTGGTTTGGGTACTTAGAATCACGGGATAGTGTTGAAACATTATCTGCATGTTCTACTTTCATTAAAACTAATATGTTGAAAGTTTTGTTACGTTTGGAGTTAAGGAAGGGTTAGAATAAAATATTTTATGAACATGACATGAAAAGTTTTTGGAACTTCGTATACTTTCATTAATATCTCGAAGACGGTTGGGAAATCGTGGTAAGTGGATAGAAACTATTTGAAAGCTTAGTAAATGCTTTACAAATAAGGTTCTAATAAATGTTTTCACTAGGCGATGTCAATCGGAGAAATTAGTGTTTAAAACTTTAAAGTAATTGATTTCGTTTATTCTAACGGATCTTTTTGTCTGTTTTATTCCTTGTTATTTTTAAATTGATTATAGTCAGATAATGTATTTGACAATAAAACAGATTAAGTAAAATAAGAAGATCACTTTATTGTTAAAAATGTAGCGTTCAAAGAGCGAGATCCCATGGCTTTCCAAATGCCTCTGAGCGGAGGCCTTTCTGGCCGAGTTATTTGGTTTTGGTACTTATCATGGAATTCAGTTGAACATTTTTTGTGTGTTCGAATTTCATCAAAACTAATATGTTAAACTTTTGGTTACGTTTGGAGTTAAGGAAGGGTTAGAATAAAATATTTTATTAACAGACATTAAAAGTTTTGGTAACTTTGTATACTTTCCTTATTATCTCAAAAAAAGTTAAGAATCTTGGTAAACGGAAGATTACCATTCGAAAGCTTACTAAATGCTCTAGAAAAAAGGTTCTGAAGAAAGTTTTGATTAGGCGATGTCAAATGGAGACATAAGTACATAAAACTTAGAAGTTTGATGAACGATAATTGATTTCGTTTATTTAAACGTTTCTTTTTGTCTGTTTTTATTTTTTGTTATTGCTTGTAGTAGGAGGATGTATTTCTCAATAAAACAGGGGAATAAATACAAATTCTCTGAACCTGTAACAGAACTGAAAACGTAAATATTCTCCGTGTAGAGTCAGACATCAGTCCGGGTCGAGGTAGTAGGCAGGCTTCAGGTAGGCTTTTATTGCACTTCATAAATCAAGATTCATTGTTCTCCTCAAGCATTCTAGGACAGCTGACAGTTACCTTTACCTGTAGGAAGTCATGCAGCCAAATTCTATACTAGAAATATATTTATATTTTGTGGTTGTATGTGGCCGTAGTTCATTAAAAAATAACACTACTTTCTCATTTTCTTGTATAATTTTATTTTGTTTGCATTTAAAAGTAAAATGGATATGTTAGTAAAGCAAGTTAAGTAAATTAGAAATATATTCGTAGAAGAGTCTTCGTAGAGAGAAACTTGGGACGACGGAAAGAGTAATTTCTGCTTAGGATAGTTTCTTGTGCCTTGCCGACAATCTTGCTTTTCTTTGGATTATGTGTTCACATTAAGAATGATCTAAACAAAGTAATAACTGTTTCTATTCTAAGTATACAAAATGACACTAGGGATATGAATGGAACCGCGCTAAGATGATGCAGTTCCTGCGAGTCGGACTTTTTTACATATTATGTTGTAATGGGACTGAAGAGTATTACTACAATTACTCTTTCCAGTGCTACAGGAGACTAACTTCATTATTTTGCCACTTCTTCAGTGTGTCGTACGTTTTATCATTTTCCTCAGAAGGAAAGTAGCTTTTGACGGACTCATGAGCGAGTTTTCGAAAAATATCTGCAAATCTCTATAGATCCTACCTAGGAGACACCAAAAATATCTGCAAATCTCTATAGATCCTACCTAGGGGACACCGAAAATATCTGCAAATCTCTATAGATCCTACCTAGGAGACACCGAAAATATCTGAAAATCTCTATAGATCCTACCTAGGAGACACCGAAAATATCTGCAAATCTCTATAGATCCTACCTAGGAGACACCGAAAAAGACCCCCGTTAAAATTTATATATATAGTTGGAGGACCTGAGTTCAAATCCCGAGCAAGCACTAAAGCTTTTTTCTTCTAGTGTCTTCGTTCATGGGTTGAATTCGGCCTCCCTGACCGTCCCTAGGCCAACCCAGCCTTTAATTTTTTTTTTGTGTGTGTGTTTAACGGCGTATCAACATTAGGTCTATTCACGCCGGGCTGTCTACAGGTTGCCACCCTTTTCTATAACAGCCTTTAATTAATTCTGGCCCTTTATGTGCCAGCCGTTAATTAAGTTAATAATGGGTACTTTGGGTGCTAATGACACTAGCGGCCAAGGGAAAAATCAGGTGGCCGGAGCATAATACTGACCACACTATCTCCCTAGTGTGCCGTATGGTCATGAATCAGATACCTCTATAGTATCTGCCCCTCAGGGCCCTCGTGGCCTGTTTAGGGACTGATTAATATATATATATATATATATATATATATATATATATATATATATATATATGTTTTTTTTTTGCCACGAAACTTGGTGCGTTCTCTTAGCAAAGTACTGAACGAGTTCGTTAACCGCCAAAATCGGTCTACCAGGAGGGAGCTAACCCCGGACCCAAATTATCAATTTGCTACTTCGAGCCGTAATTTTTGTTATATTTTGACGAAACTCGAATAAACTAAATACCAGTCGTAATTTCTGCTGTATTGTAACGAAACGCGGTATAAGTCTTGTGTATTTAACCTTGGGATTGTCGCATGTAACCGCGAGATGAACTGTGCAAAGTATTTTTCGATCGCGGACTGGGGATTCGAGAGGGGGGGGGGGTCTGGCTTTTCGTTTCCTTTTCAAAATTATCAATCAATATTCAAAAATATCAATAGGCACAAATGTTGAGCTCTGTATATTTATTAAGTAGTGTCTGCATGGAAACTAATTACAAAATTAAAAGTCCGTCACGCAAGAGCTGTATAACTAAGCACTTTCCTCAGAATTGGGTAGGGTCGAGTGCATTCCTGAATAATTTGCTTAAAATAACCTAGATAGATAAATAAAATGAAAAGAAATAATTCTCCTGTTTAGCATTTGTTATGAGCAGCTGTTTAAATTATTAATTTGTTATGAGCAGCTGTTTCAATTATTAATTTGTTATGAGCAGCTGTTTCAATTATTAATTTGTTATGAGCAGCTGTTTCAATTATTAATTTGTTATGAGCAGCTGTTTAAATTATTAATTTGTTATGAGCAGCTGTTTCAATTATTAATTTGTTATGAGCAGCTGTTTCAATTATTAATTTGTTATGAGCAGCTGTTTCAATTATTAATTTGTTATGAGCAGCTGTTTAAATTATTAATTTGTTATGAGCAGCTGTTTCAATTATTAATTTGTTATGAGCAGCTGTTTCAATTATTAATTTGTTATGAGCAGCTGTTTCAACTATTAATTTGTTATGAGCAGCTGTTTCAATTATTAATTTGTTATGAGCAGCTGTTTAAATTATTAATTTGTTATGAGCAGCTGTTTCAATTATTAATTTGTTATGAGCAGCTGTTTCAATTATTAATTGGTTATGAGCAGCTGTTTCAATTATTAATTTGTTATGAGCAGCTGTTTCAATTATTAATTGGTTATGAGCAGCTGTTTCAATTATTAATTTGTTATGAGCAGCTGTTTCAATTATTAATTTTGTAATTAATTTCCTTCCAGAGTTTTGTGTATGCGTGGTACTACACTACGTAATAAATACACAAAGCTTCATATTTCCATGTATTGATCTTGATGAATAATAAAAGAAACGGGATACAGTAATAATGCAGGAACAGGATACAGCGGTCCCCTAGCGGCAGACATCAGAACTCTACGGCCCACAGAGACATATCAAAACACAGGCACTCCTACTGGGAGTTTCGCGAATCTACGTTTGGCGGGAGAATTCAATTCAAACATAGTACAAAGTAACCCCCCCCCCCTTCCAATTGACCGATTTAGTTCATTTTTACAATAATTCTTTCTTATTAGATACCCAGGAGGTACCATATACCGCGTTTCGTAACACTATAACGGAAATTACGACCGGTATGGTCAAATTAGTAATTTGGGTCCGGAGTAACCCCCCCCCTTCTAATGAACCAATTTAGTTCATTTGTACAACACATTTTTCTCATGACCAGAACGAATACTGAGTTTCGTTGAAATATAACAAAAATTATGACCGGTATTGAAATAACTACTTTGGCTCCGGAGTAAACCCTCTCTCCAGATACACATGCGCAACTCTCCTATCACCGAGAAAATGTTCATTGAATACATAAAGTATTTTTTTTTTAATTTTTATTCAAACTTAAAACTCAATGTTTTAACAATCTCACATTTTTTAGTCATTCGATTTTTTTTTCTTTAGAAAGGCTCAAGCGCCCCCTTCGTCACTGGGGGGGGGGGCCCAGGGCGATCACCCCACCTGCCTTGGTTTCAAAGGTATTAAGGACAGAGTCACTGTTTTGGTTTGTGCAAATGCAAGTGGGGAAGATAAATTAAAGTTAGTTTTAATTGGAAAATCTGCCAAAACCAGAGCCCTCAAACACATAAATATTAATAAATTGCCCGTTACTTATAAAAATCAAAAATCTTACGTAAATGGAGCCCTGCACCTTAAAAACTACCTCCTCGAGCCCTGCTCCTTAAAAACTACCTCCTCGAGCCCTGCTCCTTAAAAACTACCTCATCGAGCCCTGCTCCTTAAAAACTACCTCATCGAGCCCTGCTCCTTAAAAACTACCTCATCGAGCCCTGCTCCTTAAAAACTACCTCATCGAGCCCTGCTCCTGAAAAACTACCTCATCGAGCCCTGCTCCTTAAAAACTACCTCCTCGAGCCCTGCTCCTTAAAAACTACCTCATCGAGCAATGCTCCTTAAAAACTACCTCCTCGAGCCCTGCTCCTTAAAAACTACCTCCTCGAGCCCTGCTCCTTAAAAACTACCTCATCGAGCCCTGCTCCTTAAAAACTACCTCATCGAGCCCTGCTCCTTAAAAACTACCTCCTCGAGCCCTGCTCCTTAAAAACTACCTCCTCGAGCCCTGCTCCTTAAAAACTACCTCCTCGAGCCCTGCTCCTTAAAAACTACCTCCTCGAGCCCTGCTCCTTAAAAACTACCTCCTCGAGCCCTGCTCCTTAATAACTACCTCCTCGAGCCCTGCTCCTTAAAAACTACCTCATCGAGCCCTGCTCCTTAAAAACTACCTCCTGGAGCCCTGCTCCTTAAAAACTACCTCCTCGAGCCCTGCTCCTTAAAAACTACCTCATCGAGCCCTGCTCCTTAAAAACTACCTCATCGAGCCCTGCTCCTGAAAAACTACCTCATCGAGCCCTGCTCCTTAAAAACTACCTCCTCGAGCCCTGCTCCTTAAAAACTACCTCATCGAGCAATGCTCCTTAAAAACTACCTCCTCGAGCCCTGCTCCTTAAAAACTACCTCCTCGAGCCCTGCTCCTTAAAAACTACCTCATCGAGCCCTGCTCCTTAAAAACTACCTCATCGAGCCCTGCTCCTTAAAAACTACCCCCTCGAGCCCTGCTCCTTAAAAACTACCTCCTCGAGCCCTGCTCCTTAAAAACTACCTCCTCGAGCCCTGCTCCTTAAAAACTACCTCCTCGAGCCCTGCTCCTTAAAAACTACCTCCTCGAGCCCTGCTCCTTAATAACTACCTCCTCGAGCCCTGCTCCTTAAAAACTACCTCATCGAGCCCTGCTCCTTAAAAACTACCTCATCGAGCCCTGCTCCTTAAAAACTACCTCCTCGAGCCCTGCTCCTTAAAAACTACCTCATCGAGCCCTGCTCCTTAAAAACTACCTCATCGAGCCCTGCTCCTTAAAAACTACCTCATCGAGCCCTGCTCCTTAAAAACTACCTCATCGAGCCCTGCGGGTCATTCGACATCAAGTGATCCAAAATAAAGGAAAAATGTCCCTCACATTTTTTGATATTTTTAAACTTTGGCTCATCAATGATAAAATTATTATTGAGGTAATGAAGACGTGAAAACCATTCTCCCAAAAATAAGCCATGAAGAGGGTTTCAATCTGCTTGACAGATCCCTTCTCTATTTAGAAAGCAGAAGCGATGTACCGCCAAATGAACGCATGATTCTAAGAAAATGGAGGGACACAGCTGCTGCCGATAGAAAAAGTTCATTTAGGCAAGCCACAATTAAAGATTTCTTTTTTAAAAAAGTCACGGTTTCTGTTATTGTTGTTATTACTACATATTATTATCATTATGCATTATTATTATTAAATATATATATATATATATATATATATATATATATATATATAATATATATATATTATATATATATATATATATATATTTGTTTGTTCGTTCCCAGACATATATAAAAGGAGTAAAAAAAAAAAAAAAAAAAAAAAAAAAAAAAATAGCCCACGAGGCCCCGAGGTATCTGATTCATAACCATACAGAACACGCTCGGCGGCCGGCCTGATATTCCCCTTTGCTAGGGTCATTAGCACCAAGGTAACCATTCATAAATAATTTAAAGGCTGGGTTGGCCTAGGGACGGTCAGGGAGGCCGAATCCAACCCATGAACGAAGATACTAGAACATACAAATCTTTAGTACTACGCTCGGGATTAGAACTCGCATCTTCCAGCATATAAGTCGAGAGCTCTACCACTGAGCTAACCTCGCCCCCATACAAACAGTAAAGGTTTGTTTCACCACACTGTACTAATGTGGCCCCATATTGCTGTAAACATTTGTACCATATGGTTTACTTCCGTAAAATTACCCCTTTATGCACAAACAAACACAACTACACCTGACCTATAAACAAATTATCTTAAATCTTCCCAGAGAAAATGCGTTTATCAAATAATCTGTGTCAAATATTACTGTTTTTTAAGTTAAGAAGAAAGTTTGGGGAAAAACGAGAAAAATATGAATATTGCGTTTACAGACAGTTATTATCTAAATTCCGACACAAGAAGCGTTCACATTTCTAGACGCGACAAGTGTCGTTAAGAATTAAATAAACGGACTGACAGCTGTGATTGTCTGTGACGCTAATCGAACTAAATACAAACAGGAATTCCTATGAGCTGTGATTGTCTGTGACGCTAATCGAACTAAATACAAACAGGAATTCCTATGAGGAAACTCGCCGAAAGATGTTGAGTCAGTAGTTCATTACGATGAACCTTCATCACAGCATCTTCCTCGAAAAAATAAGAAAAAATCAATACGATTTTTAAAACATTCTATTTTAAAAGATCTCCATATAATTATCTAAAAGTAGCAGAAGATTTTCATTTCCTGTCGAGAATATCTGAAAACATGCAGCTGTAAGAGTCGAGTGCCTGACGCTGACAATCTTAATTGTTTTCCTGCAATTTGAGTTTACTGGTAAAGTGCCCTTTGAGAAGAAATTATAATTACCAGCCTTCTGATCTCCTAAAGTAATTATTCTTTCAAATGCAACTGACTTTCACAAACTCACAGTCAACTAGGAGCAGAACTCCTAATGTTTCTTGGGACCTTTGAAACTATGTATATGGATGTCCTCAGGTTATTAGTATTCGTGGGTATGTGCCGGGGTTCCCCTGTGTATATGGAAGTCCTCAGGTTATTAGTATTCGTGGGTATGTGCCGGGGTTCCCCTGTGTATAGGGATGTCCTCAGGTTATTAGTATTCGTGGGTATGTGCCGGGGTTCCCCTGTGTATAGGGATGTCCTCAGGTTATTAGTATTCGTGGGTATGTGCCGGGGTTCCCCTGTGTATAGGGATGTCCTTAGGTTATTAGTATTCGTGGGTATGTGCCGGGGTTCCCCTGTGTATAGGGATGTCCTCAGGTTATTAGTATTCGTGGGTATGTGCCGGGGTTCCCCTGTGTATAGGGATGTCCTCAGGTTATTAGTATTCGTGGGTATGTGCCGGGGTTCCCCTGTGTATAGGGATGTCCTTAGGTTATTAGTATTCGTGGGTATGTGCCACGGTTCCCCTGTGTATAGGGATGTCCTCAGGTTATTAGTATTCGTGGGTATGTGCCACGGTTCCCCTGTGCATAGGGATGTCCTCAGGTTATTAGTATTCGTGGGTATGTGCCGCGGTTCCCCTGTCTTCTCCTGACATTTTTCTGGTTTAATTATGATTGCTATCCGGTTATCAGTTGATTTCATGTAAATGATGCGGAATTGGTTCATTGGATAACTATGAATACAAGTCTAGACGGAATACTGTATGGAAAACAATACACAAGGGAACAAAAAAAAAAAATAAATTAATGAAATTTGAATTTAAAACATCCTAATAGCACATTGTTTCGTCTAAGGTGTAATGTCAGGCCGACCGTATGGAGGTTCATCTGGAACACTGTTATAAGGTGTAATGTCAGGCCGACCGTATGGAGGTTCATCTGGAACACTGTTATAAGAATAACGGAATATTATTCATTAAGAAAACTTAAATAATAATAAAAATTCTTTTAATTTAATGAATCTTTTTATGTGTTGTATGAAGACCGTTGTGAAGTAATTATCAGAAGAGGCTTTATATGGTTGGTTGGCTAATATGGAAACTAACGGGAGGCTTTTCTACCTCTCTCTCTCACTCTGTCTCTCTCTCTCTCTCTCTCTCTCTCTCTCTCTCTCTCTCTCCCTCTCTCTCTTTTCCCCCCTTCTCTGCCCCCGCTGTGCCTTAAGGCTGCCCTTTTACCAGCGGTTCTGTCCAATTTATAAATTTTGAGTGCGCGAATTTTAATAGGCCAGTACAGCTCCACCTTCGTTCTTTAGTAAGAAGAAAGGCTAAGCCTTTATACAACAATATTGGGATTTATTAGATCGGTTCCAGAATTTAGGGCGCCCGCAATTGGAAAGCCTCTGCCTTAAGATGGTGATTCTGGGAGGGGAATTTGGATTTAGTTTCCCTTTCAGGAAGAGAGCTTTGGTTTTCGTCGCATTTATTTGCAGATTATTGCAGGCACTCCATGTAGTGATGATTCTCGTCGCCAGAGCAGCTCGATCCTCTATTTCCTTTCTAGACCTGGCTTCGATGATAACGGCCACGTCATCAACGGGTGCAGTCCTTCATTATGCAGGTTTTCTAGTAATGGATTTAATATAATCTTCCATAGCGACGGGCCTAGCACTGACCCTTGAGGACATCCCTTTGTAACTTCCTTTTCCAGACTACCGTTAGGAAGGGGGACAATTACTCTCCTATCCTTCAAGTAGTCTGCCAGGAGTTTGTATATGTTTTTAGGGCATTGTATCTTCCTAATATTCGACAGTACGGAAGGCCACCAGACATTATCAAAGGCTCCTGCAACGTCGTAGAATACTGCGAAGACATACTTCGCTTGTGAAATTCGTGCTATGTCACTTAGTTCCCGGATAGCGTCAGTCGTTGATTTCCCTTTCGTGCTGCCGAATTGGTAGGGAGATTGGGTCTTGATGATGCATTCGTCCAGCCTGGTCAGAATAAGCCTCTCGAGAACTTTCCCTAGAACACTCAGCAGGCATATAGGGCGATATGACTTGCCAGTTATTTCCGTCTTGCCTGGTTTACGGACAGCTACAAGTTCTGCTACCTTCCAGTTCTTGGGAGAACTACCAGTCGAAAGGCACTTGTTATAAAGATCTGTCAAAGGTTTTAAAAGTGAGTCTTTGCAGTTCTTCACTATAGCTCCCTCGATGTAGTCAGGCCCTGCGGCTTTATTCGGCTTCATCTTGTCTATAGCAATGTCTACATCGATTTCATCCCAACTAGAGGAATCATCGGTGTCAGGTGGAATGGGAGTCTCCTTTCGCACTACTTGTTGATGAAGGCTATCTGTCGAGGCATCATCTCTTGGGAAGGATACATCCAGGATGTTTTGTAAAGTCTCCTCAGCTGACTTTGTGTACTGATCGCCGACTTTGATGGCATGATAGAACTTACTCACTGGGAGTTTTTCCATGACCATCTTGTACTGCCTACCCCAAGGACCTACCTTGCTGTCAGTTTCGATGAACTGTCTCCAATTCTCTATTTTTGCCTTGTTGATAGTTCTTGAGTATTCTTTATTGAGTTCGTAGTATATGTTCTTGAGGTTGGCTTTTACTGTAGGGTCGTTCTCTCGCTGATATTTTCTCCGTGCCTTATAGACAGCTTTCTTCTGCGTTGTCAATCCGTTATTCCACCAGTTGCACCGTTTTTGCCCTGACTTAAGCACTGGGAGAATCTCCGTGGTCGCTCCGTGGTCTCTCTCTCTCTCTCTCTCTCTCTCTCTCTCTCTCTCTCTCTCTCTCTCTCTTTTCCCCCCTCTCTCCCTCTCGTCCGTTAACACTCGTCCGATAGTATAATGAACTTCTTGCGAGTTGGATAAGAAGAACCTATGACAGTGTATCCTGTATACCCCGACAACTGAAGGGGGTGATACGGGGGTGGTAGGTGACGAAGGCGCTCTCATACAGTCTCTCTTCAGCCCTCCACCAGGCAACAAGTCCTACCTCAAGCTTAGAAACAAGGTAACGAACGTAATCTTTATTATTAGTCAAGGGTAAATCCAAAAATATCTACCTGTATTTGCATATTAAGATGATGCTCGATTAGTTTTCAGCAAATATCTTAGGAACAACTCAAAAAAACAATAATTCCAAAATCCCCCCAAAATTTTTCTAAATATAAATAAAATAGAAAAAAAGGTTATTTCTTGAACTGCTATAAACTTCAAATTTTTTGACGTTATGGACGTTCTCTGGGCGTCAACAAATTTGCAATGAAATTTCTTATCATGTTGTAATATGTTAAATTGTATTCCCTACTTCGCAAAATAGAAATACTTATGGAAAAATTGATATTTTTTTTTTTTTTTTTTTTTTTTTTTTTTTTGGCTGCGTGAAATGTATTTCGGATCTTAATATTTCGAGAGCGATATGATGATTATATAGTAATACAACCCAAGAAATTTCATTTAATCGATTTGATAGTTTTTGCATTTTAATTTGCAATTGAGGTAAATGAAATATTCCTTAAGAACTACAGACAATCAGACTTTCAAAAACATCTTCCAGATTGAACGTTATTCAATCTCCAAAGGCAGAGGAATACTTCTATTCCCTGTTTGCAAAACAGCCAATAGAATAGAACATTTTTGTTCAAATGAATATTATAGAAAATTTCATTACAAATCTTTTCACTCTTCGGGAAAGTTTTTTGCGCGCATACTTCGGAGTTAGGAGCGAAAGAAAATCTTAAATCTTTTTATTTGATAAGAAATGTTCCGGGATATATTTGGGATATGCTTACCTCAGTTATAGTTGTTTGAGTTGTTTCGAAAATTTTCCCGCAAACAAGAGGTGTACAATGTAGTTTTTATGTTATATTTCCTTACGAAAAATTACATATTATAATTTATTACAAATTTGCTTATGTAACCGATAGTCGTTTAAAGAAAAACAAATTGAGAAAATAAAATTTGAACATTTTGATCTTTGCTGTTGACTAAAACAATTACTCAAGAACAGATAGTTGTTGTCTTCTGCAAGAATTGCAGAGGAGTCAGGAAACTTATAAGCAAAGTCAACAGTAAAATCAGCGTAAGTAAAAACACTTAATGCTTTCTATCCTTTTCCTAGAGACCATCTGCTCTTTATCAACCACGGCGCACAATGTTTATCGTTTCAAACTACTCATCATAAGCCAATATTTTGTATTCAGTTTAAGCCTTTGTTTAAGGAAGTTGTTGTTGAGTTAAGGAAGGATTAGAATAAAATATTTTATTTTTAGACATGAAAATTTTTGGGAACTTCGTATATTTTCCTTAATATCTCGAAAACAGTTGGGAATCTTGGTTAGCAAAAGGTGACCATTCAAAAGCTTACTAAATTCTCTACAAAAAAGATTTTGAAGCAATTTTCGATTAGGCGATGTCAATCGGAGAAATAAGTGCTTAAAACTTCAAATGTTTTTGTTTTGTTCTTTTAAACGGGGTTTTGTAGTTGTTTAGCTCACTTTTAATTGGTTGCTTTTTAGCACTTTCCACCGAAGGAAAGTAGCTATTGAGGTTGCACTCATGACAGAATTATTGAAAAATTTCTTCGAATCTTTATCGATCCTACCTAGTAGACACCGAAAATGACCCCAGTAAAATTTATATATAGCTACATATATATATATATATATATATATATATATATATATATATATATATATATATAGTTATATATGTGTCCGTTAACGCGATACCGCCCAGAGTTTTTGTTTCTTCCCCACGAAACTTGGTATGTAGTATTGAACTAGTTCGTTAACCAACGAAATCAGTCCATCCGGGGGAGGGGGGGGGGGTTTACTCCGGAGCCAAAGTAGTTATTTGCCAATACCAGTCTTACTTTTTGTTATATTTGAACGAAACTCGGTATTCGTTCTGGGCAACTAAAGAGAAAAATGAGTTGTAAAAATAAACTAAATTGGTTTATTAGGAGGGGGGGATTTACTCCGGTTTAAAAACACTAAACTACTCATTTTACTGTTAAATGAAATTAAACAAAATAAAATTGTACAAGAAAATGGGAAAGTATTATTATGTTATTTTTTAATGTATTACGCCACATACAACCACAAATATAATTATATTTCTACTATAGCATTTGGCTGTATGACTTCCTACAGGTACAATATCTGTCATCTCTCCTAGGATGCATCTTGATTTATGAAGTGCAATAAAACCTACCTGAAGCCTGCCTAGTAGCTCGACCCGGGCAAATGTCTGACCCTACACAGAGTCTAAACATTCTCTTTCTGCAGGAACTGCGTCATTTTAAGACGTATCCATTCTCATCCATATTGTCATTTCGAAAGTTTAAAATAGAACTAATCTTTTTTTTTTTTTTTTTTTTTTTTTTTTTTTTTTTTTTTTTTTTATTATTTCATGAAAACTGTTAACACCCACAGGTTAGAAGCGGAAATTCCTCAATCTAAAGCAAGACTCTCAAAGTCAATTCAAAGTACAAACACGCTTCTCAATTACTTGTCATGTTTTATTGAAAAAAAATGCGATCAAAATAACAGCAAGATATTAAAAACTAAGGCAAACCGAGAGGGGTTCCTCCCTCTCCCATAGGGAGGAACCCCGCTTATAAGGTTGATACAATGAAACAATCCGGAAGTGCCGACTAGAAAATTTTGCGTTTCAGAACCCCTAGAAACCGAAAATAACGGTGGTTCAAATTTGTATATATATATATATGTATATATTTATTTATATATATATATATATATATATATATTTGTCTGTTCGCTCTCTAAATAGAAGACGAATGGTCCGATTTTGATGAAATTTGGTACAAAAATCTGTCGTCCAATTTGAAAGGTCAAGTTCGTTAACCAGCAAAATCCGCCCACTGGAAGATGGCGTTTGGGGCGAAATTCGCGCAGAAAAAATCGTAACGCTTACGTTTTTGAGTTCATAAGCTTGTAAGTACTCGTTTTATAGGCTTCTTGGGCTAGAAAAACGAATGAAACCATTTTCAAGGCGATAGCTTTAACCGTTGTCGAGAAAATTGGAAAAATAGTTTTTGAATACCGTTTTTGGTTTGGGTACTTAGAATAACGGGATTCAGTTGAAACATTATCTGCATGTTCTACTTTCATTAAAACTAATATGTTGAAAGTTATGTTACGTTTGGAGTTAAGGAAGAGTTAGAATAAAATATTTTATGAACAGACATGAAATGTTTTGGAAACTTCGTATACTTTCATTAATATCTCGAACACGGTTGGGAAATCGTGGTAAGTGGATTTAAACTATTTGAAAGCTTACTAAATTTTCTACAAAAATGATTCTAAAACTATTTTTGATTAGGTTATGTCAATCGGAGAAATAAGTGCTTAAAACTTCAAATACGTCTGTTTTGTTCTTATGAACGGGTTTTTGTCGTTCTTTTTGTAATTTTTGTCTCTTTCCCTTGGTTTTTTATTGCTTTTTATTTTTGTAATTTCTTATGTTGTATTTGTAAGGAAAATGTATGTGTGTGTAAAACAGGATAGGTAAAATGAGACCAATTTTCTGTTGTCAGAAATAATAAAAAGTTTTGGGAACTTCGTATAATTTCTTAATATCTCGAAAACGTTTGAAAATCTTCGGAAGCGAAAGGTTACCATTCGAAAGCTTACTAAATGGTCTACAAGAAAGGTTCTAAAGAAAGTTTTGAATAAGCGATGTCAATCGGAGAAATACGTGCTTAAAACTTTTAAGTAATTGATTTCGCTCATTCGAACTGTTCTTTTTGTCTTTGATTTTGGTACTTAGAATAACGGGATTCAGTTGAAACATTATCTGCATGTTCTACTTTCATTAAAACTAATATGTTGAAAGTTATGTTACGTTTGGAGTTAAGGAAGGGTTAGAATAAAATATTTTATGAACAGACATGAAAAGTTTTGGAAATGTCGTATACTTTCATTAATATCTCGGACACGGTTGGGAAATCGTGGTAAGTGGATTGAAACTATTTGAAAGCTTACTAAATTCTCTACAAAAATGATTCTAAAACTATTTTTGATTAGGTTATGTCAATCGGAGAAATAAGTGCTTAAAACTTCAAATACGTCTGTTTTGTTCTTATGAACGGGTTTTTGTCGTTCTTTTTGTAATTTTTGTCTCTTTCCCTTGGTTTTTTATTGCTTTTTATTTTTGTAATTTCTTATGTTGTATTTGTAAGGAAAATGTATATGTGTGTAAAACAGGATAGGTAAAATGAGACCAATTTTCTGTTGTCAGAAATAATAAAAAGTTTTGGGAACTTCGTATAATTTCTTAATATCTCGAAAACGGTTGAAAATCTTGGGAAGCGAAAGGCTACCATTCGAAAGCTTACTAAATGGTCTACAAGAAAGGTTCTAAAGAAAGTTTTGAATAAGCGATGTCAATCGGAGAAATAAGTGCTTAAAACTTTTAAGTAATTGATTTTGTTTATTCGAACGTTTTTTTTGTCTTTGATTTTGGTACTTCGAATTATGGGATTCAGTTGAAACATTTTCTGCATGTTCTAATTTCATCAAAACTAGTATGCTGAAAATTTACTTACGTTTGGAGTTAAGGAAGGGTTAAATTAAAATAATTTATTAATAGAGATGAAAAGCTTTGGAAACGTCATATACTTTCCTTAATATCTCGAAAACGGTTGAGAATCTTGGTAAACGGATGGTTACCATTCGAAAGCTTACTAAATGCTTTAGAAAACAGGTTCTGAAGAAAGTTTTGATTAGGCGATGTCAAACGGAGAAATAAGTACATAAAACTTAGAAGTTTGATAAACGATAATTGATTCAGTTTATTTATACGGTTCTTTTTGTCTGTTTTTATTTCTTGTTATTTCGTTATTGCTTCTAGGAGGAGGATGTATTTCTCAATAAAACAGGGGAATAAATACAAATTCTTTGAACCTGTAACAGAACTGAAAACGTAAATATTCGCCGTGTAGGGTCAGTCCGGGTCGAGGTAGTCTGCCGGTTCAGGTAGGCTTTTATTGCACTTCATAAATCAAGATTCATTGTTCTCATCAAGCATTCTAGGACAGCTGACAGTTACCTTTACCTGTAGGAAGTCATGCAGCCAAATTCTATACTAGAAATATAATTATATTTTGTTGTTGAATGTGGCCGTAGTTCAATAAAAAATAACACTACTTTCTCATTTTCATGTACAATTTTATTTTGTTTAATTGCATTTAAAAGTAAAATGGATATGTTAGCACTGCAAGTTAAGTAAATTAGAAATATATTCGTAGAAGAGTCTTCGTAGACCGAAACTTGGGACGGCAGAAAGAGTAATTTCTGCTTAGGATAGTTTCATCCCTAGCCGAAAATCTTGTTGTTTTTTTCATATTTGTTTACATTAGGAATGATCCAAACAAAGTAATAACTGTTTCTATTCTAAGTCTACAAAATAACACTAGGGATATGAATGGAACCGCGCTAAGATGACGCAGTTCCTGCGAGTCGGACAGAAGCTTTTATCAAACACTTACACACAAAAAGTCCGACTCGCAGGAACTGCAGCATCTTAGCGCGGTTCCGTTCATGTCCCTAGTGCCATTTGATAAGCTTAGAAAAGAAATAAACTTATTTTTTTTATATATCTCGTGAAAATTGTCAAAATCCTCTCGAACATCTCGAATAAAAGTGATATTAAGGCGTCAGGGACACCGACAGTAGCTAACTTTTACACAGAAGCGGAAATTACAGAATCTGGCTCTCATTCTAAAGCAAAGCTCTATAAATCAATACAAAATATGCCTAATAAAGCCTTTCTAGAGGATACAGAAGCATGGGCGTATATGAGGGGGGGGCTGAGGGGGCTGCAGCCCCTCCCGAAATTTTGAATTGATGATAAAAACTTCTCGTAAAACCCTTAAAAATAAATTAAATAAGATCACTTAGTTCATAAAACATATTTTATTTTACGTGCAATAGCGTTTTAGTTGCCTAAAACTATTCCAAGCTCTAAATATTTAGTATTCCATACCCTGGAAATGGTCTCAGCCCCCCCCCCGAAATTGTTTTTATATACGCCCATGTACAGAAGGATCAAGAAGAAGTACACAAGATTGAGTAGAATACCCTGCCTAATATAGCCTATATAGAATAATATGCCGAATAAAACGTATCTAGTAAATACACAAGGACAAATAAAAGTCTTGACGAATAACAAGTCAAAAAAAAAACTTTATTTAACAAAATAAAACAAAGTTTAGTTGCCCAACTACAATAGAATAATATACCTAATTAAGTCTACGGAGTAGACACAAATGGACCAAAAACAAGTCTTGTGGAATATTGATTTTTTTCTAATTAAATACTTTTTATCAATATTTAGTATATAACCTTTGTTGAAAACTATTGATTGCTAATTGATGAATCGGTTTACAACTAAGTAGTCTTTATGAATATTTAGTATATAACCTATGTTTGGATCTGAGTTTTTGGGGTGCTCTCCGCCTAGGCTTTGTATTTGTGTCGGCAGATACCTGGGGTATATTTACAGCTCTTGAGGATTAACTCTTAGCAGGTAAATTTCCTGCGGCCCCATTGTGTTCTACGGGCATTGAACCGCCATATAAGCTCATAGTATCTAACCGTTGTGAAGTTTATTTTTTGGATTTAGGACTTAATATACATATGTAGACTAAATCATAGCAAGAAGTAATCCTCCGTCGTCGGTTCTTAACTATGTAGACTCGCTAATGTTATCCAATCTTAGATACATTGTATTTAAAATCCACAGCAAAAACACGACATTTCATCAGAATCCCCTGCTGAATAAAACTTATATAGAATAATATGCGAAATAAAGCCTATCTAGTGGATAAAAATAGAGGAAAAAAGCCGTTCGTGGTGGTAGAAAATCTTAAAAGTATTTCGCTCAGAAATCTCCGAAATATTGTCACTAATTTTACGTATCCTGTTTTATAGCCAAATAGATTTATATTCTATAATCAATAAGAAAAACCTACTAACAATAAAAAACTATGGGTAACAGATGAAAATAGGGAATACCAAGAATAATTCTAAAGAACGAAACCAACACCAGTACTGTAATCTAGATATTCATACGGCATCATCGAATTCTAACAAACAAAATATTGATTCTAATTATACGTATCCTGTTTTATTGACAAATACATTTGACTACTATAAGCAATTAAAAACACTAGGGAATATGCCAAAGAACTCGGAGTAGGAGCCTCGACAGTTTCAAGACATTTGAAGGAAATCGACAAATCCAAAGCTGACATTACTTCGCTTATTCAAAACTTTCTTTAGAACCTTTCTTGTAGACCATTTAGTAAGCTTTCGAATGGTAACCTTTCGCTTCCCAAGATTTTCAACCGTTTTCGAGATATTAAGAAATTATACGAAGTTCCCAAAACTTTTCATTATTTCTGACAACAGAAAATTGGTCTCATTTTACCTATCCTGTTTTACACACACATACATTTTCCTTACAAATACAACATAAGAAATTAAAAAAATAAAAAGCAATAAAAACCCAAGGGAAAGAGACAAAAATTACAAAAAGAACGACAAAAACCCGTTCATAAGAACAAAACAGACGTATTTGAAGTTTTAAGCATTTATTTCTCCGATTGACATAACCTAATCAAAAATAGTTTTAGAATAATTTTTGTAGAGAATTTAGTAAGCTTTCAAATAGTTTCAATCCACTTACCACGATTTCCCAACCGTGTTCGAGATATTAATGAAAGTATACGAAGTTTCCAAAACTTTTCATGTCTGTTCATAAAATATTTTATTCTAACCCTTCCTTAACTCCAAACGTAACATAACTTTCAACATATTAGTTTTAATGAAAGTAGAACATGCACATAATGTTTCAACTGAATCCCGTTATTCTAAGTACCCAAACCAAAAACGGTATTCAAAAACTATTTTTCCAATTTTCTCGACAACGGTTAAAGCTATTGCCTTGAAAATGGTTTCATTCGTTTTTCTAGCCCAAGAAGCCTATAAAACGAGTACTTACAAGCTTATGAACTCAAAAACGTAAGCGTTACGATTTTTTCTGCGCGAATTTCGCCCCAAACGCCATCTTCCAGTGGGCGGATTTTGCTGGTTAACGAACTTGACCTTTCAAATTGGACGACAGATTTTTGTACCAAATTTCATCAAAATCGGACCATTCGTCTTCTATTTAGAGAGCGAACAGACAAATATATATATATATATATATATATATATAAATAAATATATACATATATATATATATACAAATTTGAACCACCGTTATTTTCGGTTTCTAGGGGTTCTGAAACGCAAAATTTTCTAGTCGGCACTTCCGGATTGTTTCATTGTATCAACCTTATAAGCGGGGTTCCTCCCTATGGGGGAGGGAGGAACCGCGCTAAAACTAAGGCAAACCGAGAAAAAAAAAAAAAACAATTAAGAACAAAGGTAAACAGAGATAAAAAAAATCTCATACAAAAAATGTATAAAAAAAATACATTATCCAACTATAAGCAATTTTAAAAACAGGCAAAAGAACCGTTCGAATAAACGAAATCAATTACTTCAAAGTTTTAGCACTTATTTATCCGATTGACATCGCTTATTCAAAACTTTCTTCAGAACCTTTTTTGTAGACCATTTCGAATGCTAACCTTTCGCTTCCCAAGAAGATTGTCAACGGTTTTCGAGATACTAACGAAAGTATAAAAGGTTACCAAAACTTTTCTTGTCTATTAATAAAATAATTTATTCTAACCCTTCCTTTACTCCAAACGTAACCAAAATTTCAACATATTAGAGATGATAAAATTCGAACATGCAGAAAATGTTTCAACTGAATCCCATAATTCTAAGTACCAAAATCAAAGACAAAAAGAACCGTTCGAATAAGCGAAATCAATTTCTTTAAAATTTTAAGCACTTATTTATCCGATTTACATCGCCTAATCAAAACTTTCACCAGAACCATTTTTGTGGAGCATTTAGTGAGCTTTCTAATGGTCATCTTCCGTTTCATAAGATTCTCAACATTTTTCGAGATATTAAGGAAGGTCGGGGTCTCCCGTGGTCTAATGGCTAGCGCCTTGGATTCATAAGCGGGAGATGGTGGGTTCGATTCCCAACCTCCGGCAGGAATTTTATCATCCCACGGCTCGCTGGTGAAATTCCTCGCTATACCCTGGATGTCGGCACTAATGACCTAGATGTAGATGTGCCGTAAAAAAAAAAAAAAAAAAAAAAATTAAGAAAGGTATACACAGTTACCAAAACTTTTTATGTCTGTTAATAAAATATTTTATTCTAACCCTTCCTAAACTCCAAACGTAACAAAAATTTCAACATATTAGTTTTGATGAATGTTGAACATGCAGAAAATGTTTCAACTGAATCCCATGATTTTAAGTACCCAAACCAAAAACGGTATTCAAAAACTATTGTTCCAATTTTCTCAAAAACGGTTAAAGCTATCGCCTTCAAAATGGTTTCATTCGTTTTCCTAGCCCAAGAAGCCTATAAAACGAGTACTTACAAGCTTATGAACTCAAAAACGCAAGCGTTACGATTTTTTTTGCGCGAATTTCGCCCCAAACGCCATCTTCCAGTGGGCGGATTCTGCTGGTTAACGAACTTGACCTTTTAAATTGGACGACGGATTTTCGTACCAAATTTCATCACAATCTGACCATTAGGGAAGCCAGAAATGAGCGAACAGACAAATATATATATATATATATATATATATATATATATATATATATATATATATATATATATATACATATATATATATATATATATACAAATTTGAACCACCGTTATTTTCGGTCTCTAGGGGTTCTGAAACGCGAAAATTTCTAGTCGGCACTTCCGGATTGTTTCATTGTATCAACCTTACAAGCGGGGTTCCTCCCTATGGGGGAGGGAGGAACCGCGCTAATATCAACCTTATAAGCGGGGATCTTCCCTATGGGGGAGGGAGGAACCGCGCTAAAACTGGGATCATCCAGGTTATATGTAACTGAAAACAAAACAGGTGGTGGGAGGAGGTCGGTAGGGATCAAAGGCCTGATTATGACATTTTATGACAGGAAAGGAGAAAAAGGTGTTAATGGAAGGATACCCAAGGGGCATGGGAAAGATCTAGGTGGGAGGTCGGGAGAGTTTTTGGAAAATATTAGCGTACATAGGAGAAATGCCTTGTTTGTCAGTTTTGTAGTTTATATTGTTTTTGTTTAAGTTTATGTGTACACATTCCGAGATCTGTAGTGTTTTTTTATTTCGTTGTGTAGAAAGAATTTTCGAGTCGTCGAAGTTAAAAGTGTGTTTTTGCGTAATGGCGTGTTTAGCAAGTGCAGATTTATCTATTTCTTTGTTAGTGATGGTTCGTTTATGTTGTGTAAGCCGCGAGTGAATGTCATTTATGGTTTCTCCTATGTATACACCATTACAGGAAGGGGTTTGGCAAGGGACTTGGTAAACACAACGAATGGTTTCTCCTATGTATACACCATTACAGGAAGGGGTTTGGCAAGGGACTTGGTAAACACAGCGGATGGTTTCTCCTATGTATACACCATTACAGGAAGGGGTTTGGCAAGGGACTTGGTAAACACAGCGGATGGTTTCTCCTATGTATACACCATTACAGGAAGGGGTTTGGGAAGGGACTTGGTAAACACAGCGGATGGTTTCTCGTATGTATACACCATTACAGGGAGGGGCTTGGCAAGGGACATGGTAAACACAGCGGATGGTTTCTCCTATGTACACACCATTACAGGAAGGGGTTTGGCAAGGGACTTGGTAAACACAGCGGATGGTTTCTCCTATGTATACACCATTACAGGAAGGGGTTTGGCAAGGGACTTGGTAAACACAGCGGATGGTTTCTCCTATGTATACACCATTACAGGAAGGGGTTTGGCAAGGGACTTGGTAAACACAGCGGATGGTTTCTCCTATATACACCATTACAGGAAGGGGTTTGGGAATTCGTATATATATATTTACAAATTTGGGCCAACGTTATTTTCGTGCTTTATTGGTTGTGAAACGTGAAGTTCTCTAGTCGACCCTTCCGGATTGCTTCGTGAGGTCAACCTGAAAGCGGGGTTCCTTTCTATGGAGGGAGGGAGGAACCCCGCTTATAGGGCTGACCTCATAGCGGTTCCTCCCTATGGAGGGAGGGAGGAACCGCTATGAGGTCAGCCCTATAAGCGGGGATTAGTCCCTATGGAGGGAGGGAGGAACCGCTATGAGGTCGACCTGAAAGCGGGGTTCCTCCCTAAATTTCTAGTCGGCACTTCCGGATTGTTTCATTGTATCAACCTTATAAGCGGGGTTCCTCCCTATGGGGGAGGGAGGAACCGCGCTAATATCAACCTTATAAGCGGGGTTCCTCCCTATGGGGGAGGGAGGAACCGCTATGAGGTCAACCTGAAAGCGGGGTTAGTCCCTATGGAGGGAGGGAGGAGCCGCTATGAGGTCAACCTGAAAGCGGGGTAAGTCCCTCTGGAGGGAGGGAGGAACCGCTTTGAGGTCAACCTGAAAGCGGGGTTCGTCCCTATGGATGGAGGGAGGAACCGCTATGAGGTCAACCCTATAAGCGGGGTTCGTTCCTATGGAGGGAGGGTGGAACCGCTAGAGGTCAACCTGAAAGCGGGGTTCGTCCCTATGGATGGAGGGAGGAACAGCTATGAGGTCAACCCTATAAGCGGGGTTCGTTCCTATGGAGGGAGGGAGGAACCGCTATGAGGTCAACCCTATAAGCGGGGTTCGTTCCTATGGAGGGAGGGAGGAACCGCTAGAGGTCAGCCCTATAAGCGGGGTTCCTCCTTATGGAGGGAGGGAGAGAGGAACCCCCTCGAATAGAATTCAACCAAATTATAAAAGTAAATTGAAGAATGTGCATTAAATTGAACTAAAGTTCTATCGGAAGTAGAATGAATGGTTGAAAAGTGAGTTTTCGGTTATTTTACTGAGTTAAATGTGTTTTCCGAACACTTTGGTTCTTATTATCTCTCTTTAGGAGATAGGTCTGATAAATGTTTCCAAGAATCGGATATCCCAAATAATACTTAATACTTAAACTAAATGTTTAATAAACTATTCTTCTCTTGAATAAAATAATTCTATTATTAGTCAGCGATTGCCTATATTATTCCATTTATTTACATTCTGTGTTCATAAATTTATTAAAATATGTATCAAACTTATAAATTTAAATTTATTTATCTGAAGAGATTGCTGATGTATTGTGTAATTTTGTAAAATCCTCCAAATAGCTGATATGATAATATATTTATCTGAAGAGATTGCTGATGTATTGTGTAATTTTGTAAAATCCTCCAAACAGCTGATATGATAATTTATTTATCTGAAGAGATTGCTGATGTATTGTATAATTTTGTAAAATCCTCCAAACAGCTGATATGATAATATATTTATCTGAAGAGATTGCTGATGTATTGTGTAATTTTGTAAAATCCTCCAAACAGCTGATATGATAATTTATTTATCTGAAGAGATTGCTGATGTATTGTATAATTTTGTAAAATTCTCCAAACAGCTGATATGATAATTTATTTATCTGAAGAGATTGCTGATGTATTGTATAATTTTGTAAAATCCTCCGAACAGCTGATATGATAATTTATTTATCTGAAGGGATTGCTGATGTATTGTATAATTTTGTAAAATCCTCCAAATAGCTGATATGATAATTTATTTATCTGAAGAGATTGCTGATGTATTGTGTAATTTTGTAAAATCCTCCAAACAGCTGATATGATAATTTATTTATCTGAAGAGATTGCTGATGTATTGTATAATTTTGTAAAATCCTCCATACAGCTGATTTGATAATTTATTTATCTGAAGAGATTGCTGATGTATTGTATAATTTTGTAAAATCCTCCAAACAGCTGATATGATAATTTATTTATCTGAAGAGATTGCTGATGTATTGTATAATTTTGTAAAATTCTCCAAACAGCTGATATGATAATTTATTTATCTGAAGGGATTGCTGATGTATTGTTTAATTTTGGAAAATCCTCCAAACAGCTGATATGATAATTTATTTATCTGAAGAGATTGCTGATGTATTGTTTAATTTTGTAAAATCCTCCAAACAGCTGATATGATAATTTATTTATCTGAAGAGATTGCTGATGTATTGTATAATTTTGTAAAATTCTCCAAACAGCTGATATGATAATTTATTTATCTGAAGGGATTGCTGATGCATTGTATAATTTTGTAAAATCCTCCAAACAGCAGATATGATAATTTATTTATCTGAAGAGATTGCTGATGTATTGTGTAATATTGTAAAATCCTCCAAACAGCTGATATGATAATTTATTTATCTGAAGAGATTGCTGATGTATTGTATAATTTTGTAAAATCCTCCAAACAGCTGATATGATAATTTATTTATCTGAAGAGATTGCTGATGTATTGTATAATTTTGTAAAATCCTCCAAACAGCTGATATGATAATTTATTTATCTGAAGAGATTGCTGATGTATTGTATAATTTTTTAAAATTCTCCAAACTGCTGATATGATAATTTATTTATCTGAAGAGATTGCTGATGTATTGTATAATTTTGTAAAATTCTCCAAACAGCTGATATGATAATTTATTTATCTGAAGAGATTGCTGATGTATTGTATAATTTTGTAAAATCCTCCAAACAGCTGATATGATAATTTATTTATCTGAAGAGATTGCTGATGTATTGTATAATTTTGTAAAATCCTCCAAACAGCAGATATGATAATTTATTTATCTGAAGAGATTGCTGATGTATTGTGTAATATTGTAAAATCCTCCAAACAGCTGATATGATAATTTATTTATCTGAAGAGATTGCTGATGTATTGTATAATTTTGTAAAATCCTCCAAACAGCTGATATGATAATTTATTTATCTGAAGAGATTGCTGATGTATTGTATAATTTTGTAAAATCCTCCAAACAGCTGATATGATAATTTATTTATCTGAAGAGATTGCTGATGTATTGTATAATTTTGTAAAATTCTCCAAACTGCTGATATGATAATTTATTTATCTGAAGAGATTGCTGATGTATTGTATAATTTTGTAAAATCCTCCAAACAGCTGATATGATAATTTATTTATCTGAAGAGATTGCTGATGTATTGTTTAATTTTGTAAAATCCTCCAAACAGCTGATATGATAATTTATTTATCTGAAGAGATTGCTGATGTATTGTATAATTTTGTAAAATTCTCCAAACAGCTGATATGATAATTTATTTATCTGAAGGGATTGCTGATGCATTGTATAATTTTGTAAAATCCTCCATACAGCTGATTTGATAATTTATTTATCTGAAGAGATTGCTGATGTATTGTATAATTTTGTAAAATCCTCCAAACAGCTGATATGATAATTTATTTATCTGAAGAGATTGCTGATGTATTGTATAATTTTGTAAAATCCTCCAAACAGCAGATATGATAATTTATTTATCTGAAGAGATTGCTGATGTATTGTATAATTTTGTAAAATCCTCCAAACAGCTGATATGATAATTTATTTATCTGAAGAGATTGCTGATGTATTGTATAATTTTGTAAAATTCTCCAAACAGCTGATATGATAATTTATTTATCTGAAGAGATTGCTGATGTATTGTATAATTTTGTAAAATCCTCCAAACAGCTGATATGATAATTTATTTATCTGAAGAGATTGCTGATGTATTGTATAATTTTGTAAAATTCTCCAAACAGCTGATATGATAATTTATTTATCTGAAGAGATTGCTGATGTATTGTATAATTTTGTAAAATCCTCCAAACAGCTGATATGATAATTTATTTATCTGAAGAGATTGCTGATGTATTGTATAATTTTGTAAAATTCTCCAAACAGCTGATATGATAATTTATTTATCTGAAGAGATTGCTGATGTATTGTATAATTTTGTAAAATCCTCCAAACAGCTGATATGATAATTTATTTATCTGAAGAGATTGCTGATGTATTGTATAATTTTGTAAAATTCTCCAAACAGCTGATATGATAATTTATTTATCTGAAGAGATTGCTGATGTATTGTATAATTTTGTAAAATCCTCCAAACAGCTGATTTGATAATTTATTTATCTGAAGAGATTGCTGATGTATTGTATAATTTTGTAAAATCCTCCAAACAGCTGATATGATAATTTATTTATCTGAAGAGATTGCTGATGTATTGTATAATTTTGTAAAATTCTCCAAACAGCTGATATGATAATTTATTTATCTGAAGAGATTGCTGATGTATTGTATAATTTTGTAAAATCCTCCAAACAGCTGATATGATAATTTATTTATCTGAAGAGATTGCTGATGTATTGTATAATTTTGTAAAATTCTCCAAACTGCTGATATGATAATTTATTTATCTGAAGAGATTGCTGATGTATTGTATAATTTTGTAAAATCCTCCAAACAGCTGATATGATAATTTATTTATCTGAAGAGATTGCTGATGTATTGTTTAATTTTGTAAAATCCTCCAAACAGCTGATATGATAATTTATTTATCTGAAGAGATTGCTGATGTATTGTATAATTTTGTAAAATTCTCCAAACAGCTGATATGATAATTTATTTATCTGAAGGGATTGCTGATGCATTGTATAATTTTGTAAAATCCTCCATACAGCTGATTTGATAATTTATTTATCTGAAGAGATTGCTGATGTATTGTATAATTTTGTAAAATCCTCCAAACAGCTGATATGATAATTTATTTATCTGAAGAGATTGCTGATGTATTGTATAATTTTGTAAAATCCTCCAAACAGCAGATATGATAATTTATTTATCTGAAGAGATTGCTGATGTATTGTATAATTTTGTAAAATCCTCCAAACAGCTGATATGATAATTTATTTATCTGAAGAGATTGCTGATGTATTGTATAATTTTGAAAAATTCTCCAAACAGCTGATATGATAATTTATTTATCTGAAGAGATTGCTGATGTATTGTATAATTTTGTAAAATCCTCCAAACAGCTGATATGATAATTTATTTATCTGAAGAGATTGCTGATGTATTGTATAATTTTGTAAAATTCTCCAAACAGCTGATATGATAATTTATTTATCTGAAGAGATTGCTGATGTATTGTATAATTTTGTAAAATCCTCCAAACAGCTGATATGATAATTTATTTATCTGAAGAGATTGCTGATGTATTGTATAATTTTGTAAAATTCTCCAAACAGCTGATATGATAATTTATTTATCTGAAGAGATTGCTGATGTATTGTATAATTTTGTAAAATCCTCCAAACAGCTGATATGATAATTTATTTATCTGAAGAGATTGCTGATGTATTGTATAATTTTGTAAAATTCTCCAAACAGCTGATATGATAATTTATTTATCTGAAGAGATTGCTGATGTATTGTATAATTTTGTAAAATCCTCCAAACAGCTGATATGATAATTTATTTATCTGAAGAGATTGCTGATGTATTGTATAATTTTGTAAAATCCTCCAAACAGCTGATATGATAATTTATTTATCTGAAGAGATTGCTGATGTATTGTATAATTTTGTAAAATTCTCCAAACAGCTGATATGATAATTTATTTATCTGAAGAGATTGCTGATGTATTGTATAATTTTGTAAAATCCTCCAAACAGCTGATATGATAATTTATTTATCTGAAGAGATTGCTGATGTATTGTATAATTTTGTAAAATCCTCCAAACAGCTGATATGATAATTTATTTATCTGAAGAGATTGCTGATGTATTGTATAATTTTGTAAAATCCTCCAAACAGCTGATATGATAATTTATTTATCTGAAGAGATTGCTGATGTATTGTATAATTTTGTAAAATTCTCCAAACAGCTGATATGATAATTTATTTATCTGAAGAGATTGCTGATGTATTGTATAATTTTGTAAAATCCTCCAAACAGCTGATATGATAATTTATTTATCTGAAGAGATTGCTGATGTATTGTATAATTTTGTAAAATTCTCCAAACAGCTGATATGATAATTTATTTATCTGAAGAGATTGCTGATGTATTGTATAATTTTGTAAAATCCTCCAAACAGCTGATATGATAATTTATTTATCTGAAGAGATTGCTGATGTATTGTATAATTTTGTAAAATTCTCCAAACAGCTGATATGATAATTTATTTATCTGAAGAGATTGCTGATGTATTGTATAATTTTGTAAAATCCTCCAAACAGCTGATATGATAATTTATTTATCTGAAGAGATTGCTGATGTATTGTATAATTTTGTAAAATTCTCCAAACAGCTGATATGATAATTTATTTATCTGAAGAGATTGCTGATGTATTGTATAATTTTGTAAAATTCTCCAAACAGCTTGTAAGATTCCCCAACTGGAATTATAAAATATCTATAGACTCGAAACAAATTATAGTTTATTCCATTTTCTTGACAAGTAGAATAGATATGGCCTTTGAATTGGTTTCTTCAAAATCCCCAACTGGAATTATAAAATATGATCCTGGAAGCCTAGTCCCGCTAAAACCTGAGCGGCGATTCTGACGGTTAACCAAATGATTTTAACACTTATCACTAGTGAATTGTGGAAAAAGTGATACCTACGTACTCTGTTGGTGATATTGATATCTCACCATGCCAAGATGGGCGAGAGGGGTGACGGGAGCTGGAGAGCCGCACAAGGACTAGTCTCCAGTCTTAAGCCTATACTTTCTCTCTCTCTCTCTCTCTCGTCCGTTAACACTCGTCCGATAGTATAATGAACTTGTAGCCAGTTGGATAAGAACCTATGAGAGTGTATTTTGTATACCCCGCCAACTAAAGGGGGTGGTACGGGGGTGGTAGGTGACGACGGCGCTCTGATTCAGTCTCTCTTCAGCCCTCCACCAGGCAACAAGTCCTACGTAAGCTTAGAAACAAGGTAACGAACGTAATCTTTATTATTAGTCAAGGGTAAATCCAAAAATAACTACCTGTATTTGCATATTGAGATGATGCTCGATTAGTTTTCAGCAAATATCTTAGGAACAACTCAAAAAAACAATAATTCCAAAATCCCCCCAACATTTTTCTAAATATATATAAAATAGAAAAAAAGGTTATTTCATGAACTGCTATAAACTTCAAATTTTTTTTTGACGTTATGGACGTTCTCTAGGCCTGAACAAATTTGCAATGAAATTTCCTATAATGTTCTTATATGTTAAATTGTATTCCCTACTTTCCAAAATAGAAATACTTATGGAAAAATTGACATTTTATGTTTATTATTCTTTTTTTTTGCTGCTTAAAATTTATTTCGAGAGATATATGATGATTATATAATAATACAACCCAAAATATTTTATTTAATCCATTTGATAGTTTTTGCATTTTATTATTGCAATTGAGGCATTAGCGAAAAAATTTACTTTTTTCAAAACTACGACAAATCATCTTACAGACTGAAGGTCGGTGTATCTGGAAAGGTTGAGGAATATATCATCTTACAGACTGAAGGTCGGTGTATCTGGAAAGGTTGAGGAATATATCATCTTACAGACTGAAGGTCGGTGTATCTGGAAAGGTTGAGGAATATATCATCTTACAGACTGAAGGTCGGTAGATCTGGAAAGGTTGAGGAATATATCATCTTACAGACTGAAGGTCGGTGTATCTGGAAAGGTTGAGGAATATATCATCTTACAGACTGAAGGTCGGTGTATCTGGAAAGGTTGAGGAATATATCATCTTACAGACTGAAGGTCGGTGTATCTGGAAAGGTTGAGGAATATATCATCTTACAGACTGAAGGTCGGTGTATCTGGAAAGGTTGAGGAATATATCATCTTACAGACTGAAGGTCGGTGTATCTGGAAAGGTTGAGGAATATATCATCTTACAGACTGAAGGTCGGTGTATCTGGAAAGGTTGAGGAATATATCATCTTACAGACTGAAGGTCGGTGTATCTGGAAAGGTTGAGGAATATATCATCTTACAGACTGAAGGTCGGTGTATCTGGAAAGGTTGAGGAATATATCATCTTACAGACTGAAGGTCGGTGTATCTGGAAAGGTTGAGGAATATATCATCTTACAGACTGAAGGTCGGTGTATCTGGAAAGGTTGAGGAATATATCATCTTACAGACTGAAGGTCGGTGTATCTGGAAAGGTTGAGGAATATATCATCTTTCAGACTGAAGGTCGGTGTATCTGGAAAGGTTGAGGAATATATCATCTTACAGACTGAAGGTCGGTGTATCTGGAAAGGTTGAGGAATATATCATCTTACAGACTGAAGGTCGGTGTATCTGGAAAGGTTGAGGAATATATCATCTTACAGACTGAAGGTCGGTGTATCTGGAAAGGTTGAGGAATATATCATCTTACAGACTGAAGGTCGGTGTATCTGGAAAGGTTGAGGAATATATCATCTTACAGACTGAAGGTCGGTGTATCTGGAAAGGTTGAGGAATATATCATCTTACAGACTGAAGGTCGGTGTATCTGGAAAGGTTGAGGAATATATCATCTTACAGACTGAAGGTCGGTGTATCTGGAAAGGTTGAGGAATATATCATCGTACAGACTGAAGGTCGGTGTATCTGGAAAGGTTGAGGAATATATCATCTTACAGACTGAAGGTCGGTAGATCTGGAAAGGTTGAGGAATATATCATCTTACAGACTGAAGGTCGGTGTATCTGGAAAGGTTGAGGAATATATCATCTTACAGACTGAAGGTCGGTGTATCTGGAAAGGTTGAGGAATATATCATCTTACAGACTGAAGGTCGGTGTATCTGGAAAGGTTGAGGAATATATCATCTTACAGACTGAAGGTCGGTGTATCTGGAAAGGTTGAGGAATATATCATCTTACAGACTGAAGGTCGGTAGATCTGGAAAGGTTGAGGAATATATCATCTTACAGACTGAAGGTCGGTGTATCTGGAAAGGTTGAGGAATATATCATCTTACAGACTGAAGGTCGGTGTATCTGGAAAGGTTGAGGAATATATCATCTTACAGACTGAAGGTCGGTGTATCTGGAAAGGTTGAGGAATATATCATCTTACAGACTGAAGGTCGGTGTATCTGGAAAGGTTGAGGAATATATCATCTTACAGACTGAAGGTCGGTGTATCTGGAAAGGTTGAGGAATATATCATCTTACAGACTGAAGGTCGGTGTATCTGGAAAGGTTGAGGAATATATCATCTTACAGACTGAAGGTCGGTGTATCTGGAAAGGTTGAGGAATATATCATCTTACAGACTGAAGGTCGGTGTATCTGGAAAGGTTGAGGAATATATCATCTTACAGACTGAAGGTCGGTGTATCTGGAAAGGTTGAGGAATATATCATCTTACAGACTGAAGGTCGGTGTATCTGGAAAGGTTGAGGAATATATCATCTTACAGACTGAAGGTCGGTGTATCTGGAAAGGTTGAGGAATATATCATCTTTCAGACTGAAGGTCGGTGTATCTGGAAAGGTTGAGGAATATATCATCTTACAGACTGAAGGTCGGTGTATCTGGAAAGGTTGAGGAATATATCATCTTACAGACTGAAGGTCGGTGTATCTGGAAAGGTTGAGGAATATATCATCTTACAGACTGAAGGTCGGTGTATCTGGAAAGGTTGAGGAATATATCATCTTACAGACTGAAGGTCGGTGTATCTGGAAAGGTTGAGGAATATATCATCTTACAGACTGAAGGTCGGTGTATCTGGAAAGGTTGAGGAATATATCATCTTACAGACTGAAGGTCGGTGTATCTGGAAAGGTTGAGGAATATATCATCTTACAGACTGAAGGTCGGTGTATCTGGAAAGGTTGAGGAATATATCATCTTACAGACTGAAGGTCGGTGTATCTGGAAAGGTTGAGGAATATATCATCTTACAGACTGAAGGTCGGTGTATCTGGAAAGGTTGAGGAATATATCATCTTACAGACTGAAGGTCGGTGTATCTGGAAAGGTTGAGGAATATATCATCTTACAGACTGAAGGTCGGTGTATCTGGAAAGGTTGAGGAATATATCATCTTACAGACTGAAGGTCGGTGTATCTGGAAAGGTTGAGGAATATATCATCTTACAGACTGAAGGTCGGTGTATCTGGAAAGGTTGAGGAATATATCATCTTACAGACTGAAGGTCGGTGTATCTGGAAAGGTTGAGGAATATATCATCTTACAGACTGAAGGTCGGTGTATCTGGAAAGGTTGAGGAATATATCATCTTACAGACTGAAGGTCGGTGTATCTGGAAAGGTTGAGGAATATATCATCTTACAGACTGAAGGTCGGTGTATCTGGAAAGGTTGAGGAATATATCATCTTACAGACTGAAGGTCGGTGTATCTGGAAAGGTTGAGGAATATATCATCTTACAGACTGAAGGTCGGTGTATCTGGAAAGGTTGAGGAATATATCATCTTACAGACTGAAGGTCGGTGTATCTGGAAAGGTTGAGGAATATATCATCTTACAGACTGAAGGTCGGTGTATCTGGAAAGGTTGAGGAATATATCATCTTACAGACTGAAGGTCGGTGTATCTGGAAAGGTTGAGGAATATATCATCTTACAGACTGAAGGTCGGTGTATCTGGAAAGGTTGAGGAATATATCATCTTACAGACTGAAGGTCGGTGTATCTGGAAAGGTTGAGGAATATATCATCTTACAGACTGAAGGTCGGTGTATCTGGAAAGGTTGAGGAATATATCATCTTACAGACTGAAGGTCGGTGTATCTGGAAAGGTTGAGGAATATATCATCTTACAGACTGAAGGTCGGTGTATCTGGAAAGGTTGAGGAATATATCATCTTACAGACTGAAGGTCGGTGTATCTGGAAAGGTTGAGGAATATATCATCTTACAGACTGAAGGTCGGTGTATCTGGAAAGGTTGAGGAATATATCATCTTACAGACTGAAGGTCGGTGTATCTGGAAAGGTTGAGGAATATATCATCTTACAGACTGAAGGTCGGTGTATCTGGAAAGGTTGAGGAATATATCATCTTACAGACTGAAGGTCGGTGTATCTGGAAAGGTTGAGGAATATATCATCTTACAGACTGAAGGTCGGTGTATCTGGAAAGGTTGAGGAATATATCATCTTACAGACTGAAGGTCGGTGTATCTGGAAAGGTTGAGGAATATATCATCTTACAGACTGAAGGTCGGTGTATCTGGAAAGGTTGAGGAATATATCATCTTACAGACTGAAGGTCGGTGTATCTGGAAAGGTTGAGGAATATATCATCTTACAGACTGAAGGTCGGTGTATCTGGAAAGGTTGAGGAATATATCATCTTACAGACTGAAGGTCGGTGTATCTGGAAAGGTTGAGGAATATATCATCTTACAGACTGAAGGTCGGTGTATCTGGAAAGGTTGAGGAATATATCATCTTACAGACTGAAGGTCGGTGTATCTGGAAAGGTTGAGGAATATATCATCTTACAGACTGAAGGTCGGTGTATCTGGAAAGGTTGAGGAATATATCATCTTACAGACTGAAGGTCGGTGTATCTGGAAAGGTTGAGGAATATATCATCTTACAGACTGAAGGTCGGTGTATCTGGAAAGGTTGAGGAATATATCATCTTACAGACTGAAGGTCGGTGTATCTGGAAAGGTTGAGGAATATATCATCTTACAGACTGAAGGTCGGTGTATCTGGAAAGGTTGAGGAATATATCATCTTACAGACTGAAGGTCGGTGTATCTGGAAAGGTTGAGGAATATATCATCTTACAGACTGAAGGTCGGTGTATCTGGAAAGGTTGAGGAATATATCATCTTACAGACTGAAGGTCGGTGTATCTGGAAAGGTTGAGGAATATATCATCTTACAGACTGAAGGTCGGTGTATCTGGAAAGGTTGAGGAATATATCATCTTACAGACTGAAGGTCGGTGTATCTGGAAAGGTTGAGGAATATATCATCTTACAGACTGAAGGTCGGTGTATCTGGAAAGGTTGAGGAATATATCATCTTACAGACTGAAGGTCGGTGTATCTGGAAAGGTTGAGGAATATATCATCTTACAGACTGAAGGTCGGTGTATCTGGAAAGGTTGAGGAATATATCATCTTACAGACTGAAGGTCGGTGTATCTGGAAAGGTTGAGGAATATATCATCTTACAGACTGAAGGTCGGTGTATCTGGAAAGGTTGAGGAATATATCATCTTACAGACTGAAGGTCGGTGTATCTGGAAAGGTTGAGGAATATATCATCTTACAGACTGAAGGTCGGTGTATCTGGAAAGGTTGAGGAATATATCATCTTACAGACTGAAGGTCGGTGTATCTGGAAAGGTTGAGGGAATATATCATCTTACAGACTGAAGGTCGGTGTATCTGGAAAGGTTGAGGAATATATCATCTTACAGACTGAAGGTCGGTGTATCTGGAAAGGTTGAGGAATATATCATCTTACAGACTGAAGGTCGGTGTATCTGGAAAGGTTGAGGAATATATCATCTTACAGACTGAAGGTCGGTGTATCTGGAAAGGTTGAGGAATATATCATCTTACAGACTGAAGGTCGGTGTATCTGGAAAGGTTGAGGAATATATCATCTTACAGACTGAAGGTCGGTGTATCTGGAAAGGTTGAGGAATATATCATCTTACAGACTGAAGGTCGGTGTATCTGGAAAGGTTGAGGAATATATCATCTTACAGACTGAAGGTCGGTGTATCTGGAAAGGTTGAGGAATATATCATCTTACAGACTGAAGGTCGGTGTATCTGGAAAGGTTGAGGAATATATCATCTTACAGACTGAAGGTCGGTGTATCTGGAAAGGTTGAGGAATATATCATCTTACAGACTGAAGGTCGGTGTATCTGGAAAGGTTGAGGAATATATCATCTTACAGACTGAAGGTCGGTGTATCTGGAAAGGTTGAGGAATATATCATCTTACAGACTGAAGGTCGGTGTATCTGGAAAGGTTGAGGAATATATCATCTTACAGACTGAAGGTCGGTGTATCTGGAAAGGTTGAGGAATATATCATCTTACAGACTGAAGGTCGGTGTATCTGGAAAGGTTGAGGAATATATCATCTTACAGACTGAAGGTCGGTGTATCTGGAAAGGTTGAGGAATATATCATCTTACAGACTGAAGGTCGGTGTATCTGGAAAGGTTGAGGAATATATCATCTTACAGACTGAAGGTCGGTGTATCTGGAAAGGTTGAGGAATATATCATCTTACAGACTGAAGGTCGGTGTATCTGGAAAGGTTGAGGAATATATCATCTTACAGACTGAAGGTCGGTGTATCTGGAAAGGTTGAGGAATATATCATCTTACAGACTGAAGGTCGGTGTATCTGGAAAGGTTGAGGAATATATCATCTTACAGACTGAAGGTCGGTGTATCTGGAAAGGTTGAGGAATATATCATCTTACAGACTGAAGGTCGGTGTATCTGGAAAGGTTGAGGAATATATCATCTTACAGACTGAAGGTCGGTGTATCTGGAAAGGTTGAGGAATATATCATCTTACAGACTGAAGGTCGGTGTATCTGGAAAGGTTGAGGAATATATCATCTTACAGACTGAAGGTCGGTGTATCTGGAAAGGTTGAGGAATATATCATCTTACAGACTGAAGGTCGGTGTATCTGGAAAGGTTGAGGAATATATCATCTTACAGACTGAAGGTCGGTGTATCTGGAAAGGTTGAGGAATATATCATCTTACAGACTGAAGGTCGGTGTATCTGGAAAGGTTGAGGAATATATCATCTTACAGACTGAAGGTCGGTGTATCTGGAAAGGTTGAGGAATATATCATCTTACAGACTGAAGGTCGGTGTATCTGGAAAGGTTGAGGAATATATCATCTTACAGACTGAAGGTCGGTGTATCTGGAAAGGTTGAGGAATATATCATCTTACAGACTGAAGGTCGGTGTATCTGGAAAGGTTGAGGAATATATCATCTTACAGACTGAAGGTCGGTGTATCTGGAAAGGTTGAGGAATATATCATCTTACAGACTGAAGGTCGGTGTATCTGGAAAGGTTGAGGAATATATCATCTTACAGACTGAAGGTCGGTGTATCTGGAAAGGTTGAGGAATATATCATCTTACAGACTGAAGGTCGGTGTATCTGGAAAGGTTGAGGAATATATCATCTTACAGACTGAAGGTCGGTGTATCTGGAAAGGTTGAGGAATATATCATCTTACAGACTGAAGGTCGGTGTATCTGGAAAGGTTGAGGAATATATCATCTTACAGACTGAAGGTCGGTGTATCTGGAAAGGTTGAGGAATATATCATCTTACAGACTGAAGGTCGGTGTATCTGGAAAGGTTGAGGAATATATCATCTTACAGACTGAAGGTCGGTGTATCTGGAAAGGTTGAGGAATATATCATCTTACAGACTGAAGGTCGGTGTATCTGGAAAGGTTGAGGAATATATCATCTTACAGACTGAAGGTCGGTGTATCTGGAAAGGTTGAGGAATATATCATCTTACAGACTGAAGGTCGGTGTATCTGGAAAGGTTGAGGAATATATCATCTTACAGACTGAAGGTCGGTGTATCTGGAAAGGTTGAGGAATATATCATCTTACAGACTGAAGGTCGGTGTATCTGGAAAGGTTGAGGAATATATCATCTTACAGACTGAAGGTCGGTGTATCTGGAAAGGTTGAGGAATATATCATCTTACAGACTGAAGGTCGGTGTATCTGGAAAGGTTGAGGAATATATCATCTTACAGACTGAAGGTCGGTGTATCTGGAAAGGTTGAGGAATATATCATCTTACAGACTGAAGGTCGGTGTATCTGGAAAGGTTGAGGAATATATCATCTTACAGACTGAAGGTCGGTGTATCTGGAAAGGTTGAGGAATATATCATCTTACAGACTGAAGGTCGGTGTATCTGGAAAGGTTGAGGAATATATCATCTTACAGACTGAAGGTCGGTGTATCTGGAAAGGTTGAGGAATATATCATCTTACAGACTGAAGGTCGGTGTATCTGGAAAGGTTGAGGAATATATCATCTTACAGACTGAAGGTCGGTGTATCTGGAAAGGTTGAGGAATATATCATCTTACAGACTGAAGGTCGGTGTATCTGGAAAGGTTGAGGAATATATCATCTTACAGACTGAAGGTCGGTGTATCTGGAAAGGTTGAGGAATATATCATCTTACAGACTGAAGGTCGGTGTATCTGGAAAGGTTGAGGAATATATCATCTTACAGACTGAAGGTCGGTGTATCTGGAAAGGTTGAGGAATATATCATCTTACAGACTGAAGGTCGGTGTATCTGGAAAGGTTGAGGAATATATCATCTTACAGACTGAAGGTCGGTGTATCTGGAAAGGTTGAGGAATATATCATCTTACAGACTGAAGGTCGGTGTATCTGGAAAGGTTGAGGAATATATCATCTTACAGACTGAAGGTCGGTGTATCTGGAAAGGTTGAGGAATATATCATCTTACAGACTGAAGGTCGGTGTATCTGGAAAGGTTGAGGAATATATCATCTTACAGACTGAAGGTCGGTGTATCTGGAAAGGTTGAGGAATATATCATCTTACAGACTGAAGGTCGGTGTATCTGGAAAGGTTGAGGAATATATCATCTTACAGACTGAAGGTCGGTGTATCTGGAAAGGTTGAGGAATATATCATCTTACAGACTGAAGGTCGGTGTATCTGGAAAGGTTGAGGAATATATCATCTTACAGACTGAAGGTCGGTGTATCTGGAAAGGTTGAGGAATATATCATCTTACAGACTGAAGGTCGGTGTATCTGGAAAGGTTGAGGAATATATCATCTTACAGACTGAAGGTCGGTGTATCTGGAAAGGTTGAGGAATATATCATCTTACAGACTGAAGGTCGGTGTATCTGGAAAGGTTGAGGAATATATCATCTTACAGACTGAAGGTCGGTGTATCTGGAAAGGTTGAGGAATATATCATCTTACAGACTGAAGGTCGGTGTATCTGGAAAGGTTGAGGAATATATCATCTTACAGACTGAAGGTCGGTGTATCTGGAAAGGTTGAGGAATATATCATCTTACAGACTGAAGGTCGGTGTATCTGGAAAGGTTGAGGAATATATCATCTTACAGACTGAAGGTCGGTGTATCTGGAAAGGTTGAGGAATATATCATCTTACAGACTGAAGGTCGGTGTATCTGGAAAGGTTGAGGAATATATCATCTTACAGACTGAAGGTCGGTGTATCTGGAAAGGTTGAGGAATATATCATTTTCACGGGACATCCCGTAATATTTCTTTTCGAATATTTCCTTAACTTAAAATATAACCAAAATTTAAAAATCTTAGTTTAGACGAATTTGAAAGAGTTAGAAAATATTACAATAGAATGATTAGTACCTGAAAGATACACTTTATAATAACTTCAAACATGTTTAATAAATGAATGTAATAAAACAATGAACGAAATTTGTAAACTGAAAGAGTGTTAGGTTAACAATGAACATATGGTTGAAAACAATTTTGATGAAATTTGGTACAAAAATCTTTCGTCTAATTTGAAAGGTCAAGTTCGTTAACCAGCAAAATCGGCCCACTAGAAGATGGCGTTTGGGGCGAAATTCGCGCAAAAAAAATCGTAACGCTTACGTTTTTGAGTTCATAAGCTTGTAAGTACTCGTTTTATATGATTCCTGGGCTAGGAAAACTAATGAAACCATTTTCAAGGCGATAGCTTTAACCGTTTTCGAGAAAATTGGAACAATAGTTTTTGAATACCGTTTTTGGTTTGGGTACTTAGAATCATGGGATTCAGTTCAAAAATTTTTTGCATGTTTGAATTTCATTAAAACTAATATGTTAAACTTTTGGTTACGTTTGGAATTAAGGAAGGGTTAGAATAAAATATTTTATGAACAGACATGAAAAGTTTTGGGAACTTCGTATACTTTCATTAATATCTCGAACACGGTTGGGAAATCTTGGTAAGTGGATAGAAACTATTTGAAAGCTTACTAAATTGTCTACAAAAAAGATGCTAAGATTATTTTTGATTAGGTTAGGTCAATCGGAGAAATAAGTGCTTAAAACTTCAAATACGTCTGTTTTGTTGTTATGAACGGGTTTTTGTCGTTCTTTTTGTAATTTTTGTCTCTTCCCCTTAATTTTTTATTGTTTTTTATTTTTGTAATTCTTATATTAGGTAAATGTATTTGTGTTTGAAACAGGATAGTTAAAATGAGAACCAATTTTCTGTTGTTAGAAATAGAGGAGTTAGATAAATACGAGTACCTTTGCTTAAATTCCTAGCAACCTGAAAATTTGCATGAAAGATTGGGACAACATTATAAGGGAATTGGGAAAAGCCCTTATCGATCCCATGAGTGCAAGTAATTTGTTCGAGATCAAAGTTCGCTAAAAAAGGTTTTTAGGAATTTTCAGCGAAACGTTTTGTTTTATGGTAAAAATAGTTCAGACGAAAATTGTAGATCGTGCAATTATGTACAAAACTTGTCTTCACACTTTTATTCATTAGATTAACCATTTCTGAGAAAAGTCGATTCCAGAATTATCTTTAGTTTTATTCAACATAATATGCCAGACTCGGCTAGAAGTTTGACGAGGAAACAATGCCATGGCTACCTGCTCCTCTTTCTAAGGTCCTGACAATATGTACCGTTACAGCCCCAGCCATAAGCCTCGCAAAATCACCTGCTTCACATTTGATAATATTAAACTCGAGAAGTAGTTCCTCTTTTTGTGTCTCTGTTATTTCAGTTATTAATTTTTATTTATGTTGTACGCCTTATTTTTTAATTGGGTGCTGTTATTTTGATTGCATTTTTTTTCAATAAAACAAAGCTAGTAAATGAGAAGGATGTTCACGCTTATAGAGAAAATAATTTTGGAGGGGACTGGGAGAATTTCGGGGGGGGGGGCTGAAAGGATTTTGGGGGGTATGGGATAATAAAAATCTAGAACATGGAATAGTTAGACAATTAAAACGCTATTACGCCCAAAAGAAATTATTTTTTTCTGAACTAAGTGATCTTATTATTATTTTTAAGGTTTTTACGATAAATTTTTACCGATTGCGGGGGGGGAGCAGCCCTTTCAGCCCCCCCCCTTATATACGCCCATGAACGTTTTTGTTTTCTTTTATTGATGTATAGAGCTTTACTTTAGAATGAGAGCTAGATTGTGTAATTTCCGCTTCTGTGTAAGTTACTACTGCCGGTTTTCCTGACGCCTTAATATCACTTTTATTCAAGATGTTCGAGAAGATGTTGACAATTTTCACGAGATATATATATAAAAAAAAAAGAAGTTTATTTCTATTCTAAGATTTTCAAATGACATTAGGGTTAAGAACGGGACCGCGCTAAGATGATGCAGTTCCTGCGAGTCGGACTTTTTTAAATCTCAGGACGTTTGGATTTCAGTTGGTCTGTGTGGACCACGTCTTCCAGATAGGAGTACCACGTCCACGTCAACGTCTTCCAGATAGGAGTACCTTCCAGTCTTTCGGAGTATGAGGCCTTCTTTGTAACCTTTCCCAGACGTATTTAAGACCCATACACAATCTTCTTCATTGAATTCACGGTGGCGGGATCTGCGATCATGGATTGATTTTTGCTTGCAGATATTTTCCTCGACTGTGCGTTTAAGATCAGGTTTTAGAAGATCGAAAGTAGTTTTCACCCGTCTCCCGTATAGTATTTCTCCTGGATTCCTCCCTGTTGTCTTTTGAGGTGATGTTCTGTAGGAGAAAAGGAACTGCAGCAGTCGCTTTTCTTGGTCAAGCCCGTTGCTTCGAGAAGCTGCGAATCGACGCTTGAATGATTTCACTGCCCTCTCACAAAGCCCATTTGTTTTAGGATGATATGGTGCCGTGCGGATGTGGTGAATCCCATTCGCCTTGCAGTACTGAGAGAATTCCTATGAAGTGAACTGACGGCCGTTGTCCGAAACTATTAATGAAGGCAAGCCCATTCTTGAGAACATCTCTAGTGCTCCAATTGTTTTGGAAGTTGTTGAGGATTGCATTGGTTTGATTTCTAACCACTTCGACGTGGCATCTATAAGAACCAACCAAAATATCCCTTCAGCGAAGTCAATATGAACACGAGTCCATGGGAGGTCGGGTGTTGACCATGAATATAAGGCCGCTTCGATTTCTTTTTCGCCATTCTCTTGGCAGGATTTACAACCTTTGACGAAATTCTCTATGTCCTGGTCTATGCGAGGCCACCAAATATAGAACCTTGCCATAGCCCGCATACTAGATATTCCAGGATGACCGGTGTGTAGCTTCCTTATAGTCCGTCGGCCCGTGTACATTTTATGCAACGATTTTTAAGATTCTTCATTTTTTTACCATTGATTGTACAAGTCTTAACTAGAACAGTGCCACTTGTAAGCTGGCTAGGTAGCGGTGGGTTTGGCTGCGGGGGCGTTGCAAACTTCGGAAAAATATGAAAATGTGAAACGATTTTAAGATTCATGAAATGTTTTGGAGAAACACCTTTCATTATACAATAATCGGGTCTTGTTTAGAACAGGCCCGCCAGTGATTTTATAATGATATTTAGTAACTGTTACTATGTAATTTGATACCATCGATACAGAAATAAAAACAAATGTTGATCAAAGGACCGGTGTTCACACTCAAAGAGTTGAGTCTATGTGGGCGAAGGCCAAAAGGAGAAACAAAAAGGAATGTGGGACACATCGCTCTATGATAGACTCCTATTTATGTGAGTACATGTGAAGGCAGAGAAACTCAAATGAAGATGTTTTTGATAAAATCCTTAAGGACATAGTAGAAATTTGGCCTCCAGATGTACTTGGAGGAACTGATTAAAAGTATGATAATGTTTTTGGTTATGTGTAAAAAGTTTTTATTAAATAAATCATATGCTCCTTTAAACCATATTTTTTTATTTATCAATAAGTAACTGTTACTATATAAAATCACTGGCGGGCCTGTTCTAAACAAGACCCCAATAATCATTGGAACTTGTCAGCTGGCCGGCCATCGGTGGACTGCTTGTCAGCTGGGGGTCTAAACTTGGCAAAAATACGAAATTCTGAAACGATTTTACGATTGCTGAAATTTTGGTGGTTACTAATATTTGTAGTGAGATTAACGAAAAATATTGTCAGCTACTCATATCTTGGTGGAAAACTTGTCAGCTGGGGGGGGGGGTATAAGCGCTGAGCGTATGGCGGGCGCTCCGCTTTATACCGACAGCTGACAACTTTTCCACCCACATATAAGCAGCTGAGAATTTGTTTCGTCAATCTTATTACGAATACTACATACAAACAAAATTTCAGGAATCTTAATATAGTTTTTGACTATTTAATAGCGAAAGCATGCTTATATTGATTACAACTTCTGAATATATTGATTGTAAATGAATATTTTTATTATCAACGTTAAAATATATTATGTATTTGCATTAAGGTATGATGAAAAAATATGTCATTTATTTTTATAAAATACTGTATTGGTAATAAAGAAGTATTATACAATTAATCATAATAATAATAATAGGGGGTCTCCCGTGGTCTAGTGGCTAGCGCGCTAGATTCATAAGCGGGAGATGGTGGGTTCGAACCCCACCGGCGCCAGAAATTTTCTCATCTCAGGGCTCGCTGAGAAAATTCCTGGCTGCACCCTGGATGTCGGCGCTAATAGCCAAGATTTGTCGATGCACCGTAAAAAAAAAGAAAAAAAAGAATAACAGTATACTACTAAGACTTTGTAATAAAAAGAAAGTCAATCGTTTTCTGATTCTGACTCTTCACCTTCAGAATCATCTTTCAGCTGAAAATACTAATTATTGTTATTGATAAAATGATTAAACATTAATAAAGCATAGAAAATAAATAGTTTTAATATCTTCAGTGAATTGCTGATCTCGAACAATCATATCAACTACTCGACGGAATTGTTCGCCATCATATCAACTACTCGACGGAATTGTTCGCCTTCATATCAACTACTCGACGGAATTGTTCGCCATCATATCAACTACTCGACGGAATTGTTCGCCATCATATCAACTACTCGACGGAATTGTTCGCCATCATATCAACTACTCGACGGAATTGTTCGCCATCATATCAACTACTCGACGGAATTGTTCGCCGTCATATCAACTACTCGACGGAATTGTTCGCCATCATATCAACTACTCGAAGGAATCGTTCGCCATCATATCAACTACTGGACGGAATTGTTCGCCGTCATATCAACTACTCGACGGAATTGTTCGCCGTCATATCAACTACTCGACGGAAATGTTCGCCGTCATATCAACTACTCGACGGAATTGTTCGCCATCATATCAACTACTCGACGGAATTGTTCGCCATCATATCAACTACTCGACGGAATTGTTCGCCGTCATATCAACTAATCGACGGAATTGTTCGCCATCATATCAAGTACTAGACGGAATTGTTCGCCGTCAAACCATTTACAGGTTTATATATTATCTTCAATATCCCATCCGTAATCCAGAGGAGTTAAACTTGAATGTTCTTGTTTGTTTATTTTAGATTATAAACATCGTCGTATAGGTATTTATTTTTTCAATCTACTTTACAGTACATTTATACTCGATATTAGGCATATAGCCATCGGGGATCAAGCATACAGGCTGCTAGGATTGCTAAAACGTGACGAAGCTCTACACCTCTTAAGGATTGTTTAACTGTAGTCTGTATAGAGTGTCTGACGCAGCAGACAAACTGACAACAATTCTATAAATCATTGTTTTGGATACAATTGCATTGATAAAGGCCCCCAATAGTATTTTTACTCATATATCTTGCATGTACAAACAGCGATCCGTTAGAATTTTATTATATGTGAAGATAGATTACGGCTAGTAGTGCTAAGTTGGTAAATCGGGTCCAGAATAAACCCCCCTCCTAATAAACCGATTTACTTTATTTTTACAACATATTTTTCTATTAATATTTCCACAAACGAATATCGAGTTTCGTCCGGGCGACTTTGGGTCCAGAGTAAACCCCTCCTCCAGATGGACCAATTTTGCTGGTTAAAGAACTCGTTAAATCATTTGCTAAGGGGATACTATATACAAAGTTTCGTGACAAAAAAACCTCTGGTGTGTATCGTATTAACGATAGTTCCTGAAATGTTGGACGTGATTCTTTACATTGGCATAACTTTTTTATTTATGTACCGATTCGCACGAAACAAACACTAAATGTATGTATCTGAAACAAACACTAAACGTATGTACTATGTAAAGTGACGCGTACCACAATATATTAGTGAATACTGCAACTAAATCGGATAAGCCGTTTCTGAGATTAGCGCGCACAGATAAACAGACAAGCAGGCAAAAATTTTAAAAATCATTGTTTTGGGTACTATTGCATTGATAAAGGACCCCAATAGTATTTTTCCCCATCTTCCAGATACAGACAGTGATCCGTTAGAATTGTATTTGTATAGATTTGTATTAAGGTATGATGAAAAAATATATAATTTATTTGTATAAAATAGTGTAAAAATTATTATATAATTTATTTATAATAATAATAGTTACCTAATAAAACTTTTTAATAAAAAGAAAGTCTGAAGTGAGGTCATCCTGCTGTCTCTCATGTGAAAATACTAATTATTGTTATTGAAAAAATGATGAAACATTAATAAAGCAAAGAAAATGAACGAGTTTAATATCTTCAGTGAATTACTGATCTGGAACAATCATTTCAACTACTGGAGGTAATTCTTCGCCATCAAACCATTTACATGTGTTCATTTTGTTCATGTTATTATTAGATGTTAAAATTTGGATGAATATGGGAACGTGAACAAACCAAACGAATTCTTGTTATATCTGTGACGCTCTAGGATGGAAAAATCGCTTTCATCCTGTGCATGAATCTAGAAACAAGGCTTTATATACAAACAAGAAACAGATAAATCTTAATGAATATGAAGAAAGTCAATGTTCAGAAGACATGATGATCAAAATTGATAAGAATTGTTTAAACTAGAAAGCCCGTAGAACTTATGTCGATTGATAAAAATAAATGTACTTGTAGATAACAAGATGAAAGTGAAAACTGTGTACGACAGTGGTTCTAATGTTAGTTTAATAAATCAGAGAGTGGTGGATATTTTAAAATCAAAATTAATAAAACACAACAATGTATTCAAAACAATCAATGGACTGAATTTCTGTCCGGGCAAATATTACTTTAAAAATTGGAAAAATATCAGAAAAACTAAACACTTATGTTTTTTTTTTTTTTTTTTTTACGGCACATCTACATCTAGGTCATTAGCGCCGACATCCAGGGTGCAGCGAGGAATTTCACCAGCGAGCCGTGGGATGATAAAATTCCTGCCGGAGGTTGGGAATCGAACCCACCATCTCCCGCTTATGAATCCAAGGCGCTAGCCATTAGACCACGGGAGACCCGGGTTCCTGTTCATATCCCTATTCTCATTTGAAAAGCATAGAATAGAAACAGATAATATTTTCCTCGGCCTTTGTTCAAAGGGTTTTATGGCTGGCTATACCTGGGGTCAGGTCCGCAAGACCCTAGAATCCTCTTCTACCGATACTTTCATACGTTTCAATGAATTGGAAAAAATCAAATATTTTCACACATTCCTGTGTTCTTTTACTATAGTAATAATTCTACAGATAAAATCAATTAAAAAATAAAATAAAAAAACCAACAGCATAAAGGCAATTGAAAATATTCAAAAGACGTCAACGAATCTTTTTCTCTTGGCAAGCTATATTTCTAACAATGAATTGTTTTTCTTATTTTGCGTAATCTGTTTTATTGTAAAATACATTATCCAACTATAAGCAATTAAAAAATAACAAGGAATAAAAACAGACAAAAAGAACAGTTCGAATAAGCAAAATCAATTACTTTAATGTTTTAAGCACTTATTTTTCCGATTGACATCGCCTAATCAAAACTTTCATCAGAACCTTTTTTGTAGAGCATTTAGTAAGCTTTCTAATGGTATTCTTTCGTTTACCAAGATTCCCAACCTTTTTCGAGATATTAAGGAAAATATACAAAGTTACCAAAACTTTTTAAGTCTGTTAATAAAATATTTTATTCTAACCCTTCCTTAACTCCAAACGTAACCAAAATTTCAACATATTAGTTTTGATGAAAGTAGAACATGCAGAAAATGTTTCAACTGAATCCCATGATTCTAAGTACCCAAACCAAAAACGGTATTCAAAAAATATTTTTCCAATTTTCTCGAAAACGGTTAAAGCTATCGCCTTGAAAATGGTTTCATTCGTTTTCCTAGCCCAGGAATCATATAAAACGAGTACTTAGAAGCTTATGAACTCAAAAACGTAAGCGTTACGATTTTTTTTGCGCGAATTTCGCCCCAAACGCCATCTTCCAGTAGGCGGATTTTGCTGGTTAACGAACTTGACCTTTCAAATTGGACGAAGGATTTTTGTACCAAATTTCATCAAAATCGGACCATTCGTCTTCTAGCTAGAGAGCGAACAGACAAATATATATATATATATATATATATATATATATATATATATATATATATATATATAAATATATACATATATATAAATATATACATATATATATATATATATATATACAAATTTGAACCACCGTTATTTTCGGTCTCTAGGGGTTCTGAAACGCGAAATTTTCTAGTCAGCACTTCCGGATTGTTTCATTGTATCAACCCTATAAGCGGGGTTCCTCCCTATGGGAGAGGGAGGAACCGCGCTAAAACAACAAATTCTCTTATGATTTACTTTTGGGTCTTGATGCTATAACAAATTTTAAACTTATTCAGGATGAATCTCTAAATATTTTACAAAAAAGTGGCAATAAACTTGAAGTGACTTGAGGGGGGGAGGTGTAAAGTTCCTTCACTCTAGGACTATATCATGAAGGCACGTGATCATGCAGGCAGTGGGTCTACTTAGATAGGCAGTGTATATCTGTGCGTTGGAACATGTGTTCAGAACAGTAGATTGTTATAATGCTAAGTTATGAGTTATGGACTTTGTAATTTAATTATTCTTTACAGGTATGTATTTTGGTTACCGCTAATGATTGTTGTTTGTTTATTATAATATATTTATGTATTCTTTACAGAATAATAAAATCTAGTTACTAAGAGATTTGAAAAGAACTTGTTATCTATTGTTGCATATGTATCTTTGTATGTGCATTTACAAATTTGTACCACCGTTATCTTGGTGATATACGGGTTCTGAATGACGAAAGTTTCTAGTCGATATTCTATGAGGTGAACCTCATAATGTGGGGTTCCTTCTAATGGGGGGGGGGGGAAGAAACACGTTAAACGAGTATAAAATGATAAGAAGTGATAATTCTGAATGAAAGAGAAACGTCCAAAGAACTAGCCCAACATTCAGCCCAACATTCATCACGAATCCAGAAATGATTGTTGATTTGAATTAAGGTTCTATTTCTAATTCTAGTCTAGAGGTGTCGTATTCTATTTCTAATTCTAGTCTAGAGGTGTCGTATTCTATTTCTGCCTCCGATATGCCGAGAGGATGACCAAGACTATCAATCAAAGCAGCTTAATACCTTTCTATTTCCTAACCTCCATCTTGTCCTTCAGAAGGTGTTGCATCAAGAGCTGAACATCCAGCTGTAAACCGTCAAAGGGTTAATACCTTTCTATTTCCTAACCTCCATCTTGTCCTTCAGATGGTGTTGCGTCAAGAGCTGAACATCCAGCTGTAAACCGTCAAAGGGTTAATACCTTTCTATTTCCTAACCTCCATCTTGTCCTTTAGATGGTGTTGCGTCAAGAGCTGAACATCCAGCTGTAAACCGTCAAAGGGTTAATACCTTTCTATTTCCTAACCTCCATCTTGTCCTTCAGATGGTGTTGCGTCAAGAGCTGAACATCCAGCTGTAAACCGTCAAAGGGTTAATACCTTTCTATTTCCTAACCTCCATCTTGTCCTTCAGATGGTGTTGCGTCAAGAGCTGAACATCCAGCTGTAAACCGTCAAAGGGTTAATACCTTTCTATTTCCTAACCTCCATCTTGTCCTTCAGATGGTGTTGCGTCAAGAGCTGAACATCCAGCTGTAAACCGTCAAAGGGTTAATACCTTTCTATTTCCTAACCTCCATCTTGTCCTTCAGATGGTGTTGCGTCAAGAGCTGAACATCCAGCTGTAAACCGTCAAAGGGTTAATACCTTTCTATTTCCTAACCTCCATCTTGTCCTTCAGATGGTGTTGCGTCAAGAGCTGAACATCCAGCTGTAAACCGTCAAAGGGTTAATACCTTTCTATTTCCTAACCTCCATCTTGTCCTTCAGATGGTGTTGCGTCAAGAGCTGAACATCCAGCTGTAAACCGTCAAAGGGTTAATACCTTTCTATTTCCTAACCTCCATCTTGTCCTTCAGATGGTGTTGCATCAAGAGCTGAACATCCAGCTGTAAACCGTCAAAGGGTTAATACCTTTCTATTTCCTAACCTCCATCTTGTCCTTCAGATGGTGTTGCATCAAGAGCTGAACATCCAGCTGTAAACCGTCAAAGGGTTAATACCTTTCTATTTCCTAACCTCCATCTTGTCCTTCAGATGGTGTTGCATCAAGAGCTGAACATCCAGCTGTAAACCGTCAAAGGGTTAATACCTTTCTATTTCCTAACCTCCATCTTGTCCTTCAGATGGTGTTGCATCAAGAGCTGAACATCCAGCTGTAAACCGTCAAAGGGTTAATACCTTTCTATTTCCTAACCTCCATCTTGTCCTTCAGATGGTGTTGCATCAAGAGCTGAACATCCAGCTGTAAACCGTCAAAGGGTTAATACCTTTCTATTTCCTAACCTCCATCTTGTCCTTCAGATGGTGTTGCATCAAGAGCTGAACATCCAGCTGTAAACCGTCAAAGGGTTAATACCTTTCTATTTCCTAACCTCCATCTTGTCCTTCAGATGGTGTTGCATCAAGAGCTGAACATCCAGCTGTAAACCGTCAAAGGGTTAATACCTTTCTATTTCCTAACCTCCATCTTGTCCTTCAGATGGTGTTGCATCAAGAGCTGAACATCCAGCTGTAAACCGTCAAAGGGTTAATACCTTTCTATTTCCTAACCTCCATCTTGTCCTTCAGATGGTGTTGCATCAAGAGCTGAACATCCAGCTGTAAACCGTCAAAGGGTTAATACCTTTCTATTTCCTAACCTCCATCTTGTCCTTCAGATGGTGTTGCATCAAGAGCTGAACATCCAGCTGTAAACCGTCAAAGGGTTAATACCTTTCTATTTCCTAACCTCCATCTTGTCCTTCAGATGGTGTTGCATCAAGAGCTGAACATCCAGCTGTAAACCGTCAAAGGGTTAATACCTTTCTATTTCCTAACCTCCATCTTGTCCTTCAGATGGTGTTGCATCAAGAGCTGAACATCCAGCTGTAAACCGTCAAAGGGTTAATACCTTTCTATTTCCTAACCTCCATCTTGTCCTTCAGATGGTGTTGCATCAAGAGCTGAACATCCAGCTGTAAACCGTCAAAGGGTTAATACCTTTCTATTTCCTAACCTCCATCTTGTCCTTCAGATGGTGTTGCATCAAGAGCTGAACATCCAGCTGTAAACCGTCAAAGGGTTAATACCTTTCTATTTCCTAACCTCCATCTTGTCCTTCAGATGGTGTTGCATCAAGAGCTGAACATCCAGCTGTAAACCGTCAAAGGGTTAATACCTTTCTATTTCCTAACCTCCATCTTGTCCTTCAGATGGTGTTGCATCAAGAGCTGAACATCCAGCTGTAAACCGTCAAAGGGTTAATACCTTTCTATTTCCTAACCTCCATCTTGTCCTTCAGATGGTGTTGCATCAAGAGCTGAACATCCAGCTGTAAACCTCCATCTTGTCCTTCAGATGGTGTTGCATCAAGAGCTGAACATCCAGCTGTAAACCGTCAAAGGGTTAATACCTTTCTATTTCCTAACCTCCATCTTGTCCTTCAGATGGTGTTGCATCAAGAGCTGAACATCCAGCTGTAAACCGTCAAAGGGTTAATACCTTTCTATTTCCTAACCTCCATCTTGTCCTTCAGATGGTGTTGCATCAAGAGCTGAACATCCAGCTGTAAACCGTCAAAGGGTTAATACCTTTCTATTTCCTAACCTCCATCTTGTCCTTCAGATGGTGTTGCATCAAGAGCTGAACATCCAGCTGTAAACCGTCAAAGGGTTAATACCTTTCTATTTCCTAACCTCCATCTTGTCCTTCAGATGGTGTTGCATCAAGAGCTGAACATCCAGCTGTAAACCGTCAAAGGGTTAATACCTTTCTATTTCCTAACCTCCATCTTGTCCTTCAGATGGTGTTGCATCAAGAGCTGAACATCCAGCTGTAAACCGTCAAAGGGTTAATACCTTTCTATTTCCTAACCTCCATCTTGTCCTTCAGATGGTGTTGCATCAAGAGCTGAACATCCAGCTGTAAACCGTCAAAGGGTTAATACCTTTCTATTTCCTAACCTCCATCTTGTCCTTCAGATGGTGTTGCATCAAGAGCTGAACATCCAGCTGTAAACCGTCAAAGGGTTAATACCTTTCTATTTCCTAACCTCCATCTTGTCCTTCAGATGGTGTTGCATCAAGAGCTGAACATCCAGCTGTAAACCTCCATCTTGTCCTTCAGATGGTGTTGCATCAAGAGCTGAACATCCAGCTGTAAACCGTCAAAGGGTTAATACCTTTCTATTTCCTAACCTCCATCTTGTCCTTCAGATGGTGTTGCATCAAGAGCTGAACATCCAGCTGTAAACCGTCAAAGGGTTAATACCTTTCTATTTCCTAACCTCCATCTTGTCCTTCAGATGGTGTTGCATCAAGAGCTGAACATCCAGCTGTAAACCGTCAAAGGGTTAATACCTTTCTATTTCCTAACCTCCATCTTGTCCTTCAGATGGTGTTGCATCAAGAGCTGAACATCCAGCTGTAAACCTCCATCTTGTCCTTCAGATGGTGTTGCATCAAGAGCTGAACATCCAGCTGTAAACCTCCATCTTGTCCTTCAGATGGTGTTGCATCAAGAGCTGAACATCCAGCTGTAAACCGTCAAAGGGTTAATACCTTTCTATTTCCTAACCTCCATCTTGTCCTTCAGATGGTGTTGCATCAAGAGCTGAACATCCAGCTGTAAACCGTCAAAGGGTTAATAACCCTAGCTAGCGTCTTATTACATTCGCTATTTGACATCTGACTATTTGACATACAACAATAAAACCAACTTGACATAACCAACTCTACTGGATGTTTTACCTCAAATATATCAATCTATTATTGTTCTCTATATGTTTTGTCGCCTATATTGTTCTCTATATGTTTTGTCGCCTATATTGTTCTCTATATGTTTTGTCGCCTATATTGTTCTCTATATGTTTTGTCGCCTATATTGTTCTCTATATGTTTTGTCCCCTATATTGTTCTCTATATGTTTTGTGGCCTATATTGTTCTCTATATATCACCTGATTTTACAAGAGAAACCAGAAATAGTCGGACAATTCTTGTTCCTTATTTAAAAAAAGCTAGATCCCTAAATATGCCGGCTAAACTTATATACGACAAATTGTTCATAAATTATAAAGTATATACTACTTGAGACGCTTTATCAGGTGTCTTACAGAATATAGTTACGCCTTGTGTGTGCAATCAGAGCAGCAGCATAGATGATGCTTTATCTGGAAAAGCAAATGATGGAAGAAAAATCAAAATAAATAAATCAAAATCCAAAAAAACTATAAAAGTAAAAAAAATAAAAAAGGGACTTATTAAAGAGCGCGAAAACTCAGAGGAAAATATTGTTTCAAATGATTCAGAAAACCCGAACATCACATAGCAATCAACAAGCTCTGGCATTATATTTTGGAATTGTCAGGGCTTTAGAAATGTTCTAAATCTTGAACAAAACTTCATTAAATGAAATAAGGCAATCAAAAATTATATGCACAGTAGAAACGTGGCTCGTGGAGCCTCCAAAAGATGTTAATATTTGGCCAGGGTATAAGATAGTATCAAGCGAGGCTATTAAAGATAAGACTCGAGGAAGGGCAAGTGGAGGTCTGTTAATGTTCATAGATTCCTCATATAATCATGAACTAATAGATGATTCGAGGTTTTGGCTGATTTGTAAGGTTACCAATAGGTGGTGATCAATTATTGTTGGATGTTTCTATATAAGACCTAATCTGCATTTGGACTACGTTCCTGAATTGTTAGAATATTTATCCAAAATAATCGAAAAATACTCACGTTTAGATATTTATCTAGGTGGTGACTTTAATGCCTCAATTGGTAACCTAAATGATGGTTTCATCGAACCCTTCGAAGGAACGAAACTTCATATTACGAGACAATGTAGAGATGAGAATATCAGTTCAAGGGGTAGATACCTTACAGACTTCATGGAAAATGAAGGATATTTCGTATTGAACGGGAGGTCTAGAAGTGATAGACCAGGCAACTACACTGACACACACCATTCAACATGCTCTACACTAGATCTGGTCTGGGCTAATATCAAAGGATTACAAAGTGTTGAAGATTTCACAGTATTGGACTTCTGCTCATTCTCAGATCACTTCCCTTGTCTCCTTAGAATATTTCAAAGAGGAACTAATCCAGCAAATAAATCAAGACGTGCCATACCTAGAGCCCAATCTAAGCTTAAGTGGGACAATACAAAACTAGTAGAATTCCTAACGAATCTCCAACCTCTATCAGCACATTATTCAAATATCGATGAAGCTAACTCACAAATGATAGCTGCTATAAAGCTAGCTGCTTCCCAATCATCCATGTCTACCTCAACAGTCCAAATTAAGAATAAAAAATCTAATCAGCCATGGTTTACAGAGGATTGCTTGGTGGCAAAAAAAGAATACAAACTGTGCGTAAAAATGCTACGGGAAGATAATTCTTCTCAACACCTCAGAGCACTCCTTGACGCTAAGAAGACATATAGAAACTCCGTTTCAGAAGCTAAAAAAGGGTATCAAGGGAACATAATCGAGGCACTTTCCAATATTAAAAATAGCCAGCAGTTCTGGTCTACCATCTCCCAGTTCAAAACCAAAAAATATCAGCCAAACCCCATCAGTATCAAAACCTGGACAGAACATCTTCTATCTCTTTACCCTCCGAATCCCCTCTCACCCGATGTATATCAATTCAGCGACGTCACACATCCATTCCTTGATTCAGAGATTACTTATAATGAGTTAACTTTCGCTATATCAAATCTAAAAAATAACAAATCTCCCGGCACAGATGAAATATCAAACGAATTTTTCAAAAACCTTCCTATAAGCTATAAGTATTATTTGCTACATGTGTTTAATACTATTTTTTTGACCGGAAAAATCCCAGACAAATGGGGCGAGATAATGATGAATATGATACATAAAAAGGGGCCCACAGACAATCCGAATAACTACAGGGGGATCGCATTGATCAACACAATAGCTAAGTTGTTCAGCAACCTCTTAAACAATAGACTTACAGATTGGCTTGAATATGGTTGCCCATTACAAGAGTCGCAAAACGGATTTAGAAAAATGAGAGGATGTGTTGACTTCACGCTTATCTCAGCAATACATATCAATATTAGACTGCCAAGGAGAAAGGTTTTCACAAACTTCATTGACTTTGCAAAAGCATTTGATACGGTCGATCATAATCTTTTATTTTACAAGCTTAGAGAGGGCATCAGTAGAAAATTCATTTCCGTAATAGCAGATTTCTATTCCAAAGCACAAATCTCTTTGAAAATTGGAGCTAACAAGACAGAACCTGTGCCTGCAACTCGAGGTGTTCTGCAGGGAGATGGCTTATCCCCAACACTATTCTCTATTTTCATTGATGACTTGGAAGGCTTTCTTAGAAGTAAGGGTGAATCGGGCATTGACATCGATGGACAAACCGACTTGCTGCTTCTTCTTTATGCCGATGATTTAATACTTCTGTCATACTCGCCCATAGGTGCAAAGAGAAAGGCTAAGCTACTGGAGGAATACTGCAGAATCAACCGTATGACAGTAAATATTAACAAATCAAATATAGTGGTTTTCAGGAAGGGAGGAAGAGTAGCAGAGCTCAAAGTATCAATTGATGATGAAGACATGTCCATCTCCAAAAACTACACTTATCTGGGAATTCCTCTCTACAGCTCCGGGATATTTACACAGACAGCAAGAGACATGTGTAAGAAAGGTAATTCGGCAATGGCTTCTACTATCTCGCTCTTTGCAAAGCTAAAGTGTGAGTCTTGGGATGCGAGAATTAAGCTTTTTGAAGCGCTGTGTCTTTCGGTCGTGCTCTACGGAAGTGAAGTTTGGGGTCTAAGGTGTTTGGATATTGTCGAATCATTTCAGGTGCAATTTCTCAAGAAACTCCTACACCTCCCTTCTAGGACCCCGGGTTATATGGTACGGCTGGAGTGCGGAAGGACAGCGCTAAAACATCAAGTGCTGAAAAAGGCCCTAAACTGGATGTCCAAGATTCTGTGTATGCCTGCAACCAGATTGCCAAAGAAATGTTTCAACAGATTATTAGCACTTGATAAAGCCCCGACAATCCGACCGACTTACTACTGGGTATCACAGTTGAAGCAAATACTTGATGAAATAGGCATGATTCATCTGTGGGACGAGAGCGACCTCATGTCACTAGTGAAAGTGTCTAAATTTGTTCTTGAGGAATATGAAAACTTCCTCATTCAAGCCGACATCTCTAGAGCCTCCTCTTCTTCCTACTCACCAATATACCGCAGCATTAAGCCAAAAATTGAGGCGGAAAATTATTTAAAACTAAACACAAATATAAAAAAAATAAGAATAATTTCACAAGCAAGATTGTGTAGACCAGAAAATCTGAAATTTTATTGGGAGCGAAGCGTCTACTCTATTAACGGGGAGGAACTATGTACAATATGTAATAAGTTGGAAAAAGAAGATTTAAAACACTTCCTTCTCAAGTGCCCTATGTACAATGATCCTAGAAACACTTTTATCAACAAGTACTTAGACCTCTCGATACAGGACGAGGAGAAAATCAAGACAATACTAGCAATAGACACAATAGAAAAACTTAACAATATTTATTATTATATCACAAACTCATTAAAAATAAGAGCTTTCATTATAAATGAATGATATATTGATGGTGCTAGCTAATTCAGAAATTAAGGGTACTTTATAAATGAATAAAACTTAACAAATAAATATTCCAGCATATTCCGGGAATTAGGTGCTATTCATCAATTAATAATAAAACTAAATATATAATTATATTAATATATAATCGAGGAGAAGGACAAATTTATTTTATATGTCTCTATGTATATAGACTATGTCTTAGTAAATAAAAATAATAATTTAAAAAAAAAAATTAGCTTATAAGTCTGTTATTTTGGGATTAGAAGAATGTTATTCATTATTAATTGATAATTATTTTTTTATAACTTTTCCTAATGGTAAGGATATATATATATATATATATATATATATATATATATATATATATATATATATATATATATATATATATATATATATATATATATTGTTTTTTATTATTATTTTTTTTTTTGGTTGTAATTTATATGGCTTCAGGTCATCATCAGTTGTCAGAGTAGATACTAATAATTTATATTTATGTATAAAGGCATGGTAACTTCCACCATATATTATGATACATTCGTAAATACAGATTTTTCTTCATCTTCTTCTTCCTCTTATAATAATAAAACTAAATAAATTATTTTATTAAAAAAAAAGATGATAATTATAAAATAAGAATTATAAAAATTTAGTAAAAAAGTCTGTCAGTTTTAAATTGGAAGAATGTCATTAATTATTGATTGATAATTATTTTTTAATACTTTTGTTTATGTTAAGGTTATATTTGTTTTTTGCTTTTTTTTTTGTATTTGTATAATGACATGATCATTTTTTTGTATATTTTAGTATTAAGAGATGAAAACCTCCAATATGTAATGTGAAACATTCACAAATACAATCTTTCTTCTTCTATTGTTCTCTATATGTTTTGTCGCCTATATTGTTCTCTATATGTTTTGTCGCCTATATTGTCCTCTGTATGTTTTGTCGCCTATATTGTTCTCTGTATGTTTTGTCGCCTATATTGTTCTCTGTATGTTTTGTCGCCTATTTTGTTCGCTGTATGTTTTGTCGCCTATATTGTTCTCTGTATGTTTTGTCGCCTATTTTGTTCTCTGTATGTTTTGTCGCCTATATTTTTCTTTGTATGTTTTGTCGCCTATATTTTTCTTTGTATGTTTTGTCGCCTATATTTTTCTTTGTATGTTTTGTCGCCTATATTGTTCTCTATATTTTTTGTCGCCTATATTGTTCTCTATATGTTTTGTCGCCTATATTGTTCTCTATATGTTTTGTCGCCTATATTGCGAAAACATTAATAAGTAAATAAATGATTAAATTCGTTCACACTTTATGGCCGAATATCTTGGCTCGGCTATTCCATTCCTCAATTATGTTTTTTTTTTCGTTATTCATTTTTTTATTGTATAACTAGCTGTTACCCAGTGTGCAATGCTACACCTACTTTCTGCCTATGACTCTCTCCGTATCAAGATCTACCTGTATACCCAATCGTCAAAATCGGTCAAACTGTGTTAATTTGTTTATATCTGTCAAGTAATTCATAAAGTAGCCGGCAGAGGCCAGTAGCAGAGCCTGCGAGTAGATAGCTCTTTCAAAGAAAGGCCAGGGCTCCTTAGTTAGACAGTGACTGTTGATATAAAATTGAAATAAACTGCATTACATTATTATATAATGATGTAAAGTCATCAATGAGTTCGAGTTATTCTAATTATCAAGAACATCAACAAATAAATTTGAGACTGGCTGTCGATTCAAAATGGCCGTCAGAATTTGAATGGTTTAGTGTAGCCAATTTTCCAGTATCAAGACCTACCTGTGTGCCAAGTTTGGTCAAAATCGGTCAAACGGTGTAGATTTGTATAAGGAACAAACAGACAGACACGTGATTTATGTATATATATATATATATATATATATATATATATATATATATAAATAAAATAATTTATTCATCGTTTGACACTAGGACAAACAGCAAGAAGAATCTAGGTTTCCCTATTATCCTCGACAACGGTTAGAGATATCACCTTGAAAATAGATTCCTCAAGTCCACTTACTTATTAATAGGGACTAAATTCTTAGGTTTTCAACTTGTTTTTCCTTATTCCTAAACATGATAATGATCGGGTTTTTTTTATATGATTAGCGTCAAGTAGTAATATTCATGCAAATTTGTAAGAATCTAAAAAGACCTATTCAGGATGAAATCACCTAAATAACGATGGAATCACCTAAATAACGATGGAATCACCAAGACATTCCTAATCTTTAAAATAGAAAATACAATTCAATGAACACATTTTCTCGATGAAACAAATTTTCTTAAAAGCAACTTCCCGGGCCCGTTCAACGTTCAGGGAAATTTTACTGGGAGTTTCGCTGCTTTCACCAGAACCCATTTTAACACGCTGGGGAACCTGGCTGTCTGCAGCGCTTTAAAACGCCAAGAACTTGGAAAACATAAAAACAGTTGTTGACACATTGGATATGAATGAAGCAGCTGCCATTTCTAAGACTTCGATATTCCTCCAGAGCAACGAGATTCGTGGTGCACTCGCATTCCTAAGAGCACATTTCTCAGATCTTCCAAATCTCACCGGAAAAGTGGAATTGTCAAGAGTGAAGCTAAAAGATGCAATTTCTATTATCAACTCAGTCCTAAAAGATTTTCTGCTCCAATAGCGGAAGCTGACTACTCCGAATTGCACAAAATTCTTAAGAGAAATCCGGGTTTTGATAAAATGAGAAATGTGTTCTCTGTACTCTCAGGTCAGCAATGTTCCATTGATGCATTGCCTTGGGGCCATTTTAAAATGCGAGGGCTATCCAGACAATCGGTTGCGTTTTGGTATAAAAAAATAAGTATACGATTTTTTTTATGACATACATTTGAAAGTGGCACTAAAATACTATTTTTTCTAGAGTGTCGCCATATAAATTAAACACTTCTCATAGCGCTGAACCAGTTTGAAATGTTGTGTCATAAAATTCTGCCGCCGAGACTTGAGCCAGGTCGTCATGCGTCCCCGGAGTTGCGACGCGTCGCTAGCCGTTTGTAAGGTGGATGTGGAAAAACCTCCCCCTTGAAAACATCCACTACTAGTCGAGTTCGATTGGCTGAGTGTGGTCGGGCGTTGTCGTAAAGAAGCAACATTTTTTACTATTTCTAGGTTTACAATACCTTGCAGAGTTTATTTTCGAGTCACGTTCTAAAAAATCAACAAGAAAGACTCCTTTCCGGTCCTAAAAAGTCCGTCACGCAGGAGCTGCATAACTAAGCACTTTCCTCAGAATTTGGGTAGTGTAAACTGCTTTCCAGAACAATTTGCTTAAAAAATCCTACTACACTACTTAATAAATACAAAAACCTCATATTTTCGTCTTTTGATCTGACGCGCTCCTTGCGAACCTACGTCTGGCGGGCTAATTCTATTGAAATATATTACAAAGTAAACCCCCCTTTCCGATTGACCGATTTAGCTCATTTTTACAACACTTCTTTTTCATGAGTTAATCACGACGTATACCGCGTTTCGTTACAATACAGCAGAAATTACGACCGGTATAAGTATATTAGGAATTTGGGTCTGGAGTAAACCCCCCCCCCCCCTAATGGACCGTTTTAGTTTATTTTTACAACACATATTTACCTGTAGATTACCACTACGAATACCGAGTTTAGTCGAAATATAACAAAAATCACGGCTGGTAGTAGCGAATTGGTATTGTGGGTCCGATGTAAACCCCCCCCCCCTCCTAATGAACCGATTGAGTTTATTTTTACATCTCACTTTTCTCTCTATATTACCACTACGAATGACAACTTTCGTTGAAATGTAACAAATATTACGGCTGACATAGTCAAATTAGTGTTTTGGGTCCGGGGTAAACCCCCCCTCCCGGTGGGCCGATTTTGGTGGTTAACGAACTCGTTCAATCGTTTGCTAATTGAATGCTATATACGAAATTTCGTGACGAAAAAACAAAAACTCTTGCCGCTATCGTGTTAACAGACATACACACATACACACACACACACACACACACATATATATATATATATATATATATATATATATATATATATATATATATATATACCTAATAGACCTTACCTAATACCTACCTCAATAGCTACTTTCCTTCAGAGGAAAGTGCTAAAAACAGTCGCCATGATCTTTTTCGCAGATAACGTTAGTATGCATTTCCTTGGTTTTTAGGAGAATTTGTGCCTTCATCCCACAGACAGCAATTTGTGCCTTCATCCCACAGAAACCAATTTGTGCCTTCATCCCACAGACAGCAATTTGTGCCTTCATCCCACAGAAACCAATTTGTGCCTTCATCCCACAGACAGCAATTTGTGCCTTCATCCCACAGACAGCAATTTGTGACTTCATCCCACAGACAGCAATTTGTGCCTTCATCCCACAGAAACCAATTTGCGCCTTCATCCCACAGACAGCAATTTGTGCCTTCATCCCACAGACAGCAATTTGTGCCTTCATCCCACAGACAGCAATTTGTGCCTTCATCCCACAGACAGCAATTTGTGCCTTCATCCCACAGACAGCAATTTGTGCCTTCATCCCACAGACAGCAATTTGTGCCTTCATCCCACAGACAGCAATTTGTGACTTCATCCCACAGACAGCAATTTGTGCCTTCATCCCACAGAAACCAATTTGTGCCTTCATCCCACAGACAGCAATTTGTGCCTTCATCCCACAGACAGCAATTTGTGCCTTCATCCCACAGACAGCAATTTGTGCCTTCATCCCACAGACAGCAATTTGTGTCTTCATCCCAAAGACAGCAATTTGTGCCTTCATCCCACAGACAGCAATTTGTGTCTTCATCCCACAGACAGCAATTTGTGCCTTCATCCCACAGACAGCAATTTGTGTCTTCATCCCACAGACAGCAATTTGTGCCTTCAGCCCACAGACAGCAATTTGTGCCTTCATCCCACAGACACCAATTTGTGCCTTCATCCCACCGACAGCAATTTGTGCCTTCATCCCAAAGACAGCAATTTGTGCCTTCATCCCACAGACAGCAATTTGTGCCTTCATCCCACAGACAGCAATTTGTGCCTTCATCCCACAGACAGCAATTTGTGTCTTCATCCCAAAGACAGCAATTTGTGCCTTCATCCCACAGACAGCAATTTGTGTCTTCATCCCACAGACAGCAATTTGTGCCTTCATCCCACAGACAGCAATTTGTGTCTTCATCCCACAGACAGCAATTTGTGCCTTCAGCCCACAGACAGCAATTTGTGCCTTCATCCCACAGACACCAATTTGTGCCTTCATCCCACCGACAGCAATTTGTGCCTTCATCCCAAAGACAGCAATTTGTGCCTTCATCCCACAGACAGCAATTTGTGCCTTCATCCCACAGACAGCAATTTGTGCCTTCATCCCACAGACAGCAATTTGTGCCTTCATCCCACAGACAGCAATTTGTGCCTTCATCCCACAGACAGCAATTTGTGCCTTCATCCCACAGACAGCAATTTGTGCCTTCATCCCACAGACAGCAATTTGTGCCTGCATCCCGCAGACAGCAATTTGTGACTTCATCCCACAGACAGAAATTTGTGCCTTCATCCCGCAGACAGCAATTTGTGCCTTCATCCCAAAGACAGCAATTTGTGCCTTTATCCCACAGACAGCAATTTGTGTCTTCATCCCACAGACAGCAATTTGTGCCTTCATCCCACAGACAGCAATTTGTGTCTTCATCCCACAGACAGCAATTTGTGCCTTCAGCCCACAGACAGCAATTTGTGCCTTCATCCCACAGATAGCAATTTGTGCCTTCATCCCACAGACAGCAATTTGTGCCTTCATCCCACAGACAGCAATTTGTGTCTTCATCCCACAGACAGCAATTTGTGCCTTCATCCCACAGACACCAATTTGTGTCTTCATCCCACAGACACCAATTTGTGCCTTCATCCCACAGACAGCAATTTGTGCCGTTATCCCACAGACACCAATTTGTGCCTTCATCCCACAGACAGCAATTTGTGCCTTCATCCCACAGTCAGCAATTTGTGCCTTCATCCCACAGACACCAATTTGTGCCTTCATCCCACAGACAGCAATTTGTGCCTTCATCCCAAAGACACCAATTTGTGCCTTCATCCCGCAGACAGCAATTTGTGACTTCATCCCACAGACAGAAATTTGTGCCTTCATCCCGCAGACAGCAATTTGTGCCTTCATCCCAAAGACAGCAATTAGGTTTCTCCTGTATCAATTTGGCTGTTGAACTGGCCAACAAGAATGTTCTTTAGATAGTTATTATAATTGTTTTGTTTTATGTTCTTCTTCTTTTTTTTATTAACATATATTTTATAAAATAATTTAATTTTTTTTTAAACACTGCTTTCTTTCTAAAATGTATTTTATTTATATAAACTTCAATCACTTTGTTTTTTAAATAAATATTTTCGTTGAATATTTGGACTACTTATTATTGTTTTTAAAAATGAAGCTTATTTAATTGAGAGGAGATCGTTGACCGTAGATGATGCAAGGTAGGGATTGTCGGGGTTCGGTCACTGCTACTTAATAAAACTACATTTTATCATAAAAATGGTTTTATTGTGCCGACGTTTCGGCTTGAACTTCAAGCTTTCATCAGGGCTGTAAAAAACAAGTAGGACGGATGTAATACTGAAATATACATATATATATATATATATATATATATATATATATATATATATATATATATATATATGCCTACATACACAAATACACATACATATATGGAAAAAGACAAAACATAAAATACTAGAACATAATATATAGAAGAACAATGTGCTCTAGAAGTGTTTGGATTATTAGGAAAACAGATATAAGAATAACAGATTACATATTAGATTAGATATAAGAATAACAATATGGGCCTACCGATGGGAAGATAGAGAACTATTCCTCACAAATGCGGGATCATTTCTGACAGTTAATACAGGGAAACAGGAAGAAAGGAGTTGGTGAGGGGGGGGGGGGTTCTGGACTACCCAATGGACAGAGAACATAGAAGATGGAAGAAAGAGCGGCGAAAGCGGCGAAGTACAGTAAGGGGTCATAAAGTCATAAAATGTTGTGTTAATGGAAAGGGAGGCAGGTATAAAGGGCTATATTGCAGGCGGTATAGGGGATTAGGATGGAGTTTTTAATAAATGGACGATGTTGGAGTAGGTAGAGGAGATGACTTCTTTGTCAATTTTGTCATTAACGGGGTTATTTTCTAGGTGGATAAAAATTGATTCGGAAAGGAGGCGTTTGTCTTCGTTGGATTCAGTGGAAAGGATGGAGTATTGGTCAAAACCAAAGTCATGTCCGTCTGTGATGGCATGTCTAGTTAAAGCTGTCTTTATGTCTTTATTCCGTATATCGTTTTTGTGGTTGTTGATACGTTTTCTTACTGGGTTTTTAGTCTGTCCAATGTACGCACTATTGCAGTTGGGTGTGATGCAAGGGATTCTGTAGACTACATTGGTCCTGTCTTTTTGTGGGATAGGGTCTTTAAGAGTCGTATGTAAGTTTTTCAGTTTGTTCTGTGTCGATAGTCCTAGTTTTAGAGTGGGGAATGTATCGCGTAGGGATTTTTGGATTTTTTCTGTGAGGTTTGGGATATATGGGAGGCCTCTGAATTGAGGGACAATATTGTCTTGGGTAGTGGGGATGGGCTTAGGATTATTAAAAGAATTTATGAGACGGGTGATAATGTTGGTAGGAAATCCATTGGTAGTAAGAATATCGAGGAGTCGGGATTTGTTGGCAGGGTGAAATTTGGTATCGGATAGGGAGAGGGCTCGATTTATTAGGTTGCTGGCAGTATTGAGGATTTGGTGTTTGGGGTGTGAGGAAAGGTAATGGAGAAGTCGTCCCGAGTAAGTGGGTTTGGTATACCAATCAGTGGATATAGAGCCGTCTGTATTTCTTATAAGGAGTATGTCAAGGAAAGGAAGGGAGTTGTTAGTTTCGGTCTCGATGGTGAATATTAACCGGGGATGGTAGGAGTTAAAGGCAGTTAGAATTTCTGGAATCTTATCAGGATTAATTATGAGGAAGAGGTCGTCAACATATTTTTTAAGGAAAATAATATCGTCGGGGAATCCTCGCCATGGGTAACTGCCTCGCTCCTGACCTTTCCAATATTACCCTTAATGACCTCCTTGACCAAATCCTCCCCATGTTCCCCGACGATATTATTTTCCTTAAAAAATATGTTGACGACCTCTTCTTCATAAAAATCCTGATATTATATTATATTTCAGTATTACATCCGTCCTACTTGTTTTTTACAGCCCTGATGAAGGCTTGAAGTTCAAGCCGAAACGTCGGCACAATAAAACCATTTTTATGATAAAATGTAGTTTTATTAAATAGCAGTGACCGAACCCCGACAATCCCTACCTTGAAGCTTATTTAAGTTTTATTTTTATTACCTCATTCTTTTTTTTTGTTCTCAATATACTATTCTTAGATTAATAATTTTATTTGTTGTTTATCACTATATATATATATATATATATATATATATATATATATATATATACACATTTTAATTTATCAATAATAAATTACTCAAAATTATTATAAATAAATTATAATGGGTTGAACCTACGTTTTGAGCCTATTGAAACATTTTTATCACCTAAAAAAACCTAAAATGGATTTTTAAGTATAAACATAAAAAGACCTTTGCAAAATCCTAATTGGATGCTAATTTAACCGCAAAAATCCGGTCCCCACTTATAATACATGTATTTAAAAGGCGAGTAACGCTAAAACCTAAGCATTACGATTGGTTTTGCTCGAATTTCGTACATTATTTTATGCCGGCGACCCAGTAGCCGTATGTGTTAAGGCACACTGCGTGCCAAGGGTCGAGGGTTCGATTCCTACTAGGGGTGGAAGCTTTTCTTTAGAAAAAAGAAAATGCATCAGCCCTATCCTTCGCCAGTGATTTTACTTATGGTGATTCTTGTGCCCTTCACCAGTGATTGTACTTGTGGTGATTCTTGTGCCCTTCACCAGGGATTGTACTTGTGGTGATGCTTGTGCCCTTCACCAGTGATTGTCCTTATGACGATGATTGTGTCCTTCACCGGTGATTGTCCTTATGGTGATGCTATTGCCCTTCACCGGTGATTGCCCTTATGACGATGCTAGTGTCCTTCACCGGTGATTGCCCTTATGGTGATGCTAGTGCCCTTCACCAGTGATTGTCCTTGTGGTGATGCTAGTGCCCTTCACCGGTGATTGTCCTTATGGCGATGATTGTGTCCTTCACCGGTGATTGTCCTTGTGGTGATGCTAGTGCCCTTCACCGGTGATTGTCCTTATGGTGATGCTATTGCCCTTCACCGGTGATTGCCCTTATGACGATGCTAGTGTCCTTCACCGGTGATTGCCCTTATGGTGATGCTAGTGCCCTTCACCAGTGATTGTCCTTGTGGTGATGCTAGTGCCCTTCACCGGTGATTGTCCTTATGGCGATGATTGTGTCCTTCACCGGTGATTGTCCTTGTGGTGATGCTAGTGCCCTTCACCGGTGATTGTACTTGTGGTGATTCTTGTTCCCTTCACCAGTGATTGTACTTGTGGTGATGCTATTGCCCTTCACCGGTGATTGCCCTTATGGCGATGCTAGTGCCCTTCACCGGTGATTGTCCTTATGGCGATGATTGTGTCCTTCACCGGTGATTGTCCTTGTGGTGATGCTAGTGCCCTTCACCAGTGATTGTCCTTATGACGATGATTGTGTCCTTCACCGGTGATTGTCCTTATGGTGATGCTATTGCCCTTCACCGGTGATTGCCCTTATGACGATGCTAGTGTCCTTCACCGGTGATTGCCCTTATGGTGATGCTAGTGCCCTTCACCAGTGATTGTCCTTGTGGTGATGCTAGTGCCCTTCACCGGTGATTGTCCTTATGGCGATGATTGTGTCCTTCACCGGTGATTGTCCTTGTGGTGATGCTAGTGCCCTTCACCGGCGATTGTACTTGTGGTGATTCTTGTTCCCTTCACCAGTGATTGTACTTGTGGTGATGCTATTGCCCTTCACCGGTGATTGCCCTTATGGCGATGCTAGTGTCCTTCACCGGTGTTTGCCCTTATGGTGATGCTTGTGCCCTTCACCAGTGATTGTCCTTATGACGATGATTGTGTCCTTCACCGGTGATTGTCCTTATGGTGATGCTATTGCCCTTCACCGGTGATTGCCCTTATGACGATGCTAGTGTCGTTCACCGGTGATTGCCCTTATGGTGATACTAGTGCCCTTCACCAGTGATTGTCCTTGTGGTGATGCTAGTGCCCTTCACCGGTGATTGTCCTTATGGCGATGATTGTGTCCTTCACCGGTGATTGTCCTTGTGGTGATGCTAGTGCCCTTCACCAGTGATTGTACTTGTGGTGATGCTTGTGCCCTTCACCAGTGATTGTCCTTATGACGATGATTGTGTCCTTCACCGGTGATTGTCCTTATGGTGATGCTATTGCCCTTCACCGGTGATTGCCCTTATGACGATGCTAGTGTCCTTCACCGGTGATTGCCCTTATGGTGATGCTAGTGCCCTTCACCAGTGATTGTCCTTGTGGTGATGCTAGTGCCCTTCACCGGTGATTGTCCTTATGGCGATGATTGTGTCCTTCACCGGTGATTGTCCTTGTGGTGATGCTAGTGCCCTTCACCGGTGATTGTCCTTATGACGATGATTGTGCCCTTCACCGGTGATTGTCCTTGTGGTGATGCTAGTGCCCTTTACCGGTGATTGTCCTTATGGCGATGATTGTGCCCTTCACCGGTGATTGTCCTTATGGCGATTATTGTGCCCTTAAGTGTCGTTTGTAACGTACTATAATTGTGTTTGAGAGAAAACCCATTATTGTGTGGTTGTAACATGCAGTGGTGTACCTATTCTATTGTCAGCTGGTGTTTGTACCCAATAGCTATGCACAGCCCATATACCGGCAATGCAACTGGAATATGCCTCGCCTTAATACTGAAGCCGTTGTGTCACATGAGTTCATATTGTTAAATAATAAAGCTGATACTAATGTTATTTTTATAAAACGGAAATAAATATTTTACAGCCGAGATTTGTGATTGATTTTTTGATTTGACTGATTCGTGTCACGTTCTTAGTGGATTATGAGTAAACTCCTGTAGAATACATAATGGTTCTCTATTTCGCCAAAATCTTAGACTGTCTCTTCAAGCACACTAATAAGTTAAAAAGTCCGTCACGCAGGAGCTGCATAACTAAGCACTTTCCTCAGAATTTGGGTAGTGTAGACTGCTTTCCAGAACAATTTGCTTAAAATATCCTACATAAATAAAATAAAAACATGACTAGTTCTCTTTTAAATTTGTAATGAGTAACTGATCAATTATTAATTTGCTTCCAGAGTTATGTTTAGACATGGTACCTACTACACTACGTAATAAATACTAGAAACCTCATATTATCATATTTTGATCTAACGCAGGAACAGGATACAGTCACTCTAGTGGTATAAAGCGCTCCTTGCGGCGGCTTTGTGAACCTACGTTTGACGGGCTTTTCTATTGAAATATATTACAAATTAAACCCCCGCTTTACGATTGACCAATTCAGCTCATTTTTACAACACTTTTTTCTCATGAGTTACCCACGATGTATACCGCGTTTCGTTACAATACAGCAGAAATTACGACCGGTATGAGTATATTAGGAATTTGGGTCCTGAGCAAACCCCCCCTTCTAATGAACCGATTTAGTTTATTTTTACAACACATATTTAACTGTAGATTACCACTACGAATACCGAGTTTCGTCGAAATATACCAAAAATCACGGCTGGTAGTGGCGAATCGGTATTGTGGGCTCGGAGTAAACCCCCCCTCCTAATGAACCGATTTAGTTTATTTTTACAACACATATTTACCTGTGGATTACCACCACGAATACCGAGTTTCGTCGAAATATACCAAAAACACGGCTGGTAGTGGCGAATTGGTATTGTGGGTCCGGAGTAAACCCCCCCCCCCTTCTAATGAACCGATTTAGTTCATTTTTGTATCTCACTTTTCTCTCTATATTACCACTACGAATACCAAGTTTCGTTGAAATATAACAAATATTACGGCTGACATAGTCAAATTAGTGTTTTGGGCTCGGGGTAAACCCCCCCTTCCGGTGGACCGACTTTGGTGGTTAACGAACTCATTCAATCGTTTGCTAATTGAATGCTATATGCCAAGTTTCGTGACGAAAAAACAAAAACTCTGGCCGCTATCGTGTTAAAAGACATATATATATATATATATATATATATATATATATATATATATATATATATATATATATATATATATATATATATATATATATATATATATATATATATATATATATATATATATATATGGTTTGTTTTAAGTTACTTCGCTGGGGTTGAAATGATTGATTTGTGAGACGGCTTCTCTCTCCAGCGGTGGTCTTCCTCTCCTTACTGCAATATTTCGTCGGGTTCATCTCCGACTTCTTCAGGCTGCTATGTGTCGTCCTCGGTGGTTGTCAAGGGAATGATTTTTTTCCCGGAATTACCCTCCTTTATAGCCCTGCTTCGTAGACTATGCGGGCCAATGGTGTAGGGGGTTCGTGGGCCAATAGGGCTCGAGGGCTGTCTTCGTCGTTCGTCCGTCGTCTGTAGTTCATCAGTGGTCCGTGTGGGGCGCTGGTCTTCAGTCCTTGTTTCCTCCTCTGTCTTCTTAAGGATGGGCCGCCAAATGTCCGGGAGGATGAGGCCATCTTCCCTATTGAAGTTCACCGGATGCTTATATATTTCTATGGCTTCTCTAATAAGTCTCCTTGTCAAATTGGTCTCCTTGGCTAGGGTCTTGGCTCGGTCGAATAATACTTGCTTGGGGCACTCTTCTCCGTGTGTTGCCACCGCAGACGTTTTGGTGCGCCCCAGCCTGTAGTCAGCAGCGTGTTGTCCGATCCGGGTGGCCACCTTCTTACCTGTTTGACCTACATACACCTTCCCACAGTCGCACGGTAGAAGGTAAACACCCTCTCCATGAGTTGTCTAATTATGGAGGACTTTGAAAGACAACTCATGGAGAGGACTGAACACAAACCCAAGCTGTGGCTTAGGTATGTTGATGATGTCCTAGCAATTTGGCAGCACGGTGCAGAAGAACTTCAGAAATTTCTTCACTTTATGAATAACATGCACCCAGCCATCAAATTCACCATAGAGGAAGAAAAAGATGGCAAGTTGCCCTTTCTGGACCTCCTGATTATAAGAGGACACAATGGTGATCTGGAGCACACCGTCTACAGGAAGCCCACGGCCACAGGACGTTATCTCCACTCGGACTCACACCATCACATGGCACACAAGATGAGTGTGATCAGGACACTGGCACATAGAGCCCTGACTTTGTGCAGTAACCAGACACACTTAGAAAATGAACTGGCTCAACTCACGAAAGATCTGGTGAGTAACGGGTATGATCGCAAGAAACTGGCCCGGATCATCAAAGAAGTGAAAACCCGACACCAAGACAACAACCGGACAGAGACTGAACAAAAGAAAAGAATCTCCCTGCCATATGTCAACGGCGTGAGCGAGAAATTAGGCAGACTTTTCAGAAGTCACAACACCGAAGTCGCCTTTAAACCGCTCAATAAGCTAGGGGAATGGCTCAGCAAGAGTAAGGATAAGCAGCGGTTACAAGACCAGGGTGTTTACCTTCTACCGTGCGACTGTGGGAAGGTGTATGTAGGTCAAACAGGTAAGAAGGTGGCCACCCGGATCGGACAACACGCTGCTGACTACAGGCTGGGGCGCACCAAAACATCTGCGGTGGCAACACACGGAGAAGAGTGCCCCAAGCAAGTATTATTCGACCGAGCCAAGACCCTAGCCAAGGAGACCAATTTGACAAGGAGACTTATTAGAGAAGCCATAGAAATATATAAGCATCCGGTGAACTTCAATAGGGAAGATGGCCTCATCCTCCCGGACATTTGGCGGCCCATCCTTAAGAAGACAGAGGAGGAAACAAGGACTGAAGACCAGCGCCCCACACGGACCACTGATGAACTACAGACGACGGACGAACGACGAAGACAGCCCTCGAGCCCTATTGGCCCACGGACCCCCTACACCATTGGCCCGCATAGTCTACGAAGCAGGGCTATAAAGGAGGGTAATTCCGGGAAAAAAATCATTCACTTGACAACCACCGAGGACGACACATAGCAGCCTGAAGAAGTCGGAGATGAACCCGACGAAATATTGCAGTAAGGAGAGGAAGACCACCGCTGGAGAGAGAAGCCGTCTCACAAATCAATCATATATATAAATTTTAACGGGGGTCATTTTCGGTGTCTACTAGGTAGGATCGATAAAGATTTGAAGAAATTTTTCAAAAATTCCGCCATGAGTCCAACCTCAATAGCTACTTTCCTTCGGAGGAAAGTGCTAAAAGGTAGTAATACTTTTTTTTTATTATTAATTCCAAGTGAGGTGGAATACTTTCGATTATAGTAAAACATTTTATTGTTGAATATTGTTTATTGTAAGAAAGTGTAAATCGAAGATAAATCACTTCCTACCAAGAAAAAGGAGAAAATTGTAGGAACTGCTTCATCTTACTGTGCTCCCTCATAAAGCTACGATTCAGAAATATTTGTTATAAATAAATCTTTATTAAAATTTGTTACCCCCTCAGGGTAAATAGTAATAATTTACATAATAACTCTGCATAGAATGATAGAAGATGTCGAACATTGCTGCAATACTGTAGCACGGTCACCCATCCACTTACTGCCATTGTGAGGATATTATTCCTGGATAAATGCACTATGGAATATATACCATGGTTTTTGGGGCGCATGCATACATTTTTTTTTTTAACAAAGATCTAACTCCAATTTCATGTTTTGCTTATTTCTTTTCTATGTTTAACCTAACATTGTGTAAAAAAAAAAAAAAAAATGTTACCCGACGGCCAAATTAAGGAAAAACATGCCTGTTTCATGGAGGTTCTGAAATGGTATAATAAGCTGTATTTCCAGCATTTAATACCAAATAAACTCCTATTAGAACGAGACAAACCCTAGTTTAATGTAAACCATTGTTTTTTTTATTAAAGTGCTTGGACTGCTAGGGTCATTAGCACCACCGTTTAAACCTTGTTTATAGATATTTTAGCAACGATGTCCTTCATATCCCATTGAATTCAGGGAAACGACCTTAGATAGATAAATTTCGGTTCCGTTTGGAGTTGAGGATGTACTAGAAATAAAATATTTCGTTAACAGGCAAGAAAAGTTTTGGGATTTTCCCATATTATCTAAAATATTTCGGAAACGATTGGGAAATTGTGGTAAGTGGAAGGTGATCACTCGAAAGCTTACTAAATTCTCTACAAAAACGGTTCCGATATTTTTTCGATGGGGCGATGTTAATCCGAAATATAAGTGCTCAAAACTTTAAAATTGTAAGTTTTGTTTTTTTTCAACAGGGTTTTGTCACTGTTTATCTCGTGTTTTAATTGGTTATTTTTTTTTAAATTTTGCATTTAATAGTAAAATTAGTATTGTAATAAAATTTCTCTCACTTCCGGATCGCGTCATGAGATCAACCTTATAAGCGGGGTTCCTTCCTATGAAGGGAGGGAGGAACCGCGCTAAAACAAACCTATGTACACGCCATCATGATTAGTCACAGCCATCTTGATTACCACAGCCACTCCAAATTTATTACCAATACCTTTTATAGTTTATAGTTAGTCAAACAAAGACAAAAACCGGACGTTGCCCCATCGATTATTGCTTCAGAACCTTTGTAGAGAATTTAGTAAGTATTCGAATGGTCACCTTCCACTTACCACGATTTCACAACCGTTGTTGAGATATTTACGAAAAATGTACGAAGATCCGAAAACATTTCATGTCTATTAATACATTTTTTTTTCAATTACTTCTTTAACTCCAAATATAACCATAATTTAAAAATCTTAGTGGAGATGAATCCGATCGAATGGATAATTGAATGTTCTAGACCGAGAAACATTGCGAGTCTGCTCCGAACAAAGGATTATTGAATCGCCAAATAGAATAAACTCGCCGACTCCAATTTATTGTTTTTCCCTAATATTTTTAATTAAAATCTCGTGTGAAACATCAGAGAAATTTTCTCCTCAAAGAGACTGAGAAATTCAAACTTAAATAGTCGAAATAAGAGAATAACATTTCAAACAAAACGGTTGAGTAAACTTCAAAAGTAGAAAAATGTAAGGCGATTAGTTTTCACGTAAATTTATTACATGAAATACTATTTATTACATGAAATACTATTTATTACATGAAATACTATTTATTACATGAAATACTATTTATTACATGAAATACTATTTATTGCATGAAATACTATTTATTACATGAAATACTATTTATTACATGAAATACTATTTATTACATGAAATACTATTTATTACATGAAATACTATTTATTACATGAAATACTATTTATTACATGAAATACTATTTATTACATGAAATACTATTTATTACATGAAATACTATTTATTACATGTAATACTATTTATTACATGAAATACTATTTATTACATGAAATACTATTTATTACATGAAATACTATTTATTACATGAAATACTATTTATTACATGGAATACTATTTATTACATGAAATACTATTTATTACATGTAATACTATTTATTACATGAAATACTATTTTTTTGTAATATTTCATTATAGATGTTTTCCGTCGGGACTCGAAGGTCTCTTATAGTATCACCGCTGAGTCGTGCTACATGGGATTACCACCACCCCCGACTCAAGAAGGGGAAGGCCTACCCCCTCCCTCCAAACCAGCCTCCTACACTCTCAGGGGGTTGTTACACCCTGTTTCTGCTCTGTTATTTAGTGCTTACACCCCGTCTCCTACATTCTCAGGAGGTTGTTACACCCTGTTTCTGCTCTGTTATTCAGTGCCCCACGGGGACTAGTCCTATCAGGAAGTGGAGTCTTGACTTCCCACGGGGACTAGTCCTATCGGGACGTGGAGTCTTGACTTCCCACGGGGACTAATGCTTTCGGAAAGTGGAGTCTTGACTTCCGGCAGGGATTAGTCCTATCGGGAAGTGGAGTTTTGACTTCTCACGGGCACTAGTCCTATTGGGAGTGGAATCTTGACGTCCCACGGGGACTAGTCCTATCGGGAAGTGGATTCTTGACTTCCCACGGGGTCTAGTCCTATCGGGAAGAGGAGTCTTGACTTCCCACGGGGACAAGTCCTATCGGGAAGTGGAGTCTTGACTTCCCACGGGGACTAGTGCTATCGGGAAGTGGAGTCTTGACTTCCCACGGGGTCTAGTCCCATCGGGAAGTGGATTCTTGACTTCCCATGGGCCTAGTCCTATCGGGAAGTGGAGTCTTGACTTCCCACGGGGACTAGTCCTATCGGGAAGTGGAGTCTTGACTTCCCACGGGGACTAGTCCTATCGGGAAGTGGATTCTTGACTTCCCACGGTGTCTAGTCCTTTCGGGAAGTGTAGTCTTGACTTCCCACGGGGTCTAGTCCCATCGGGAAGTGGATTCTTGACTTCCCATGGGCCTAGTCCTATCGGGAAGTGGAGTCTTGACTTCCCACGGGGACTAGTCCTATCGGGAAGTGGAGTCTTGACCTCCCACGGGGACTAGTCCTATCGGGAAGTGGATTCTTGACTTCCCACGGGGACTAGTCCTATCGGGAAGAGGATTCTTGACTTCCCACGGTGTCTAGTCCTATCGGAAAGTGTAGTCTTGACTTCCCACGGGGACTAGTCCTATCGGTAAGTGGAGTCTTGACTTCCGGCGGGGATCAGTCCTATCGGGAAGTGGGGTCTTGACTTCCCACGGGGACTAGTGCTATCGGGAAGTGGATTCTTGACTTCCCACGGGGACTTGTCCTATTGGGAAGTGGAGTCCGCTGATCCTTCTTCCTGATCTTATTCCATGTGCTCCTGTCCATGGCAGTTCTCATCCACTCAGCACCAGCCTTGCTGTGCATGACATCGGCCCATCTACTCTTCTGCCTTCCTCTTCTTCTCTGTCCATATGGGATTTACTCCGCCGCCTGCTTTGCCCAACTCTCATTATCTTGCCGAACAACATACCCTGCCTAGGTCCACTTGGTCTTCTTTGCATGTAGCAGGACATCCCGCATGCCTTTTTGTGGCCCTTAAATCCCGGTTTCCTACATTCCGCATCCTTTTAAGGTTGAGATTACATCTCTCAACAGAGCGCTGCAATGTCTGCAGTTTCTTTTCTTGGACTTTAGTTAGAGACTTCCATGCCATGCTGTAATTTCCCTTCATGATGCTGTAATGTCCTTTGCAGCACTATCATGGAAGGGAATTAGTTGGCCCAGGTATACATATTGTTTTGGTGAACTACGAAAGGTTCCAGCCTAGCTTTACCTCCGTTTTTCCCCGGATAATCATTATTTTCGTTTTGGAGTAATTTAGCCGCAAGCCAATTTTCTTGCATTAGTCTAAAAATTCACTTAACAGACGTCTTAAAGCTTCTAGGTTTCCTGCTAGGAGAAAAATATTGTAGACAAATTTGAGGTTGCTAAGTTTTCTCCCATTTATGGTTGTACCTCTACCTGCTTGGGGCATTATCTACAGACCATTTCCAGAAGGTTTGTGAAAAGAGACGGTGACGGGTTGTCTCCCTGGATAACGTAACTAGAGACTACTATTATCAGTAGGGCGTGTCCTTATCAACCGGTCCAGTGTAATAATACCGTAAATAAACACTACTATTATCAGTAGGGCGTGTCCTAATCAACCGGTGCGGTATAATAATACCGTAAATAACGACTACTATTATCAGTAGGGCGTGTCCTTATCAACCGGTGCAGTGTAATAATACCGTAAATAAAGACTACTATTATCAGTAGGGCGTGTCCTTATCAACCGATGCAGTGCAATGATACCGTAACTAGAGACTACTATTATCAGTAGGACGCATCATCCTTATCAACCGGTGCAGTGTAATAATACCGTAACTAGAGACTACTATTATCAGTAGGACGCATCATCCTTATCAACCGGTGCAATGTAATAATACCGTAACTAGAGACTACTATTATCAGTAGGACGCATCATCCTTATCAACCGGTGCAGTGTGATAATACCGTAACTAGAGACTACTATTATCAGTAGGACGCATCATCCTTATCAACCGGTGTAGTGTAATAATACCGTAACTAGAGACTACTATTATCAGTAGGGCGTGTCCTTATCAACCGATGCAGTGCAATGATACCGTAACTAGAGACTACTATTATCAGTAGGACGCATCATCCTTATCAACCGGTGCAGTGTGATAATACCGTAACTAGAGACTACTATTATCAGTAGGGCGTGTCCTAATCAACCGGTGCGGTATAATAATACCGTAAATAACGACTACTATTATCAGTAGGGCGTGTCCTTATCAACCGGTGCAGTGTAATAATACCGTAAATAAAGACTACTATTATCAGTAGGGCGTGTCCTTATCAACCGATGCAGTGCAATGATACCGTAACTAGAGACTACTATTATCAGTAGGACGCATCATCCTTATCAACCGGTGCAGTGTGATAATACCGTAACTAGAGACTACTATTATCAGTAGGACGCATCATCCTTATCAACCGGTGTAGTGTAATAATACCGTAACTAGAGACTACTATTATCAGTAGGACGCATCATCCTTATCAACCGGTGTAGTGTAATAATACCGTAACTAGAGACTACTATTATCAGTAGGGCGTGTCCTTATCAACCGGTCCAGTGTAATAATACCGTAAATAAACACTACTATTATCAGTAGGGCGTGTCCTAATCAACCGGTGCGGTATAATAATACCGTAAACAAATACTACTATTATCAGTAGGGCGTGTCCTTATCAACCGGTGCAGTGTAATAATACCGTAAATAAAGACTACTACTATCAGTAGGGCGTGTCCTTATCAACCGATGCAGTGTAATAATACCGTAAATAAAGACTACTATTATCAGTAGGACGCATCATCCTTATCAACCGGTGCAGTGTAATAATACCGTAACTAGAGACTACTATTATCAGTAGGACGCATCATCCTTATCAACCGGTGCAGTGTAATAATACCGTAAATAAAGACTACTATTATCAGTAGGGCGTGTCCTTATCAACCGGTGCAGTGTGATAATACCGTAACTAGAGACTACTATTATCAGTAGGACGCACCATCCTTATCAACCGGTGTAGTGTAATAATACCGTAACTAGAGACTACTATTATCAGTAGGGCGTGTCCTTAACAACCGGTGCAGTGTAATAATACCGTAACGAGAGACTACTATTATCAGTAGGACGCATTATCCTTATCAACCGGTGCAGTGTAATAATACCGTAAATAAAGACTACTATTATCAGTAGGGCGTGTCCTTATCAACCGGTGCAGTGTGATAATACCGTAACTAGAGACTACTATTATCAGTAGGACGCACCATCCTTATCAACCGGTGTAGTGTAATAATACCGTAACTAGAGACTACTATTATCAGTAGGGCGTGTCCTTAACAACCGGTGCAGTGTAATAATACCGTAACTAGAGACTACTATTATCAGTAGGGCGTGTCCTTAACAACCGGTGCAGTGTAATAATACCGTAAATAAAGACTACTATTATCAGTAGGGCGTGTCCTTATCAACCGGTGCAGTGTGATAATACCGTAACTAGAGACTACTATTATCAGTAGGACGCACCATCCTTATCAACCGGTGTAGTGTAATAATACCGTAACTAGAGACTACTATTATCAGTAGGGCGTGTCCTTAACAACCGGTGCAGTGTAATAATACCGTAACTAGAGACTACTATTATCAGTAGGGCGTGTCCTTAACAACCGGTGCAGTGTGATAATACCGTAACTAGAGACTACTATTATCAGTAGGACGCATTATCCTTATCAACCGCCCATTATCAAGTGTGATAATACGAGCATTTCCTAATCGAATGGCAATTCATGAACTGTTTGTTGTATGCGGAAGAAGATTATTCCGTGTTCCATTAATCATCTCCTGTTCTCGCGATGATAAATTGCTCCTCCCGACAGTTCTCCCTACCCCTACCTGATATCCAACAGGTACAATCCATTTTTTATCCGGAGCCTTTTAGCCGTCTTATATTTTCGTTTATTACAATATCACATATTATATCGTCGATACAAAAGCAAACTAACGAATATGAAAAAAATGCATCTTTCATTGTCCATCTTTAATAATATCTGCTGGACTTATTTACGGCAAATTCTTCAATCTGACTTCACTCTATTAAAGGGAAAGTATTCCACTATCAAAAGGTCAAATCTGCCGAATATTTGACTGTCCAAAAAAAAGTTATGAATAAATACTTTTCCACTCTGAAAAGTGGTGATTTTCATATTCGTTAGTTTGCTTTTGTATCGACGATATGTTGAGGAATATTTAATATTCTATTTTATGTCGCGTTATCGTCATAAAATATATAACATTGGAAGTGGAAAATATTTCTTGAGAACGGGCAGTCGTACCAATCTTCAGTGGTATCATTCCATTTAGAACAAACAGATTCTCTAAGAATACATATTATCTTTAGATTTAACGCATAAGCCTTGTTTCCGCTGCTTCATACACCAAGGCATAAGCCTTGTTTCCGCTGCTTCATACACCAAGGCATAAGCCTTGTTTCCGCTGCTTGATACACCAAGGCATAAGCCTTGTTTCCGCTGCTTCATACACCAAGGCATAAGCCTTGTTTCCGCTGCTTCATACACCAAGGCATAAGCCTTGTTTCCGCTGCTTGATACACCAAGGCATAAGCCTTGTTTCCGCTGCTTCATACACCAAGGCATAAGCCTTGTTTCCGCTGCTTCATACACCAAGGCATAAGCCTTGTTTCCGCTGCTTCATACACCAAGGCATAAGCCTTGTTTCCGCTGCTTCATACACCAAGGCATAAGCCTTGTTTCCGCTGCTTCATACACCAAGGCAAAAAATATCTTTGTTCGGATGATCGACACTACACTTATGGAGGAGTAAATCTTCTGTATGGTCATAGCCAACTTTTAACGAGAATCAACCGGAAAATGATTTAGTCATAAGAATTCTAGTATTAAATTTCGCAAAGGCTGGACCCTTAAAATTCTGTTAAAGATTTAAATAATCATTGTTTTTTTTTTTTTACTATTCAAAAAACATTTTTTCTACAGCCAATGAAGGCTCACTTGAATTAAATAGTGATAGAACTAAAAACCCAATGGTATGAGAAAAAGATGAAAACAACACATCAACAAGCTCTCAAGACGTAAGTAAGAAAATTGACTTGAATACTCAGACACTTCAGTACATTCAATTTCTGACTGTAGAAATGGCAGATAATTCCTCTTTCAACCTAATTAGTCCATTTCTAGTTGATAAATGGATATCTAAACTTGGACGTGATATTCAAGTGACGAAAAATAAGAAGCTTGGAACTCTACTTATTAACCGTCCAGACAAAATACAGCACTTAAAATTTGTGAAGCGAATTACTTTTTCGAACATAAAATTAATGTTTTGCCTCAGAAAACTCTGAACTTTACAAAAGGAGTATTCTCTTGTGAAGAAATAGAATATTTAACTGACGATGAAATATTAGATGAAGTTGATAATATAACCATAACCTATATCAGGAGATTTAAAGCTAATATTATATGAACTTGATAATGTAAACATAACCTATATCAGGAGATTTAAAGCTAATATTATATGAACTTGATAATGTAAACATAACCTATATCAGGAGATTTAAAGCTAATATTAGATGAAGTTGATAATGTAAACATAACCTATATCAGGAGATTTAAAGCTAATATTATATGAACTTGATAATGTAAACATAACCTATATCAGGAGATTTAAAGCTAATATTATATGAACTTGATAATGTAAACTTAACCTATATCAGGAGATTTAAAGCTAATATTATATGAAATTGATAATGTAAACATAACCTATATCAGGAGATTTAAAGCTAATATTCTATGAACTTGATAATGTAAACATAACCTATATCAGGAGATTTAAAGCTAATATTAGATGAAGTTGATAATGTAAACATAACCTATATCAGGAGATTTAAAGCTAATATTATATGAACTTGATAATGTAAACATAACCTATATCAGGAGATTTAAAGCTAATATTATATGAACTTGATAATGTAAACTTAACCTATATCAGGAGATTTAAAGCTAATATTATATGAAATTGATAATGTAAACATAACCTATATCAGGAGATTTAAAGCTAATATTCTAAGAACTTGATAATGTAAACATAACCTATATCAGGAGATTTAAAGCTAATATTAGATGAAGTTGATAATGTAAACATAACCTATATCAGGAGATTTAAAGCTAATATTATATGAACTTGATAATGTAAACATAACCTATATCAGGAGATTTAAAGCTAATATTATATGAACTTGATAATGTAAACTTAACCTATATCAGGAGATTTAAAGCTAATATTATATGAAATTGATAATGTAAACATAACCTATATCAGGAGACTTAAAGCTAATATTCTATGAACTTGATAATGTAAACATAACCTATATCAGGAGATTTAAAGCTAATATTAGATGAAGTTGATAATGTAAACATAACCTATATCAGGAGATTTAAAGCTAATATTATATGAACTTGATAATGTAAACATAACCTATATCAGGAAATTTAAAGCTAATATTAGATGAAGTTGATAATGTAAACATAACCTATATCAGGAGATTTAAAGCTAATATTATATGAACTTGATAATGTAGACATAACCTATATCAGGAGATTTAAAGCTAATATTATATGAACTTGATAATGTAAACATAACCTATATCAGGAGATTTAAAGCTAAAATTATATGAAATTGATAATGTAAACATAACCTATATCAGGAAATTTAAAGCTAATATTATATGAACTTGATAATGTAAACATAATCTATATCAGGAGATTTAAAGCTAATATTGTATGAACTTGATAATGTAAACATAACCCATATCAGGAGATTTAAAGCTAATATTATATGAAATTGATAATGTAAACATAACCTATATCAGGAGATTTAAAGCTAATATTATATGAACTTGATAATGTAAACATAACCTATATCAGGAGATTTAAAGGTAATATTATATGAACTTGATAATGTAAACATAACCTATATCAGGAGATGTTAACAATAACAACCGGATGACCATCACTTCGACGGCACTTGACTCGACCACCGCTAAACCAGAGGTACTTGATCTTGTCAGCCGATTTCTTCTGTCTGGCCAACCAATAAAGGAGTTTATTTGTAGGAGTCATCGCTTCGCCGATGTAGATTCTGTTGGAGTCGATGTCCGTCGAATCTAAGTGTCGGGTAGAAAAGTCTCTCTTTACTTTTCTCAGGCAGATAACCTCCTCAGTCAGGGATTGGCAGACAAATCGGGCTATGATTGGGCCGGGGGGTTCTTCTTGTCTCGATCTGAGTCTAATTACATGGTCCAGGTCTTCAGTGACGATCTAGAGACCGTGGCCTGCACAAACATTCTGGACGACAGCCGGGAGCACTTCACCAGGTTTAGAAGGAATTCCCCTGGTTTGTACAGAGTTCCTCAAATGATTCTGTTCGGAATCCTTAACTCTTTCTTCCAGGGATTTTATCTTTTTTTTTTCTTACAAAAATTGTTTAGGGAAAGTTCTTGGATTTTTTGGGTTTGGGCTTCTATCAAGCCCTCCATTTTTTTTATTTGTTCGAGGTGGGCGAACGTTAAATCGGTTTGTTTTTCCATCGTGTCTTGCATGGATTTGAATGTCTCAGAAGATGGGAAATTAGCTTTGAACTCCCTGAATTCAGTTGCCATAGATATTATAATATCTCTCAGGCTTTGCAACTCCAAGTTTTCATGCGTTAACGATTGTGAAAGGGATTTTAAATGCACGTCAGTACCCTCGGAGGCCGAAACATTTTTATCAGTTTTTTCACAACTAATACACACCCATGATTTGCTGAGTGCTTTCAGACTAATGTCTTCTATGTCTGTCCCTTCATAATTACAGCACTTGCTGTGATAAATAGCTTTATAGGAGGTATTTGAACACCTGAGAATCCTTTTATCATCTCTAGGCACTGTAGAATTTCAGATTGAACAGACCACCATCCTTGTATTATTGAATGAATGCGTATTAAAGCGATTAAAGAAGTATAACCCACCTTTAACCTTACTAAAGGGTGCCAAGTCAGGTGATATGATTATTGGGAGTAGTACGCAGGCGCTCCTCCCCACCACCACTTTACAACAGAAAAAAAAAAACTGGAAAACGGAGCGAACAATGGCGAGGTGAACAGTTTGAGGGCACAAACAAGATCTTGCAGTCTTAAGGGACACATTCGACACCATTCACCTTGCAGTTCTACTCCTGTAGTCTTAGGGGACTCATTTTACATCATTCACCTTGCAGTTTTCCTCCTGTAGTCTTAGGGGACTCATTTTACATCATTCACCTTGCAGTTCTACTCCTGTAGTCTTAGGGGACTCATTTTACATCATTCACCTTGCAGTTCTACTCCTGTAGTCTTAGGGGACTCATTTTACATCATTCACCTTGCAGTTCTACTCCTGTAGTCTTAGGGGACTCATTTTACATCATTCACCTTGCAGTTTTCCTCCTGTAGTCTTAGGGGACTCATTTTACATCATTCACCTTGCAGTTCTACTCCTGTAGTCTTAGGGGACTCATTTTACATCATTCACCTTGCAGTTCTACTCCTGTAGTCTTAGGGGACTCATTTTACATCATTCACCTTGCAGTTCTACTCCTGTAGTCTTAGGGGACTCATTTTACATCATTCACCTTGCAGTTTTCCTCCTGTAGTCTTAGGGGACTCATTTTACATCATTCACCTTGCAGTTCTACTCCTGTAGTCTTAGGGGACTCATTTTACATCATTCACCTTGCAGTTCTACTCGTGTAGTCTTAGGGACTCATTCTGCACCATTCACCTTGCAGTACTCCTCCTGCAGCCTTAGGAGAATCATTCAGCATCATTCACCTTGCAGTTCTCTTCCTGTAGTCTTAGGGGACACATTCTACATCATTCACCTTCTAGTTCTCTTCCTGCAGTCTTAGGGGACTCATGCTGCATCACTCACCTTGGATTACTCCTCCTGCAGTCGAAGGGGGCACATTCTACACCATTCACTTTGCAGTTCTACTCCTGTAGTCTTAGGGACTCATTCTGCATCATTTACCTTGCAGTTCTCCTCCTGCAGCCTTAGGGGACTCATTCTATATCATTCACCTTGCAGATCTCCTCCTGTAGTCTTAGGGGACACATTCTACATCATTCACCTTCCAGTTCTCCTCCTGCAGTCTTAGGGGACTCATTCTGCATCATTCACCTTGCAGTTCTCCTCCTGCAGTCATAGGGGACTCATTCTGCATCATTCACCTTGCAGATCTCCTTCTGTAGTGTTAAGGGACACATTCTACATCATTCACCTTGCAGTTCTCCTCCTGCAGCCTTAGGGGACTCATTCTATATCATTCACCTTGCAGATCTCCTCCTGTAGTCTTAGGGGACACATTCTACATCATTCACCTTCCAGTTCTCCTCCTGCAGTCTTAGGGGACTCATTCTGCATCATTCACCTTGCAGTTCTCCTCCTGCAGTCATAGGGGACTCATTCTGCATCATTCACCTTGCAGATCTCCTTCTGTAGTGTTAAGGGACACATTCTACATCATTCACCTTGCAGTTCTCCTCCTGCAGCCTTAAGGGACTCATTCTGCATCATTCACCTTGCAGATCTCCTCCTGTAGTCTTAGGGGACACATTCTACATCATTCACCTTCCAGTTCTCTTTCTGCAGTCTTAGGGGACTCATTCGGCATCATTTACCTTGCAGTACTCCTCCTGAAGTCTCAGGGGACACATTATACACCATACACCTTGAAGTTCTACTCCTGTAGTCATAGGGGTCTCATTCTGCATCATTCACTTTGCAGTTCTCCTCCTGCAGTCTTAGGGAGCGCATTCTACACCATCCACCTCGCAGTACTCCTACTGTAGTCTTAGGGGACTCATTCTACATCATTTACCTTGCAGTTCTCCTCCTGCAGTCATAGGGACTCATTCTGCATCATTCACCTTGCAGTTCTCCTCCTGTAGTCTTAGGGGACTCATTCTGCATCATTCACCTTGCAGTTCTCCTCCTGCAGTCTTAGGGGACTCATTCTGCATCATTCACTTTGCAGTTCTCCTCCTGCAGTCTTAGGGAGCGCATTCTACACCATTCACCTCGCAGTACTCCTACTGTAGTCTTAGGGGACTCATTCTACATCATTTACCTTGCAGTTCTCCTCCTGCAGTCATAGGGACTCATTCTGCATCATTCACCTTGCAGTTCTCCTCCTGTAGTCTTAGGGGACTCATTCTGCATCATTCACTTTGCAGTTCTCCTCCTGCAGTCTTAGGGAGCGCATTCTACACCATTCACCTCGCAGTACTCCTACTGTAGTCTTAGGGGACTCATTCTACATCATTTACCTTGCAGTTCTCCTCCTGCAGTCATAGGGACTCATTCTGCATCATTCACCTTGCAGTTCTCCTCCTGTAGTCTTAGGGGACTCATTCTGCATCATTCACCTTGCAGTTCTCCTCCTGCAGTCTTAGGGGACTCATGCTGCATCATTCACCTTGCAGTACTCCTCCTGCAGTCTTAGGGGACACATTCTACACCATTCACCTTCAGTTCTACTCCTGTAGTCTTAAGAGACTCATTCTACATCATTCACCTTCCAGTTCTACTCCTACAGTCTTAGGGACTCATTCTGCATCATTCACCTTGCAGTTCTCCTCCTGCAGTCTTAGGGGTCTCATTCTGCATCATTCACCTTGCAGTTCTCTTCCTGTAGTCTTAGGGGACACATTCTACATCATTCACCTTCTAGTTCTCCTCCTGCAGTCTTAGGGGACTCATGCTCCATCATTCACCTTGGATTACTCCTCCTGCAGTCGAAGGGGGCGCATTCTACACCATTCACTTTGCAGTTCTACTCCTGTAGTCGTAGGGACTCATTCTGCATCATTTACCTTGCAGTTCTCCTCCTGCAGCCTTAGGGGACTCATTCTATATCATTCACCTTGCAGATCTCCTCCTGTAGTCTTAGGGGACACATTCTACATCATTCACCTTCCAGTTCTCCTCCTGCAGTCTTAGGGGACTCATTCTGCATCATTCACCTTGCAGTTCTCCTCCTGCAGTCATAGGGGTCTCATTCTGCATCATTCACTTTGCAGTTCTCCTCCTGCAGTCATAGGGAACTCATTCTACACCATTCATCTTGCAGTTCTCCTACTGTACACTTAGGGAACTCATTCTGCATCATTCACCTTGCAGTACTCCTCCTGCAGCCTTAGGGGGCTCGGTCTACGTCATTCACCTTGCAGTTCTCCTCCTGCAGCCATAGGGGACACATTCTACATCATTCACCTCGCAGTTCTCTTCCTGCAGTCATAGAGGACACATTCTACATCATTCACCTTGCAGTTCTCCTCCTGCAGCATTAGGGGACTCATTCTGCATCATTCACCTTGCAGATCTCCTTCTGTAGTGTTAAGGGACACATTCTACATCATTCACCTTGCAGTTCTCCTCCTGCAGCCTTAAGGGACTCATTCTGCATCATTCACCTTGCAGATCTCCTCCTGTAGTCTTAGGGGACACATTCTACATCATTCACCTTCCAGTTCTCTTTCTGCAGTCTTAGGGGACTCATTCGGCATCATTTACCTTGCAGTACTCCTCCTGAAGTCTCAGGGGACACATTCTACAGTATACACCTTGAAGTTCTACTCCTGTAGTCATAGGGGTCTCATTCTGCATCATTCACTTTGCAGTTCTCCGCCTGCAGTCTTAGGGAGCGCATTCTACACCATTCACCTCGCAGTACTCCTACTGTAGTCTTAGGGGACTCATTCTACATCATTTACCTTGCAGTTCTCCTCCTGCAGTCATAGGGACTCATTCTGCATCATTCACCTTGCAGTTCTCCTCCTGTAGTCTTAGGGGACTCATTCTGCATCATTCAACTTGCAGTTCTCCTCCTGCAGTCATAGAGGACACATTCTACATCATTCACCTTGCAGTTCTCCTCCTGCAGCCATAAGGGACTCATTCTGCATCATTCACCTTGCACTACTCCTCCTGTCTTCCTCATGATTACTCCTCCTACAAATACTTGCGTAACCTCACCGATTGCTTCATCCGTCGAGCTAAGTCCCTCTACGTCCCCCAATCCCTATCCAATGCTCCTGACTCGAAAACAAAATGGTCAATCCTTTCTAAACTTTCCCTTTGCAAAACTAACCGTCCTTGCTCTACCTCATTATCCCCTGATGTTCTTAATGCTCACTTTGTATCTTCTCCCTCAGTCCTATCCAGTCCTCCTATACCTTCCACACTACCTTTTAATTCCAACAACTTCTACTTCTCCTATATAACCCCTGAAGATCTTCTAACCGCGGTTCTTCAATCCCGAACCAACGACTACGGTCCAGACTCTGTTTCCGTTAAACTGATTAAGGCCTGCTTACCCACAATCCTTCCTATCCTTCTTCACATATACAACTATTCCCTTAAAAACTCGACTTTTCCTTCTCAATGGAAAACAGCGTTGGTTCGCCCTCTTAACAAAATATCAAACCCCTGCTCTCCGAAGGATTTCCGTCCTATCTCCTTTCTATCCAATCTTTCCAAACCTTTAGAGCGCCTGGTCCAATCTCAAGTATCCAACCACCTTGAACAAAATAATCTCCTTAACTATCTCCAGTCTGGCTTCCGTCCGTCATACTCCACTCAATCAGCGCTCATAATAATCACCCATGACATTCAAATTGCCATAGATAACCAACAACTCACTATCCTAGTTCTTCTAGATTTTTGAAAAGCATTTGATACCGTTGACCATCAAATCCTCCTCACTCCAATCTCTTTCCTTATCCAGCAGTGCCATTAGCTGGTTCCAATACTTTCTATCCAATCGATCCCAATACGTGGTCATCCCCGACAGCAATCCTTCTAGCCCTCTTCCTCTTTCCCGTGGTGTACCCCAGGGCTCCTCGTTATCCCCAACTCTATTTTCGGTTTACATCAATGATCTTCCTCTTTCCATAGTTCATTCCAAGTTCCATCTTTACGCTGACGATACCCAAATCTACCTATCCTTTAAGCCCTCTTTGCTACGAGATGGTTGTAGACACGCTGCAAGTAGATCTTAATAACATCAATGCTTGGGCCGCAGCTAATAAGCTTTCCCTGAATCCAGACAAATCCAAAGCCATTGTTATAGGCTCCCAATCCCTCATAAGTTCTACTTCCCCTTTTCCAGCCCTTTACCTTAACAGCATCCCTAAAAAATATTTTAAATCAGTTAAAAATCTTGGGATCATATTTGATCAGAACCTTTCCTGGAAAAATCATATTTCCCAAATTTCCTGTCGATCCATATTCATCCTGAGACAGCTCAACCTCTCCCGCCATCTCCGGCCAACAAAAACCCGTCAACTCCTCGTAACCTCCCTATTGTTCCCCCAGTTTAACTATGGTTGTTTGGTTACAAGTAAAGATGGAATGGTTGGGATTCGGCTAAATAAACCTCAATATGATTTTGTTTTAAAAAAATCTATATTTCGGACGTTTCGGCTACTCATTGGTAGCCTTCGTCAGCTAAAAAGACACAAAAAAAAGAAATTAATACAAAAACAGAAAAAAATTATGATTGTGATAGGTAACAGAGCTATAGATACAATTAACTTATAAAAGAACATATCGTCTCAAATTCTTAGAATGAAAAAGTGAATAGGTACAATAATTGATTTTAATAGTAATTAGTAACGTTAATTGATTTTACAAAGAAATAAGAGGCTACATACCAATGACAAATATAGTAGCTAATAGTAACATTAATTAATTTTACAAAGAAATAAGATACTACATACAAATAGAAATGCCGAGCGGCAGAGGAAGACCAAGGTTGGCAATTAAGTAACCATTGTAGAGTGTCTAAGGAGAAAAAGAAATCTACTGGGGTATAAGTAAGTGGAAACAGCAGGTGGTGGGGGAAATGTCGGTAAGGATCAAAAAGCATGTTTATGACATGTCGGTAAGGATCAAAAAGCATGTTTATGACATATTTATGACAGGAAAGGAGAAAAAGGTGTTAATGGAAGGATACCCAAGGGGCATGGTAAAAATCTAGGTGGGAGGTCGGGAGAGTATTTGGAATACTGCTGATCGATTGGTAAGTACTCTCCCGACCTCCCACCTAGATTTTTACCATGCCCCTTGGGTATCCTTCCATTAACACCTTTTTCTCTTTTCCTGTCATAAATATGTCATAAACATGCTTTTTGATCCTTACCGACATGTCATAAACATGCTTTTTGATCCTTACCGACATTTCCCCCACCACCTGCTGTTTCCACTTACTTATACCCCAGTAGATTTCTTTTTCTCCTTAGAACCTCTACAATGGTTACTTAATTGCCAACCTTGGTCTTCCTCTGCCGCTCGGCATTTCTATTGGTATGTAGTATCTTATTTCTTTGTAAAATCAATTAACGTTACTAATTACTATTAAAATCAATTATTGTACCAATTTACTTTTTCATTCTAAGAATTTAAGACGATATGTTCTTTTATAAGTTAATTGTATCTATAGTTCTGTTACCTATCACAATCATAATTTTTTTCTGTTTTTGTATAAATTTCTTTTTTTTGTGTCTTTTTAGCTGACGAAGGCTACCAATGAGTAGCCGAAACGTCCGAAATATAGATTTTTTTAAAACAAAATCATATTGAGGTTTATTTAGCCGAATCCCAACCATTCCATCTTTACTTATTACCTCGACGGCTAACTATCTAATCATCATGTTGTTTGGTTACGGTACCTTCTGGCGATCTCGAGGCAAAACTCCGACGCCTCATGAACAGTTTCATTGGTTTTATCCTCGGGATCCCCAGAGACTCCCACATATCACTTTTCTACCAGGAGTTAATTTGGCTAATCCCTCTTTATCGTCGACAGTACTTCCTCGGCTCAGTCCTTTATCAATTAATTCAATCCCGTAGACCTTCTTATATTTTTCAACTTCTTAAATTTAAATTGTCTGTTCACTCCCGTAACATCCGATCTTGTCCTTCCGATCTTTATATTCCTTCCCACCGAACAGCAATATTCGAAAAATCATTCGTCACCCGTGCCACCTCGCTATGGAATTCCTTGCCTTCGTTTGTCCGCCATTCTACCAACCTAGAAACCTTTAAATCCCGACTCTTCCACCACCTTCTATCCCTCCAAGTTTTACCCAACCCCTAGTCTATATTGAAGCTGTACACTATATACTGATACTGATAGCATTTATTAGTTTTTAAGTTTATATAAAAAATTCAAAATTATTTTGTAATTTCAAAATTATTCCTATGGGACTTGTATCCCGGAATAAGAATAAAACTCTTCATTTCATTTTCATTTCAAAATGAGTCCCCTAAAGCTGCGGGAGGAGAACTGCAAGGTGAATGATGCAGAATGAGTTCCCTATGACTGCAGGAGGAGAACTGCAAGGTGAATGGTGTAGAATGAGTTCCCTATGACTGCAGGAGAAGAACTGCAAGGTGAATGGTGCAGAATGAGTCCCCCTAAGACTGCAGGAGGAGAACTGCAAGGTGAATGATGCAGAATGAGTCCCCTATGAGTGCAGGAGGAGAACTGCAAGGTGAATGATGTAGAATGAGTCCCCTAAGACTGCAGGAGGAAAACTGCAAGGCGAATGATGTAGAATGAGTCCCCTAAGACTGCAGGAGGAAAACTGCAAGGTGAATGATGCAGAATGAGTCCCCTATGAGTGCAGGAGGAGAACTGCAAGGTGAATGATGTAGAATGAGTTCCCTATGACTGCAGGAGAAGAACTGCAAGGTGAATGGTGCAGAATGAGTCCCCCTAAGACTGCAGGAGGAGAACTGCAAGGTGAATGATGCAGAATGAGTCCCCTATGAGTGCAGGAGGAGAACTGCAAGGTGAATGATGTAGAATGAGTCCCCTAAGACTGCAGGAGGAAAACTGCAAGGTGAATGATGTAGAATGAGTCCCCTAAGACTGCAGGAGGAAAACTGCAAGGTGAATGATGTAGAATGAGTCCCCTAAGACTGCAGGAGGAGAACTGCAAGGTGAATGATGCAGAATGAGTCCCCTATGAGTGCAGGAGGAGAACTGCAAGGTGAATGATGTAGAATGAGTCCCCTAAGACTGCAGGAGGAAAACTGCAAGGTGAATGATGTAGAATGAGTCCTCTAAGACTGCAGGAGGAAAACTGCAAGGTGAATGATGCAGAATGAGTCCCCTATGAGTGCAGGAGGAGAACTGCAAGGTGAATGATGTAGAATGAGTTCCCTAGGAGGGGAATGAGTCGACAAGTGGACTCTAAGCTCTTGAGAAATTATTCTCTGATCTTCCTATTGTTCCGATCAAAGTTCTTTTCAAGTTCATTCAATGGTTTTACTCTTCTAAATCTTTACTATCTTCAAGGCTCTATTTAACCCTTCAACGCCAATCTTCCTCGGCCTTCCACATTCTACCAACTATTCGTCATTCAGACGAACATTCTAATGTATTTAAAATTTACATCTCAAAGAAAATCTCAAAAGAAGAAAAAAATCTCGAAGAGAGATCTTCTTGACCTAATTCCAGGGGGGGGGGTATTTAATACTATACAGCTGTATACATATTTTTCCGGACAAAGGTAATTTTGTGATTACGTAATGTATGAAGGGTGCAATGTGGACACAGAAATATATCATCTTAAAGGAATGTTATTGTTATGTTTTCGAAATTTGAAATTCAAAAATGTTTTTTAAGGATTACTAATTACTTATAACAAAAGCAACGTTTTTCGCTTCTTCGTAAGTGTCCGGCTTAATTTCATGATCTACTGTAGAAATTGTATTGTCATTCCTAACCCCAAACATGTATCTTGTTCAACCCCTGAACATTTTCGCCCGATTTCCCTCATAAATTGTACCTCTAAAGTTTTAGAAAGTATCATAAACAGAAGGCTTTACTATTTGTTTGAAAAACGCGGGTTTATACACTCAGCGTCAAAATGATAGACACACCCTTGAAATTTCGAAAACTGAATACAATTTGTTTCAAATTGTGGTTCAATCTTTTTTATAAGTTATTTAAAATGTATATATTTAAAAAGGTAAAAAAAGGTAATTTGTAGTTTACCTCTGTGCTAAATCAAGAGATCAATAAATAACTGATAATGTCTTCATTTTGGTGCGTCAAAATGTTAGACACACTTGTTGTTTTTCACAATCCTTTAATTTTCTAATGGTTGAGAAGGCATTTTTAGACATTAAACCTTGAATAGCATTAAGATTTGACACTTTCCATTTCTCCTGTGGTCAATGTCAACGACAACAGTTGAGAATTTTCCAGTTTAAGAATAAGAAAAAAGAAGTGGTTGTCTCGAGAAGAGCGCAGTTTGATTTCTTTGCTACACAAGGATGAGATGGGTTGTAGGGAGATTCCAAGTCACATAATACTAAGTTTATCGAATCTAGCCCCCTGAATTCCGTTCGGAGAGCCGTAGGGTACTCATTGCTGAACTGGAAGACAACCAACTGTATCTATGAGGCAGAAGCAATTGATCTAAGAATCGCAACACACTCATGCTAAACAGTCAAAGCAAAGGCATAGGAAGCCAGTGTTCACACCAAGTCTAGGAATGTGCATGGGTTACTGGAAAGATCAATAAACATAGTGAGAAAAGAAGTAACGCGAAACCTGTTTCATCATAAAATAGCTCTTTCACCAGAAAGCGTTATGTTGAGGCCCGATTAATGGAGGAATGTTATTTTTCTCATGAGAAAACATTTGATTAGGATGGACTTGATGGTTTTCCTTTTCATTTTCGTGATTTAAGAAAAGTAGAACTTAAATTACCCCGGCGGCAAATGACCGAAGGTAGTGTTATGGTTTGGGCAAATATTAGGTTTAAGAAGAAAGGCTACTTGGTGTTTCCTTCTAAGAGAATATATTCACATGAGTATTAAAACTTATCAGAAAAATAAAAATAAAAAACACTTTCAATAAGATGACAGAAGGTTCATCTGCATTTCAGCAAGACAATGCTCTAATCCATTATGCAGGAATTATTAAGGAATGGTTAATCTGAAGGAATATAGACAAACTAGATTGGGCGGCTATTTTTCCAGACCTTAGTATTATTAAAAATGCCTAGGGAATTCTCACAAGAAGAGTGTATAGGAAGTCAAGACAATATTCCACAATCCATGAGCTAAAAAGTGAAAATCTAGCTTCAGGGTATAACGAACCTCAAGAAACATTCAAAAATTATTTTATTCAATTCCAAATTGAATTTTTGAAGTAATAAAAGGTGATGGAAAAGCCGCTGAATTTTAAATTCCTCTTTTATCTAGGCGCACGGTAGATGGCCAGGCCAAGTTCCGGCCTAAGCATACTGTGTGTATATTACAGGAGGTCTTAGAGCCGATTTTTACCCTCTCATAACTTTCAACCAGGTGAAGATAAAGTTATGAAATTTTACACAGGTATTATACTACTAAGTGTGAGTAAAACTGGAAACTTTCATAATTCTACATCGAATAGTTTCTGAGATATAAGCGATCGAAAATCGGGGTTTATAGGACTCACTCACTCATCAAAATTATTAGGCACTTCCCATGATGCTAGAGACTTGAAATTTTGCATGAAGATAGAAATGAAGACGTTATTAAAGGAAAAAATCGAAAAAATCGCGGAAAGTTGTGTTTGACTTCGCTTCCGGGGCGGGGGCGTGCCAGTTTTGTACTTCCTTCGGAAACCCATCATTCCGCCCGAAACCCAAGATGTGGGGTATCGAATGCATCGTCTTGGTAAGGAGAACCTATATTTGATGTTATTAAAACATTTCGACGCATCTTAACAAAAACAGTTGTGACTTCTTTCTTAAATGTAGTAAATAAAGTCGTAGGGGTTCACTGCATAATATACTTCAAAGCAGATACTATGTTTTTCAAAGTCGAGCCATCTAAATTATAAAGTTTAGGAACACAAACCCAAAATGTATCTTCTTTGTTCTTATATTTTTCTTGAAGGCCTTCTGCACTTTCCCTATTGTGATCTTTATCCTCGGGATAAGGTTCCTGTGTTTCACAGTGTAATAGTTTAGTTAAGAGAGCAATCAATTTGTCCTCTAGAGTACAGTCATCTGGAAGGGCTTCTAACTTTTCTAGTCTAGTGATCAGATGTATGTAGGTTGATTATTGGTATCAAATATCAAGCAGTAAGGAGAACCTTATGCAGAATCCAAAAACCCTGGTTTTATATGAAGTACAAAAGCCAGTAGGTATGCGGCAACTAAATTCTATTTAATACTTAGAAAAAAGTAATGAGATCCCCAAAAAAACATAAATGTGAAATAGAGGCCAAGTTCCTGTCCCCACAAAGAAACACTCCCTTCCTCAAAAATATCCCCTCCTAAAACCCCCCAAAAACGCCTTACCATTCTACACTCCAAAAAAGTAGTATGAGTTGGTGGCAACCAAAAATATTTGCCAATACAAGAGATGATACAAGAAAGAAATGTCCAAGTTCATTACTTGGAAGACCTCATAGTTACTTACTAAGAACAGTAAAGACACTTCAACTGACCTTTAAAAACAACAATAAAAATACTTATATACAGTTACTAAAATATCACTTTCCTCTACCAGTTATATTCTTAAACTTGGCAATGTTTTTTTTTGTGCCGAAATTATCTTTAGAGAGAAACTAAACATTTTCCAAGTTTAAGAATATACCTGGTTGAGGAAAGTGATATTTTAGTAACTGTATATAAGTATTTTTATTGTTGTTTTTAAAGGTCAGTTGAAGTGTCTTTACTGTTCTTAGTAAGTAACTATGAGGTCTTCTAAGTAATGAACTTGGACATTTCTTTCTTGTTTTTTTTTTTTTTTGTTTTTTTTTTACGGCGCATCTACAACTTGGCCAGTTTCCTTCTTATATCATCATTTCCTTCTTATATCTTTTTATTTCCTTCTTGTATCATCTCTTGTATTGGCAAATATTTTTGGTTGAATTAATACACCAACTCATACTACCTTTTTTGGAGTGTAGAATGGTAAGACGTTTTTGGGGGGTTTTAGGAGGGGATATTTTTGAGGAAGGAAGTGTTTCTTTGTGGGGGGCAGGAAATTGGCCTCTATTTCACATTTATGTTTTTTTGGGGATTATTTTTTCGTCCAGTGTGTCTATCATCACGCACCTAGAATCCGTTCCGTCCAGTGTGTCTATCATCATCACGCACCTAGAATCCGTTTTTAAGCATTTTTGTTTTATATATATTTTGTAATGGGTTGTAATACTAAATGGCATTGCCCGATAATTTTAAAATAAGTTAAAAATAATTGAATTCGTATTTGTTTGTTGATCTATTCAAATGAAAAGTCAAAAATAATATTTTGCATAGTATGTCTAACATTTTGACGCTGAGTGTATGTCCTAATCAATGTGGCTTCAGAAAACGGCATTCAACTTCGGATCATTTAGTAACCCGAAATAAGTTTGGAGATACCTGGTACTAGAAATAAGTTTGGAGATACCTGGTACTAGAAATAAGTTTGGAGATACCTGGTACTAGAAATAAGTTTGGAGATACCTGGTACTAGAAATAAGTTTGGAGATACCTGGTACTAGAAATAAGTTTGGAGATACCTGGTACTAGAAATAAGTTTGGAGATACCTGGTACTAGAAATAAGTTTGGAGATACCTGGTACTAGAAATAAGTTTGGAGATACCTGGTACTAGAAATAAGTTTGGAGATACCTGGTACTAGAAATAAGTTTGGAGATACCTGGTACTAGAAATAAGTTTGGAGATACCTGGTACTAGAAATAAGTTTGGAGATACCTGGTACTAGAAATAAGTTTGGAGATACCTGGTACTAGAAATAAGTTTGGAGATACCTGGTACTAGAAATAAGTTTGGAGATACCTGGTACTAGAAATAAGTTTGGAGATACCTGGTACTAGAAATAAGTTTGGAGATACCTGGTACTAGAAATAAGTTTGGAGATACCTGGTACTAGAAATAAGTTTGGAGATACCTGGTACTAGAAATAAGTTTGGAGATACCTGGTACTAGAAACCCTTCTTAAATGGAATATTAAATGCAGAATTTGATTCTTCTTGAAAGAATTGTTGTCAAACCGAACCTTCCAAGTTCAAGTAGGAAACCGGCTTTCCTCGAGATATATTCAAGAAAATGGAATTCCTCAAGGGTCAACCCTAAGTGTAACTCTCTTCCTGATAGCAATAAATTCTGTTTCAGAATTAATAACTCGACCTGTTGGATACACATTATTAGTTATTTTTGTGAGATATTCATCATTGGAATTCATAAAATGGAGGCTACAAGAAACAATATACCGATTTGAAAGATGGACTCGACAAACAGGCTCCTCGTTGTCGGACTAGAGACACGAGTCGGACTAGGGATAGGAGTCGGACTAGAGACACGAGTCGGACTAGGGATAGGAGTCGGACTAGGGATAGGAGTCGGACTAGGGATAGGAGTCGGACTAGAGACACGAGTCGGACTAGGGATAGGAGTCGGATTAGGGATAGGAGTCGAACTAGAGACACGAGTCGGACTAGGGATAGGAGTCGGACTAGAGACACGAGTCGGACTAGGGATAGGAGTCGGACTAGAGACACGAGTCGGACTAGGGATAGGAGTCGGACTAGGGATAGGAGTCGGACTAGGGATAGGAGTCGGACTAGAGACACGAGTCGGACTAGGGATAGGAGTCGGACTAGAGACACGAGTCGGACTAGGGATAGGAGTCGGACTAGAGACACGAGTCGGACTAGGGATAGGAGTCGGACTAGAGACACGAGTCGGACTAGGGATAGGAGTCGGACTAGAGACACGAGTCGGACTAGGGATAGGAGTCGGACTAGAGACACGAGTCGGACTAGGGATAGGAGTCGGACTAGAGACACGAGTCGGACTAGGGATAGGAGTCGGACTAGAGACACGAGTCGCTAGTAATATAATCTACTTAGTTTTATCATCTTTTTACTCGAGGTTTGTCCATCTAGTTATGGGAATCTGCTCACTGTGCAGCAGGTTGGGAGAAAGCAAGGATCTTCCAGTAATAGATGTTTGATTAAGATTGACGAGGAATATCCTAAAGATAATAGGAAGAGCTGTTCTTCCATCAACCTCCATTAAAGAAATGTCTTACTTCTGGGTTACCTGTTTCCTTTAAACAAATCTTAGGCTCAGAGAATAAAAACAAGCATTCTAATTTGAAATTCCTGGGGAGAAACACACAAGATAAACAGCTATAACCACAGCTATAACCACAGCTATAACCACGGCTATAACCACAGCTATAACCACAGCTATAACTACAGCTACAACCACGGCTGTAACCACAGCTATAACCACAGCTTCCGAAGACAAAATTAAATTATTTATTATTCTTATGATTACGGAACGGATGCTATTGTATTTACATATTTTTCTGATTAGTTAACCTCAAGTGTCGATGTAATTATGCTCATTTTAAGTGATTTTGAAGCAGTTAAACATTTCTTTATTTTACATATTTTATCAAAAGTACATATTTGTACATATTCTGCCATAAACACATAATTTTGCGCCATATTTTGATATTATTTTTATTTTTTAATTGAAGAATTAACAGGAAAACCGAGGAAGACAAGAATACTTTACTTATTGCCTCAGGTATACATACTACAGTAATACTAGATACAAAAGGCAAACAGATAGCATTACAATCATACAGGAAGAAATAGAGGAATTCCTGGTTTTAGAAGGAGATCCTGGGAATATCATTAAAAAAAAAGTTAAAAGACCGTCTCGGAAAAAAACCCTGGATGGAAAGATATCCAGATTATTAGAGACATCTATAGCGACAAAACAGGAAGTAGATGTTTAAGAGTTGAGTTGAATCCCATGGAGATTGTAGCCTTCAAATACACACCAGGCTCTTCAGTAGATGGTGAAGGATCATTCAGTCGCTTCAAAAATATACTCACAGATCGGGCCGGAGTTATTTTATATTTGACTGTGTAAAAATGGATGTTGTTGAAAGTAATTCTACAAAATAATGTTCATCTGTAGAAATGTTCAATTCTTTTTTGGTTTTATGATGTGTTCCTAATTTGTATTTATGCTTTATTATTCAGTATGTTATAGACTTTTAGTCATTTTGTTCTATATATTTTGAAATTTTTTCTTTCCATTTATAATAACAGAGGTCCTACATATAATTTATGCTTTTCGTTTCAATATTTTATAGTGTTTTATGTATTTTTTATTAAATATTTTCATTTTTTTATTACATACTAGCTGACCCGGCGAACTTCGTACCAAATAACAGTCAATTCTTTAATTTTTTATTTAATACTTATTCTGCTATTTGGGGCACAGGGCCAGAGAGTAAGATAAAAAAAAAAGAAAAAACTTAATAATTCAACAATTACATTATGTCAAAAAATAAAAATTATAAAACACTTAAAATTCTTTTAATAGTCACTAAAAAATCACAATGAAAATTACAATATCAGATTTCTTATTATGATACCTACTTATTATATTTCATTTTATTTTTACTTATTCTAAATTAAGTTTCATATTTTTTTGTAGTACTTTGCGGTACTACGATATTTTTTGTTTCATTACCTGACGCGTAAATAAACAGAGCAGATGGTTTTCCAACACGGAAACAGGCAACATACAATTGCCCATGGGAGAAACATGGGTTTTCTAGATTAATACCACAAACACTTAATGACTGCCCTGGGATTTGTTTATAGTCCAACTGAGTTCATAGGTCCAATAGCAACACAGCTGCAGGCACTGTAATGAATTCACAGCAGCTCGATTCAAACTTGTACCATTATTAGTCGAATGGCGCGCTTCACGGGTCTGTCTTAACCGAATTCTTTCACGTTCATTGCGATTTTCACGTTCCTGGGCAGTACGATTAGATTGATAATTAATTCGATGCGTTGTATTTCGGGTTCTTCTGCCTAAATTTGCCCGCCGCCTTATAGGAGGAATATTTAGTAACAACAAAAACACAACACTTTAGTAATTTTATAGAAATTTGTGGCTTTTAGATTTAGTAATATTATAGATGCACAGCAAAGAGATGTTTACATTTCAAGTGACATTTTACCACGGACAATTTACATTTTACAAAAGACAATTTGTTTTTAAGTAATGTTATCATCGTATAAATATTGACATTAATATATATACGATACTAATGTCACTGAATTGTTTTGCCTTCCCAGAACCCCTCCACTAACACTTTATGGTATGGTATTAAAGTTCTAATTGACCTTTAAGTATTATTACGAATCTTTTGTATGGGAATATTGAAAAGTGGAGTCTTTTTTACTTTGTTAATGCAAATATAAATTAATTTAAATTGCATTATTAACATGTGATTCTAATGTCACCTAGTGATTACATGTTCTTATTTATTTAAATTTTTGTGCTTAACCAAATACGTTAACTGTTAAAAATATTATAATTGAGAACATACATATGTTTTTATTTAAAAATGAATTTGCGTTAAGGAAGTGAAAAAGACCCGAAAAGTGTTGTTTTTAGACTTTTTCAGGCAATTTTTTTAATTTTTCTCTCCGTAAGAACCATCATCGTACTTCAAGGAATATTATAAAAAAAGAATTAGCGAAATCGGTTCAGTTCTTCTCGAGATTTACGCTTACCAACACATTTAGCGATTCATTTTTATATAATAGACTAGCTGTTACCCGGTGTGCAATGCTACACCTACTTTATATTAAATATCTGTAGCCGGGCTTACCATGCTACACATGCTTCATATTAAATAGTTGTAACCCAGCTTCCATGGTACGCCTACTTTATATTATATATTTAAAAAAAAATGAATGATTATATTATATTGGTCCAAATTATGAGAATATAATATAATTAATTGAGAGCTCGGCTGAAAAATTTATTTTCCATTTTTTTTTTTTAGAGAAAGTGGGGTGGAAAATAAATTAATCCTTATTTTTTAAAAATTACCCTTATTTTAAAAAGTACCCTTACTTTTAAAATGGTATTACAATTAAATGATTCCAAATAATTTAATTGCAATACCGTTTTAAAGAAAATCCAAACCAAACTCCCTGTGTTTAATTTTTTTAAAGAAAAAAAAAATATGTGGTCCATAAATAAATATTTATAAAAAATAGCAATACAAATGAGACATTTAATTAAGGTTATGATTAGTTATAAGTTGTAATAACCTACAACTGAAACTATATTCTTTATTTTCATTGATTTTTTTAAAAATATAATATTTATTTATTTTAAGGGCTTCGCATCTAAAGCTAAAACCTCAACCTTGCGAAAATATAATATTAATATGTTATATTGTTTACCTGTTCATGTAATAATCCGTAACTGAGTTTTTTTTATGAATGAAAAAGTAGGTAAGTCGTGCAGGGTTTATGTTATGTATGCCAAAAGGAAAGTTTTAAAAACATAGTTTGTTGTTTCAAATACACTTTCACATATTTTTGTTCACTTTTTTTCCTTTCTATTAAAGCTTCTGTTTCAAATTTTATGGTTCATGAGCTCTTCTATAAGGATAGTCCTTCTATCATAGGAAATAGGGGCCTCTATGAATAAAAACAAATTTAAGAAATTTTTCTTGCAGTTATGGTCAACAATGAATTAAAGGTATTTGGGAATTTCAATAACGACATTGACTTGGCGAGCAACAATATTTTTACCAGAATTGCAACCGTATTTAAACATTTAGTCCAAGAGCTGGTAACACACTTTTCAAGTGTTTTATGTGCCTTGAAATTGTGCTATAGTGGGTCTCCAGTGTAGATAAAAAGTTAAGTATGTGGTTGCTGGACATACCTTGAAACACCAGGTACTGCGCATGGTAATCAGTAACAAACTATGGGCCAAAAATACTGTTTTATTCAGAAGCCATAATTCTTTATTGTAAAATTAAGGCAATTCTATAATGAATAATATATAAGGCAGACACTTTTAGGGGGATAGCATATAAAAAAAAAACCAAAGTGGGTTTTTTGTAATATTATTGAAATCTCTTCTTCACACTGCTATTTAAACAACATAATTACAAAAGGGCAGACACTTTTTGTGAGGTTTAGTAATCAGCAAACATGAAAATAAATTCAGCCGATGATAGACTGCAATATACTGCGTGTAACCGTAAGAGTGAGTGAGAGCACCAATCATCTGGACAGGACAGTTGTGGCTGTTCTAGAAATAAAGCAACTTGCCTTAATTATACATTAAACATTGTTGGCTTCTCAATAAAATACCATTTTAGTGACATATTTTTTTATCACCTTTCCCCTATGTGCAGTACCTGGTGTTCCAAGGTATGTCCAGGATACACATATATGCCTTACCTATCCACGAGATGCAATACACCAAAATTCCAAGGTGCATAAAACAATTCATGAAATGTGTGTTACCAGCTCTCCGACTAAATGTTGACAGTCAGAGGATATAACTATCTTAGACAAAAGAAAGCATATGTCAGAATATAATTATTAAATTATAATGGATATTAAATTTATAAAAAATTGCATGGAAAATTTAATTACTTATTCATTTATTAGAACACCACAATTCACGTGACTTCCTCTTCTTATAAAAATAATATTTTAATACATTAATTTATCTGCAAAAGAAATATTATAAGAAGAATAACTTTATTTAAAAAAAATTAAAGTATTCATAAAGCCGAAGACAGTTGATTTCAGCATCTGTTCAAACAGAAAAAAAAAAAATTTTTTTTATTAATAACAAAAGAAAAGTTGTTGTTGTTGTGTTTTAAATTAAAAAGAAACATAAATAGGCATTTTTATAGTTTAAAATGTCGCAGTAAATTCAAAGCTTCCAGGGAATTACAAAATAAATATAAAATAAGGTTTTTGTCTATGGATATGATCATAAATGAAGGAACTCTAGAAACAGAATGGAAACCAAAATAAAAGTCTAGTAATATAATTTTGAACTAATATTCTAGCCGCATTCTAGGAACGTATAAAAAAAGACTTCCATCAGTTCTCAGCTTACCGGGCTTATTGAACTCCATCTTCAGTTGGTTCTATACCCGCAGCTCCATGTTATATTAAGGGAATATATTCTTGAAAAACAAAAACAACTTTCTTCATTCTATTGTATATAACATCTGTTTTTAAATTTAATAATAAAAACAAGAGCCTGAACTCTGTTCTGGCGGTACAGTCCGCATCCCGCTTTAGGCTTCCAATACCTGCTGTCTTATATAGGATTCCTTAACTGAAAAGGAACTTAAATGTAGAATGCACACCGGCTCTTGTTTTTATTATTAAATTTAAAAACAGATGTTATATACAATAGAATGAAGAAAGTTGTGTTTGTTTTTCAAGAATATATTTCCTTAATATAACATGGCGCTGCGGGTATAGAACCAACTGAAGATGGAGTTCAATAAGCCTGGTAAGCTGAGAACTGATAGAAGTCTTTTTGTATACGTTCCTAGAATGCGGCTAGAATATTAGTTCAAAATTGTATTAGTAGACTTTTATTTTGGTGTCCATTCTGTTTCTAGAGTTCCTTCATTTATGATCATATCCATAGACAAAAACCTTATTTTATATTTATTTTGTAATTCCCTGGCAGCTTTGAATTTACTGCAACATTTTAAACTAGAAAAAATGCCTATTTATGTTTCTTTTTAATTTAAAACACAACAACAACAACTTTTCTTTTGTTATTAATAAATTTTTGTTTCTGTTTGAACAGATGCTGAAATCAACTGTCTTCGGCTTTATGAATACGGCTATAAGTGTCATGAAAACAAAAAAAAAAAAAAAAAAAAAAATTATTTCTAGACCTACCTGTTCAATATTGTTCATAAGTACATTGTACCTAATACCTAATACTTGTAAATATCTATATTTGTTAAAAATTGTATACCTCTTACCTACTTGTAAATATCTACTTGTTAAGAAGTGTATATGTAAATTACACCCAAATAAAGTCTCATTATTATTACTCTGAATTTACCTTTGTTCTTTTTTATCCACATAATAAAGTCATCTCTCTGTAGGCTGCTAGCATCCTATATGGATGGGGTCAATGCAACCAGGAATGGGGATGGATGGGGTAGGATACAGGAAGCAAACATCAGGATGCTCGCAGCCTATATGGGTAGGCTGCTAGAAGCCAGTATCAGAGCGCCAGCAATCTAAAGTCTAGGGGTACGCTCTTGAGAGTAGAGTGCTGGGCACTCTATTGTTGGATGCTAGCTTTGGGTGAGAGAACTCTACTATAGGATGCAGAATTAGCATTCCAGCACTCTATTATAAAGTGCGGGCACTCTAACTAGTGGAATCCTATTTTAGGCTGAAATATGTGGAATCCTATTTTAGACTAAAATGTCCTATTTCAAAATACTGGCACTGAGTCACAGTTTTCAGGCTGCGGGCAGCCTGAAAGTAGATGCGAGCAGCCAGTTTTTTTTCTCCGTGTATCAAACTAGACGAATCCTTAGGTACTTAGCTGGTTATTATCGATGCTACATAATATGTACAGAAATAATGGTCATCCGTTGGTCAAATGATTCTCCAATGCGAGGTCGGAAAAAATAACCCCCATATTGACCCTCGCAAAATTGACCTTGAATAGTTATTCAAGGTCAAATTTTTTTATAGGAGTAGCATAGCACGCCGGATAAGAGCTAGATGCTGAAAGTAGGAGTAGCATAGCACGCCGGATTAGTGCTAGATGCTGAAAGTAGGAGTAGCATAGCAAGCCGGATAAGAGCTAGATGCTGAAAGTAGGAGTAGCATAGCACGCCGGATAAGAGCTAGATGCTGAATGTAGGAGTAGCATAGCACGCCGGGTAAAAGCTAGTATATATATTAATTAATTTCACAACTATAGTTACCAAAAGATTACTTTAGACATAATATTTTGTATCATTCTTTACTGCTCTACTTTTTAGCGCGGTTCCTCCCTCCCCCATAGGGAGGAACCCCGCTTATAAGGTTGATACAATGAAGCAATCCGGAAGTGCCGACTAGAAAATTTCGCGTTTCAGAACCCATAGACACCGAAAATAACGGTGGTTCAAATTTGTATATATATATATATATATATATATATATATATATATATTTGTCTGTTCGCTCATTTCTGGCTTCCCTAATGGTCCGATTGTGATGAAATTTGGTACAAAAATCCGTCGTCCAATTTAAAAGGTAAAGTTCGTTAACCAGCAGAATCCGCCCACTGGAAGTTGGTGTTTGGGGCGAAATTCGCCTAAACAAAATCGTAACGCTTGCGTTTTTGAGTTCATAAGCTTGTAAGTACTCGTTTTATAGGCTTCTTGGGCTAGGAAAACGAATGAAACCATTTCCAAGGCGATAGCTTTAACCGTTTTCGAGAAAATTGGAAATATAGTTTTTGAATACCGTTTTAGCGCGGTTCCTCCCTCCCCCATAGGGAGGAACCCCGCTTATAGGGTTGATACAATGAAACAATCCGGAAGTGCCGACTAGAAAATTTCGCGTTTCAGAACCCCTAGAGACCGAAAATAACGGTGGTTCAAATTTGTATATATATATATATATATATATATATATATATATATATATATATATATATATATATTTGTCTGCTCGCTCTCTAGCTAGAAGACGAATGGTCCGATTTTGATGAAATTTGGTACAAAAATCCTTCGTCCAATTTGAAAGGTCAAGTTCGTTAACCAGCAGAATCCGCCCACTGGAAGTTGGTGTTTGGGGCGAAATTCGCCTAAACAAAATCGTAACGCTTGCGTTTTTGAGTTCATAAGCTTGTAAGTACTCGTTTTATAGGCTTCTTGGGCTAGGAAAACGAATGAAACCATTTCCAAGGCGATAGCTTTAACCGTTTTCGAGAAAATTGGAAATATAGTTTTTGAATACCGTTTTAGCGCGGTTCCTCCCTCCCCCATAGGGAGGAACCCCGCTTATAGGGTTGATACAATGAAACAATCCGGAAGTGCCGACTAGAAAATTTCGCGTTTCAGAACCCCTAGAGACCGAAAATAACGGTGGTTCAAATTTGTATATATATATATATATATATATATATATATATATATATATATATATATTGTCTGCTCGCTCTCTAGCTAGAAGACGAATGGTCCGATTTTGATGAAATTTGGTACAAAAATCCTTCGTCCAATTTGAAAGGTCAAGTTCGTTAACCAGCAAAATCCGCCTACTGGAAGATGGCGTTTGGGGCGAAATTCGCGCAAAAAAAAATCGTAACGCTTACGTTTTTGAGTTCATAAGCTTCTAAGTACTCGTTTTATATGATTCCTGGGCTAGGAAAGCGAATGAAACCATTTTCAAGGCGATAGCTTTAACCGTTTTCGAGAAAATTGGAAAAATATTTTTTGAATACCGTTTTTGGTTTGGGTACTTAGAATCATGGGATTCAGTTGAAACATTTTCTGCATGTTCTACTTTCATCAAAACTAATATGTTGAAATTTTGGTTACGTTTGGAGTTAAGGAAGGGTTAGAATAAAATATTTTATTAACAGACTTAAAAAGTTTTGGTAACTTTGTATATTTTCCTTAATATCTCGAAAAAGGTTGAGAATCTTGCGAAACGTAAGATTACCATTAGAAAGCTTACTAAATGCTCTACAAAAAAGGTTCTGATGAAAGTTTTGATTAGGCGATGTCAATCGGAGAAATAAGTGCTTAAAACATTAAAGTAATTGATTTTGCTTATTCGAACTGTTCTTTTTGTCTGTTTTTATTCCTTTTTATTTTTTAATTGCTTATAGTTGGATAATGTATTTTACAATAAAACAGATTAGGCAAAATAAGAAAAACAATTCATTGTTAGAAATATAGCTTGCCAAGAGAAAAAGATTCGTTGACGTCTTTTGAATATTTTCAATTGCCTTTATGCTGTTGGTTTTTTTTATTTTATTTTTTAATTGATTTTATCTGTAGAATTATTACTATAGTAAAAGAACACAGGAATGTGTGAAAATATTTGATATTTTCCAATTCATTGAAACGTATGAAATGAAGTATCGGTAGAAGAGGATTCTAGGGTCTTGCGGACCTAACCCCAGGTATAGCCAGCCATAAAACCCTTTGAACAAAGGCCGAGGAAAATATTATCTGTTTCTATTCTATGCTTTTCAAATGAGAATAGGGATATGAACAGGAACCGGGGCCTCCCGTGGTCTAATGGCTAGCGCCTTGGATTCATAAGCGGGAGATGGTGGGTTCGATTCCCAACCTCCGGCAGGAATTTTCCCACGGCTCGCTGGTGAAATTCCTCGCTACACCCTGGATGTCGGCGCTAATGACCTAGATGTAGATGTGCCGTAAAAAAAAAAAAAAAAAAAAAAAAAAAAAAAAAAAAAAAAAAAAAAAAAAAAAAAAAAAAAAAAAAACTGGATGTCAATCGGAGAAATAAGTGCTTAAAACTTTAAATTAATTGATTTCGTTTATTCGAATAGTTCTTTTTGTCTATTTTATTCCTTGTTATTTTTAAATTGCTTATAGTCGGATAATGTATTTGACAATAAAACAGATTAAGTAAAATAAGAAGATCAATTTATTGTTAAAAATGTAGCGTTCAAAGAGAGAGATCCCAAGGCTTTCCAAATGCCTCTGTGCGGAGGCCTTTCTGCCCGACTTATGGGATAGCTGACCCGTACAGGGAAGATTGTAAATCAAGACCTTTCAAGACTGGTTAGTTTGAGATTTCATTTGGATAGGTGTTTCGCTATTGATCTAAACAAAGTAATAACTGTTTCTATTCTATGCCTTCATAAACACTAAAGATAAGAACGGAACCGTGCTAAGATGACGCAGTTCCTGCGAATCGGACTTTTTGGTTTATCTGTTGACTTTCTACGTCAAATTGTAATAGTCTTGGGGTTTTGCGTTGCTTTTTGCTTAGATTTCCAATTTCCCAGGCGTATCGGTATAAAAGGCCATTTTGCCTTTGTTAGATGATGCATCCTTTGATGAAGGACGTATATATGAAGGAGGAAAGAAATTACTTGATTTTGATTAGTTTTTTCAAGTAGTATGCGATTGGTGAAGTTACATATATATATATATATATATATATATATATATATATATATATTTACCCATAGCTGTAGCCGTGCTCCTGCGACTATGCTCCTGCAGCTGTGCCTTTTAGTATTAATGGTTCTGGACTCATAATGAACTCGGGTACTTGAAAGCTTATGAATACTTATTGACTTTAATATCCTTCAAAAGAACTTCCTTTGCAGGCCTTCAAGAGTGAAGACTCTTCATGCAAGAGCTCGAGATGCTACCTATAGCCCAGTAAGGGCAGGGTTTTCCGGAGACAAAAATATATAGACTTTTTTTTCAAAGCTTCTTTATATTTTCTGGGGTGCTGGATCCGAAATTTAAGTTTTCCCCCTGATCCGAGAATGGCTTATGGCCAAAAAACTCAAAGAAGCTCGATTTTTTCTGTTTTAGCGCGGTTCCTCCCTCCCACCGTAGGAAGGAAACCCGCTTATGAGGTTGAGCATACGACGCGATCCGGAAATTCCAGCTATAAAATTTGTGAGACCCCATAGATAACGAAAATATAGGTCCAAATGTATATGTTTGACTGTTCGCTCTCTAGCAAGCTCAATAACAGTCCGATTTTGATGAAATAAAAATCTCTCGTCCAATTTGGATAGTCAAGTTCGTTAACCAGCAGAATCCGCCCCCTGGAAGATGGAGTTTGGGGCGAAATTAGCGCAAAAAAATCGTAACGCTTACGTTTTTGAGTTCATATGCTTGAAGGTACTTGTATTATAGGTTTGTTAACATAGGACAACGAATGAAACCTTTTTTAAGGCGATATCTGTAAACGTTTATGCGAAAAGTGGAACAAATGTTTTTGTAACTCATTATTTTTTTGTGATTACTTAGAATCGCGGGATTCAATCGAAATATTTTTTACATCTTGGAAATTCATCTCAACTAAGATGTTTAAATTTTGGTTATATTTGGAGTTAAGGAAGTATGCGAAAAAAACATTTTATTTATAGACATAAAAAGTTTTCGGATCTTCGTAAATATCTCAAAAACGGTTGGTAAATCGTGGGAAGTGGAAGGGGACCATTCGAACGCTTGCTAAATTCTCTACAAAAAAGGTTCTGATGCAATATTCGATGGGGCAACGTCAATCAGAGATATAAGCGCTTAAAACGTAAGAAGATTTGTTCTTTTGAACAGGTTTTTGTCTTTGTTTAAATCACTTTTTAATTGGTTGTTTTTGTATTAAATTTCATTTATCAGTAAAAGTAGTATTTTAGTAAAATGAGCCAAGAAACTATGAAAGGTATTGGTAATAAGTTTGGAGTGGCTGTAGTAATCAAGATGGCTGTGAATGATCATAATGACGTATGCATAGTTTGTTTTGAATTCTCCTATCTATATAACCTTCCTCATAGCCTCCAACTGAAGTTATCGGTATTTCTTATTTTATAGAAAGATTTAACCCACGACAGAATGATATTTTATTCGCCATGAAGCACATATTTACAGTTGATTATTACAGTGAAACGAATTTGCTAGTAAAACAAGATATTTAAAATGACAACGAATTTTCGGTTGTTTAGAATAGAGCCTTCTCAGCAGTAGTCGAAGAGTAAGTACGTTTTCAGTACATAATTGTATTGAATTATTCAGCCTTTCTCAAGAATGAGGATTAAGAATTATCCGCTTCTGTGTAAGTCAGTTTCCTGTGATTTATGATGCTAATTTATTCCATTTCTTCGAGATGTACGGAACCACGCTAAGATGACGCAGTTCCTGCGAGTAGGACTATTTATCTATGAGTGACCTACTCCGGCCAAAATTAATAAATAATTATCACGAAAAGAAATAATAAATTATATAAATGTATTAAGTAACTGTATAAGATAATTGGTGGAGTTTGAACATAGAATCAATACACAGCTATTAGAATGTATTGAGTAACTGGATAAGATAATTGGTGGAGTTTGAACATAGAATCAATACACAGCTATTAGAATGTATTGAGTAACTGGATAAGATAATTGGTGGAGTTTGAACATAGAATCAATACACAGCTATTAGAATGTATTGAGTAACTGGATAAGATAATTGGTGGAGTTTGAACATAGAATCGATAGAAAGCTATTAGAATGTATCTAGTAACTGTATAAGATAATTGGTGGAGTTTGAACATAGAATCAATACACAGCTATTAGAATGTATTGAGTAACTGTATAAGATAATTGGTGGAGATTGAACATAGAATCGATAGAAAGCTATTAGAATGTATTGAGTAACTGTATAAGATAATTGGTGGAGTTTGAACATAGAATCGATAGAAAGCTATTAGAATGTATTGAGTAACTGTATAAGATAATTGGTGGAGTTGGAACATAGAATCGATAGAAAGCTATTAGAATGTATTAAGTAACTGTATAAGATAATTGGTGGAGTTTGAACATAGAATCGATAGAAAGCTATTAGAATGTATTGAGTAACTGTATAAGATAATTGGTGGAGTTGGAACATAGAATCGATAGAAAGCTATTAGAATGTATTGAGTAACTGTATAAGATAATTGGTGGAGTTGGAACATAGAATCGATAGAAAGCTATTAGAATGTATTGAGTAACTGTATAAGATAATTGGTGGAGTTTAAACATAGAATCGATAGAAAGCTATTAGAATGTATTGAGTAACTGTATAAGATAATTGGTAGAGTTGGAACATAGAATCGATAGAAAGCTATTAGAATGTATTGAGTAACTGTATAAGATAATTGGTGGAGTTGGAACATAGAATCGATAGAAAGCTATTAGAATGTATTGAGTAACTGGATAAGATGATTGGTGGAGTTTGAACATAGAATCGATAGAAAGCTATTAGATTGTATTGAGTAGCTAGATAAGATAATTGGTGGATTTTGAACATAGAATCGATAGAAAGCTATTAGAATGTATTGAATAACTGTATAAGATAATTGGTGGAGTTTGAACATAGAATCGATAGAAAGCTATTAGAATGTATTGAGTAACTGGATAAGATAATTGGTGGAGTTTGAACATAGAATCGATAGAAAGCTATTAGAATGTATCTAGTAACTGTATAAGATAATTGGTGGAGTTTGAACATAGAATCGATAGAAAGCTATTAGAATGTATTGAGTAACTGTATAAGATAATTGGTGGAGTTTGAACAGAGAATCGATAGAAAGCTATTAGATTGTATTGAGTAGCTAGATAAGATAATTGGTGGAGTTTGAACATAGAATCAATACACAGCTATTAGAATGTATTAAGTAACTGTATAAGATAATTGGTGGAGTTTGAACATAGAATCGATAGAAAGCTATTAGAATGTATTGAGTAACTGAATAAGATAATTGGTGGAGTTTGGACATAGAATCGATAGAAAGCTATTAGAATGTATTGAGTAGCTAGATAAGATAATTGGTGGAGTTTGAACATAGAATCGATAGAAAGCTATTAGAATGTATTAAGTAACTGTATAAGATAATTGGTGGAGTTGGAACATAGAATCGATAGAAAGCTATTAGAATGTATTGAGTAACTGTATAAGATAATTGGTGGAGTTTGAACAGAGAATCGATAGAAAGCTATTAGATTGTATTGAGTAGCTAGATAAGATAATTGGTGGAGTTTGAACATAGAATCGATAGAAAGCTATTAGAATGTATTGAGCAACTGGATAAGATAATTGGTGGAGTTTGAACATAGAATCGATAGAAAGCTATTAGAATGTATTGAGTAACTGTATAAGATAATTGGTGGAGTTTGAACAGAGAATCGATAGAAAGCTATTAGATTGTATTGAGTAGCTAGATAAGATAATTGGTGGAGTTTGGACATAGAATCGATAGAAAGCTATTAGAATGTATTGAGTAGCTAGATAAGATAATTGGTGGAGTTTGAACATAGAATCGATAGAAAGCTATTAGAATGTATTAAGTAACTGTATAAGATAATTGGTGGAGTTTGAACATAGAATCGATAGAAAGCTATTAGAATGTATTGAGTAACTGTATAAGATAATTGGTGGAGTTTGAACAGAGAATCGATAGAAAGCTATTAGATTGTATTGAGTAGCTAGATAAGATAATTGGTGGAGTTTGAACATAGAATCGATAGAAAGCTATTAGAATGTATTGAGCAACTGGATAAGATAATTGGTGGAGTTTGAACATAGAATCGATAGAAAGCTATTAGAATGTATTGAGTAACTGTATAAGATAATTGGTGGAGTTTGAACAGAGAATCGATAGAAAGCTATTAGATTGTATTGAGTAGCTAGATAAGATAATTGGTGGAGTTTGAACATAGAATCGATAGAAAGCTATTAGAATGTATTGAGTAACTGGATAAGATAATTGGCGGAGTTTGAACATAGAATCAATACACAGCTATTAGAATGTATTAAGTAACTGTATAAGATAATTGGTGGAGTTTGAACATAGAATCGATAGAAAGCTATTAGAATGTATTGAGTAACTGTATAAGATAATTGGTGGAGTTTGAACAGAGAATCGATAGAAAGCTATTAGAATGTATCTAGTAACTGTATAAGATAATTGGTGGAGTTTGAACATAGAATCAATACACAGCTATTAGAATGTATTGAGTAACTGTATAAGATAATTGGTGGAGTTGGAACATAGAATCGATAGAAAGCTATTAGAATGTATTGAGTAACTGGATACGATGATTGGTGGAGTTTGAACATAGAATCGATAGAAAGCTATTAGAATGTATTGAGTAACTGGATAAGATGATTGGTGGAGTTTGAACATAGAATCGATAGAAAGCTAATAGAATGTATTGAGTAACTGTATAAGATAATTGGTGGAGTTGGAACATAGAATCGATAGAAAGCTATTAGAATGTATTGAGTAACTGGATAAGATGATTGGTGGAGTTTGAACATAGAATCGATAGAAAGCTCTTAGAATGTATCTAGTAACTGTATAAGATAATTGGTGGAGTTTGAACATAGAATCAATACACAGCTATTAGAATGTATTGAGTAACTGGATAAGATGATTGGTGGAGTTTGAACATAGAATCGATAGAAAGCTATTAGAATGTATTGAGTAACTGTATAAGATAATTGGTGGAGTTTGGACATAGAATCGATAGAAAGCTATTAGAATGTAATGAATAACTGTATAAGATAATTGGTGGAGATTGAACATAGAATCGATAGAAAGCTATTAGAATGTATTGAGCAACTGTATAAGATAATTGGTGGAGTTTGAACATAGAATCGATAGAAAGCTATTAGAATGTATTGAGTAACTGTATAAGATAATTGGTGGAGTTTGAACATAGAATCGATAGAAAGCTATTAGAATGTATTGAGTAACTGTATAAGATAATTGGTGGAGTTTGGACATAGAATCGATAGAAAGCTATTAGATTGTATTGAGTAGCTAGATAAGATAATTGGTGGAGTTTGAACATAGAATCGATAGAAAGCTATTAGAATGTATTGAGCAACTGGATAAGATAATTGGTGGAGTTTGAACATAGAATCGATAGAAAGCTATTAGAATGTATTGAGTAACTGTATAAGATAATTGGTGGAGTTTGAACATAGAATCGATAGAAAGCTATTAGAATGTATTGAGTAACTGAATAAGATGATTGGCGGAGTTTGAACATAGAATCGATAGAAAGCTTTTAGAATGTATTGAGTAACTGTATAATATAATTGGTGGAGTTTGAACATAGAACCGATAGAAAGCTATTAGAATGTATTGAGTAACTGAATAAGATAATTGGTGGAGTTTGAACAGAGAATCGATACACAGCTATTAGAATGTATTGAGTAACTGGATAAGATAATTGGTGGAGTTTGAACATAGAATCGATAGAAAGCTATTAGAATGTATTGAGTAACTGAATAAGATGATTGGTGGAGTTTGAACATAGAATCGATAGAAAGCTTTTAGAATGTATTGAGTAACTGTATAAGATAATTGGTGGAGTTTGAACATAGAACCGATAGAAAGCTATTAGAATGTATTGAGTAACTGGATAAGATGATTGGTGGTTGATGATTCGCGCAAAAAAATCGTAACGCTTACGTTTTTGAGTTCATATGCTTGCAGGTACTTGTTTTATAGGTTTCTTAACATAAAAAAACGAATGAAACCATTTTAAGGCGATATCTTTAGCCGTTTCTGAGATAAGTGGAATCAATGGTTTTGTAAGTCATTTTTTTTTTGTGTGTACTTACCACAGCCATCTTGATTACCACAGCCACTCCAAACTTATTACCAATACCTTTCACCGTTTGTTAGCTTATTTTACTACAATACTAATTTTACCGATAAATGCAATTTAAAACTAGAAACAACCAATTAATAAATGAGATAAACAAAGAGAAAAACCCTTTCGAAACAACAAAACAAACACTTTTTAAGTTTTAAGCGCTTATATCTCTGATTGACGTTGTCCCATCGAATATTGCTTCAGAAACCTTTTTTGTAGAGAATTTAGTAAGCATTCGAATGGTCACTTTCCACTTACCACGATTTCCCAACCGTTATCGAGATATTTACGAAAAATGTATGGAGATCCGAAAACTTTTCACGTCTATTAATAACTTTTTTTTTTCGCATACTTCCTTAACTTCAAAAATAACCAAAATTGAATCATCTTAGTTGGGATTAATTTCCAAGATGTAGAAAATATTTCAATTGAATCCCGCGATTCTAAGTACTCACAAAAAAATAATGACAAAAACATTGATTCCACTTTTCTCAGAAACGGTTACAGATATCGCCTTAAAAATGGTTTCATTCGTTGTTTTATTATGTTAACAAACCTACAAAACAAGTACCTGCAAACATATAAACTCAAAAACGTAAGCGTTACGATTTTTGTTGCGCGAATTTCGCCCCAAACACTATCTTCTAGTGGGCGGATTCTGCTGGTTAACGAACTTGACCTTTCAAATTAGAAGGCAGATTTTTGTGCTAAATTGCATCAAAATCGGACCATTTTTGAGCCATCAGGAGCGCGAAAAGACAAGCATATATATAAATATATATATACAAATTTTAGCCACCTATATTTTCGTGATCTATAGGGTCTGAAATGTAAAAGTTTCTAGCCGGCAATTCCGGATTGCGTCATGAGGTCAACCTCATAAGCGGGTTCTCCCTATGGAGATAGGGAGTAACCGCGCTAAAAAGGAAGATATGATTGATAATGTCAGCTGTAGATGGCTATAAAAAGAGAAAGGTGTAAAGAAATAAAGCTGTCAAGAGGAAATAGGCCGTGAAAAGCCTTTCTTTTGGCTCCAGAGAGTCTGGAGGAACTTTCTGAAGGACACTATTGCATGGAAGACGTTCTTACAGATCACTGGAGGCCATCTTTCTTTCTAAATTTACTTTCTGGGCAGCATCCTCTCTGTTAGATGTATGCGTGCATCTATTTAGGGTATCTATAGACAATTAAAAACAAGTTGATTTGATTGATCGCTGGCAGGAAAGAACCGTAATAACCGGGAAAACAGAAATAAAATGATGAAATGGGACATAATTGCACTTCATTTCGTTAAAACCTTCAAACGCCAATTCAGCTTCCGTCCATAGGGAGAATTCCCGCCACTGTATCTCGGGTTATATTCAACCTTAAGAATTCGTTTTTGCTCCAAAAGTTTGTAAATTGTATCTACTTGTAAAATGTAAACAATGAAAATTCTCAAGGAGTTATAAAGAAAAAACCTCCAATGTTGTCAGGGTTTTTCGACTTGTACGAAGTTAGCACAGGTATTTCGAAGCTGAAAAATTGGGTACACACTACTGGTGTGACTCCTAACAACATCCCGACAAATCAGCGTTACGTGTTTCTTGTTGTTGCAAACTTTGGGGTTTTAGCGCGGTTCCTGCTTCCCTCCATAGCAAGGAACCGCGCTTATTAAGTTGACCTCATGGCGCAATCCGGAAGTGCAGTCTAGAAAAATTTGCCTTTCAGAACACCTAGTGAACGAAAATAACGGCAATCAAATAACGACGAAGAGTGTAGTTCCGGTGGCTCTATATTTATAGAACCCCAAAACAGTAGTAAGTATAAGGATTTACAGGAATTAAAGAACGATGTCTTAAAAGCCCTTGACCCCGTTAAGAAATGCCTGCAACATCGCAAACTAAACTGGCGGGGTATTAATAGAAGCTGGACGAGGAGAGGGCAAACGAAGGATACTAGAGGATGCAGACTTAGCGTCACTTAGTGTGAAAGTAAGCGAGAAACCACTCCTGAAACCTAGAATCCTCATAAGCCGTGCACCGAGGACTGTGGACGGCAGTTGCCTTGACACGCCTACTCTTACTGAATGTCTGAGGAGGCAAAACTTCGGTGGGGATGATAGCCTAGCCACTGCAGTTAAACTTCTGTTCAGAACGGGCAAGAAATCTGGAGATTTTTGTAATCTAGTATTAGAAGTGAACTCTCGACTTAGGACCCTTCTCTTGGAAGCTGGTGGAGTGTACCTTGGAAGCTTTTACTGTAGCGTCCGGGACTATATTGAGCTCTCTAGGTGTTTTAAATGCCAGAGATTCGGACACATTGGGAAAAGCTGCTTACAGAAATCATTTACCTGTGGACACTGTGGAGAAGACGGTCATTCATAAGCCTGTGAATCACCCATGTTGTGCAAACTGTCGGAGAGCTGGTCTAAAAGATACATACCACGCTGTTGGCAATAAAACCTGTCCAATATATTTGGCTACACTTGGACGGATACGTGACACAACCGATTGTGGAATCTAATCTCGAGACGTATCTTTGACGTACCTGCAACTGAGGATTTAGAAGTACTAAAGGTCTAGGTCAGCACATTAAGTGCTCACACCCGGAGGTTTTTAATAGCACAATGTACTGCTGTAATGTCACAGTAGCTGTAATGTCGCACTGCAATATGCATTAACTGGACTTAAGGCGGACAATGAAACAGTAGTGCTTGGTCTACTAGAAAGAACGGCCTTGCATACTTGGACATAGCCAAGGCCTTTGACAGCATAAGCCATCTCGCTCTTCGAGCTGCCATGCTTCAGAAAGGACTCCCATCGGGATTTATTGGATACGTAATGCGAGTTAACAGTTCCGGATATACCCGCAATCGTAAGCGGGAGGAAGATCAGGCAGGGTGATCCCTTGTCTCCGTGCCTGTTCAACCTCGCGATGGATTGGGTTTTTCAGCCAGTTCCAATCGAGGTTGGCGTTTACTTGGAACGAAATAATCATCTCTATCGGCTCCTACCCTCGGAAGCCAACACGGAGGCCACATTAGCATCATAATCATCTCTATCGGTTCCTACCCTCGGAAGCCAACACGGAGGCCACATTAGCATCATAATCATCTCTATCTGCTCCCAACCCTCGGAAGCCAACACGGACACCACATTAGCATCATAATCATCTCTATCGGCTCCCAACCCTCGGAAGCCAACACGGAGGCCACATTAGCATCATAATCATCTCTATCAGCTCCCAACCCTCGGAAGCCAACACGGAGGCCACATTAGCATCCTAATCATCTCTATCTGCTCCCAACCCTCGGAAGCCAACACGGAGGCCACATTAGCATCATAATCATCTCTATCGGCTCCCAACCCTCGGAAGCCAACACGGACACCACATTAGCATCATAATCATCTCTATCTGCTCCCAACCCTCGGAAGCCAACACGGAGGCCACATTAGCATCATAATCATCTCTATCGGCTCCCAACCCTCGGAAGCCAACACGGACACCACATTAGCATCATAATCATCTCTATCTGCTCCCAACCCTCGGAAGCCAACACGGAGGCCACATTAGCATCATAATCATCTCTATCGGCTCCCAACCAACGGAAGCCAACACGGAGGCCACATTAGCATCATAATCATCTCTATCTGCTCCCAACCCTCGGAAGCCAACACGGAGGCCACATTAGCATTATAATCATCTCTATCTGCTCCCAACCCTCGGAAGCCAACACGGAGGCCACATTAGCATCATAATCATCTCTATCGGCTCCCAACCAACGGAAGCCAACACGGAGGCCACATTAGCATCATAATCATCTCTATCTGCTCCCAACCCTCGGAAGCCAACACGGAGGCCACATTAGCATCATAATCATCTCTATCCACTCCCAACCCTCGGAAGCCAACACGGAGGCCACATTAGCATCATAATCATCTCTATCCGCTCCCAACCCTCGGAATCCAACACGGAGGCCACATTAGCATCATAATCATCTCTATCTGCTCCCAACCCTCGGAAGCCAACACGGAGGCCACATTAGCATCATAATCATCTCTATCTGCTCCCAACAAACGGAAGCCAACACGGAACCACATTAGCATCATAATCATCTCTATCTGCTCCCAACCCTCGGAAGCCAACACGGACACCACATTAGCATCATAATCATCTCTATCGGCTCCCAACCCTCGGAAGCCAACACGGAGGCCACATTAGCATCATAATCATATCTATCTGCTCCCAACCCTCGGAAGCCAACACGGACACCACATTAGCATCATAATCATCTCTATCGGCTCCCAACCCTCGGAAGCCAACACGGACACCACATTAGCATCATAATCATCTCTATCTGCTCCCAACCCTCGGAAGCCAACACGGAGGCCACATTAGCATCATAATCATCTCTATCTGCTCCCAACCCTCGGAAGCCAACACGGACACCACATTAGCATCATAATCATCTCTATCTGCTCCCAACCCTCGGAAGCCAACACGGAGGCCACATTAGCATCATAATCATCTCTATCGGCTCCCAACCCTCGGAAGCCAACACGGAGGCCACATTAGCATCATAATCATCTCTATCTGCTCCCAACCGTCGGAAGCCAACACGGAGGCCACATTAGCATCATAATCATATCTATCAGCTACCAACCCTCGGAAGCCAACACGGACACCACATTAGCATCATAATCATCTCTATCTGCTCCCAACCCTCGGAAGCCAACACGGAGGCCACATTAGCATCATAATCATCTCTATCTGCTCCCAACCCTCGGAAGCCAACACGGAGGCCACATTAGCATCATAATCATCTCTATCTGCTCCCAACCCTCGGAAGCCAACACGGACACCACATTAGCATCATAATCATCTCTATCTGCTCCCAACCCTCGGAAGCCAACACGGACACCACATTAGCATCATAATCATCTCTATCGGCTCCACACCCTCGGAAGCCAACACGGACACCACATTAGCATCATAATCATCTCTATCTGCTCCCAACCCTCGGAAGCCAACACGGAGGCCACATTAGCATCATAATCATCTCTATCTGCTCCCAACCCTCGGAAGCCAACACGGACACCACATTAGCATCATAATCATCTCTATCGGCTCCCAACCCTCGGAAGCCAACACGGACACCACATTAGCATCATAATCATCTCTATCGGCTCCCAACCCTCGGAAGCCAACACGGAGGCCACATTAGCATCATAACCATCTCTATCGGCTCCCAACCCTCGGAAGCCAACACGGACACCACATTAGCATCATAATCATCTCTATCTGCTCCCAACCCTCGGAAGCCAACACGGACACCACATTAGCATCATAATAATCTCTATCGGCTCCCAACCCTCGGAAGCCAACACGGAGGCCACATTAGCATCATAATCATCTCTATCCAATATTATAGTTGAGTCTCTTTTATCAGCTTTAACTACAATTATATCTTGTTGCTTTATTTATTTTTTTTAATTTTCCTTTATGCCTTAAATTTCTTATTATAGCCTAATTTATTTTTACTATTGATATTATCATTTATATATTTCTCTATTACCATCATATAATCCCTAACTGCTATATTATTTCCCTGAGTACAGTGAATAGACGCCAACGAGTCTACCAATTCACTCCTCGTGCTTGATGAAGGAGAAGAATATTTCAAGACTTTATAACAATAATAATGTAACATATAATTATATAGAACAATACTTCTAACCTTTACTTTATACCACTCACACTAACCTCGGGTCATATTGACCCGTAACTTCAAAAATAACAAATAATTATAAGAATGCAATAAAAAATGAAAATATTATAATTTTTACATGGTAAATATTATATATTTTACTACAAAAATAAATTTCCAAAAATTAAAATTGAAGAAAAATGTAGTTTTCTAGATAAGTAATGCCCCTCAAATTTTGGAAAAAATTGGTAATTAAATTTTGCTACTCTAATTTATGCATTTTGATAATTAATAAACTACATTTAATTGTTGGAACAACTGTGGCATACATATTTTAAATATTTTTACAAACAAATTAGTCACATTTACACAAATTGTTTAGACTTTGAACGTTTGAACTGGGACAGAGAACACATCGCTTCCTTTTCCCTCTGCTGATGGGATTGGTAGCATTGTCTTGAGACGTTTCTTCAGCATCAATGATTAATACCCCTTTTTCCTCCAGATATATATATAAACTTATTTTTAAACTTCTGTTAACATGAGACCTTTTAATGATAGGTCTTAAAGTTAGACCGTGGCCAAGATTTTTGAGGTAGTCCCTCCTTCTGCTTTTTTTTTCAAGTACATATGCATTATTGTGTTTGAAAATAAAATATGAATTATCCCAGAATTTATGAAGTGTAATAATAGGGCCTTTTGCCACCTACATGTCCTTAATTCCTAAGTTATAATTGCTGCAAATTTGGTCATTTGAATCAACCCCCTTAGTTGCATTATAGGCCAGAATAATCTCTGATTTATTTTTATTTTCAGAATCTAATATCGGTTCATGGTGAAGTGAGGAAAAAAATAATACAGCCTTTCTTTTCTTGGTAAAATCCGAAGTAAGTGTGAGGTCTTTAATAAACTGGATCACACTTCCCGATCTTTGTGGTTAGGAACTCTAAGGGGACCTCTCGCTTATTTTTCCTGAGTGTCCGAACTAGAGTCAATTTTATTCCCCAATAATGGGTTGGCTAGTGCAACACTTGTATACCAGTTATCAGTGGTTATATTTCGCCCGTCGGATCCCCACAGGTATATAACACTGTTCTGCAAAAAAAAAAACTTTTCTCCCCTCCCTTGAACAATTTTGCCTGTCTCTCATGTTTTCAGGTGTGCTGAGTCCGAATCTGAACTCAGAAAAATTCTATCACCCTCTGATTTTGAGAGAAAAGAGGAGAAACTTGGAAAAAATGAAAAATTGTATTTGAAAATTACACTGTTCTGCACGAAAATCCTCCTTCAAACCAAAACATGCTTTCTTAATGTTTTCAAATGTGCTGAACACGAATTTGAAGTCATATTCTGCCTATCACGCACAGTTTCTTGAGAGTGTTTGTGTTTTGCCTGGTGCAGGTACCATAGTATTCTAGCAGAAAAGTGAGCTGCAGTCTTGTGTTATGTGTTTGTGTATTGCCTGGTGCAGGTACCATAGTATTCTAGCAGAAAAGTGAGCTGCAGTCTTGTGTTATGTGTTTGTGTATTGCCTGGTGCATGTACCATAGTATTCTAGCAGAAAAGTGAGCTGCAGTCTTGTGTTATGTGTTTGTGTATTGCCTGGTGCAGGTACCACAGTATTCTAGCAGAAAATTGAGCTGCAGTTTTTTGTTATGTGTTTGTGTATTGCCTGGTGCAGGGACCATAGTATTCTAGCAGAAAAGTGAGCTGCAGTCTTGTGTTATGTGTTTGTGTATTGTCTGGAGCAGGGACCATAGTGTTCTAGCAGAAAAGTGAGCTGCAGTCTTGTGTTATGTGTTTGTGTATTGCCTGGAGCAGGGACCATAGTGTTCTAGCAGAAAAGTGAGCTGCAGTCTTGTGTTATGTGTTTGTGTATTGCCTGGAGCAGGGACCATAGTATTCTAGCAGAAAAGTGAGCTGCAGTCTTGTGTTATGTGTTTGTGTATTGCCTGGAGCAGGGACCATAGTATTCTAGCAGAAAAGTGAGCTGCAGTCTTGTGTTATGTGTTTGTGTATTGCCTGATGCAGGGACCATAGTATTCTAGCAGAAAAGTAAACTGCAGTTTTGTGTTATGTGTTTGTGTATTGCCTGGTGCAGGGACCATAGTCTTCTAGCAGAAAAGTGAGCTGCAGTCTTGTGTTATGTGTTTGTGTATTGCCTGGAGCAGGGACCATAGTGTTCTAGCAGAAAAGTGAGCTGCAGTCTTGTGTTATGTGTTTGTGTATTGCCTGGAGCAGGGACCATAGTGTTCTAGCAGAAAAGTGAGCTGCAGTCTTGTGTTATGTGTTTGTGTATTGCCTGGAGCAGGGACCATAGTGTTCTAGCAGAAAAGTGAGCTGCAGTCTTGTGTTATGTGTTTGTGTATTGCCTGGAGCAGGGACCATAGTGTTCTAGCAGAAAAGTGAGCTGCAGTCTTGTGTTATGTGTTTGTGTATTGCCTGGAGCAGGGACCATAGTGTTCTAGCAGAAAAGTGAGCTGCAGTCTTGTGTTATGTGTTTGTGTATTGCCTGGAGCAGGGACCATAGTGTTCTAGCAGAAAAGTGAGCTGCAGTCTTGTACCACTCCCACTAACCACGGGTCGCTCTTCCCTCAGCCACCAATACACTCGTAGTAACCTCGGGTCACTCTTCCCTCAGCCACCATTACACTCGTACTAACCTCGGGTCACTCTTCCCTCAGCCACCATTACACTCGTACTAACCTCGGGTCACTCTTCCCTCAGCCACCATTACACTCGTACTAACCTCGGGTCACTCTTCTCTCAGCCACCATTACATTCGTACTAACCTCGGGTCACTTACCGATTTATTGTGTTACACTCGCACTAACCTCGGGTCAAATAGTTATTTATTGCTATAATAATAATGAAAATACTATAAATAAAGGAAACTAAAAAATAGATTACATAAGTCTTAGAATAATCAAATTTATCATATTAATATAATAAATATTCTTTAAAGAAGCCTCGGGTCAATTTGACCCGAGGTTAGTAACCAAGGGTTAATTACAAGAGAGAAATGAAACGCATAATAACCTGATTGCTTCAGTATCCATTGTAAATAAAAAGTTAATAATTTCTTGTTCTTTTTCTCTCCAGGTTAAAAGATGGCACCCAAATACAAGCTGATCTATTTCAACGCCCGCGGGAAAGCGGAACACATCCGTTTCATCTTCGCCTATGCTGGTGTTGAATACACCGACCTCAGGATCCCCAGGGAAAACTGGCCGGAAACCAGGAAGAGTATGTACTCGCCTTATTTTAGTAGACAGATCGCTAATATCTTATAAACTCTATATCCATTATAAGACAAACAAAGAAAATACATTTTCTACAACATACAATTCAAAAAATGGGTAGAAGCTTCAAACTGTTTTTTAATTTAATCTTTTCTTGCAATGTTTGGGTCCTTATTGTCTTTCTGGTTTATATTCTTTAATTTTACACACAAATATATATACCTAATATATATCTTATATAATATAATAATAATAATAATATTGCTTATAATCCATAAACAATAATAATAGAATGTACTATGTACCCAGAATTTAGTTTATACCCCTGTGTGCTTCGAAAAATGACTTTATAATTGTATCTCATAAAAAGTATTGTAAAAATGTTTTTTTTGGCGAGTCTAAATAATTACTAAAAATAATCGTATCCTAATTTATAGTTTTAAATTATAATATTTAAATTAATAATTACGTCTCGTGTTCCATAAAAAGTCATAACCTTTTGTCCTCAAGACATTATATCGTTAACCATATCACAATTTATAGGTAATTATGTTTGTTCTAATATCCTAACATTACAATTACCTTTATGCTACTTAACTCCTAGATATATTTGTAATTGGCTGAAGATATTTACAACAATTAACAATTATAACGATGTGGAAGGAACTGTATTGAACACATTCAATGAAAGAATGAAAGTTTCTGACAGTCCGCGGGAAATAGATCCTAAAACTCCTTGGCAACGGGGAAAGGGGAAGTAGACCAATTCTAATTAAATTTACTACTCCTAAAACTCCTTGGCAACGGGGAAAGGGGAAGTAGACCAATTCTAATTAAATTTACTACTCCTAAAACTCCTTGGCAACGGGGAAAGGGGAAGTAGACCAATTCTAATTAAATTTACTACTCCTAAAACTCCTTGGCAACGGGGAAAGGGGAAGTAGACCAATTCTAATTAAATTTACTACTCCTAAAACTCCTTGGCAACGGGGAAAGGGGAAGTAGACCAATTCTAATTAAATTTACTACTCCTAAAAAAAAATGTACTGAGTGCAGGACTTTGTTCTGTAAGATCTGAAGTCTTTTGATGTTCGTCGCGTTTGTTCCATACCACAAAGGGCAGGCTTAAGTCAGTATTGGGAGGATCATGGTCTTGTAAAGGAGTGTGACTAGTGAAGGTCGGAGTGATGTCTTTCTGTTCATCAGTGGGTATAGTTTTGAAAGTCTAGTGTGTGCATGTCGTAATTTTATATTAGTGTGTAGTTATCGTCTTAGTATGTCGTGTATCGAAGTAACACACACCCTGGTCCTTCGCACACCAAAGAACTGGAATTCCATCCTATCGGATTTCTGGAATTTCTTCGTTTGAGAACCTCCGAAGTGAAAATACTTTGGCCTCAGTCTTGGTAGAATTAAGGGCCAGTCGCCCTTTCCTGAACCAGTGGGTCAACGAGTTCGCCGATGCTTGCAGACTGTGAACCATCGTATTCAGACTCCTGTGACTGGATAGGACGAGAGTGTCTTCGGCAAATGTTGCGAGCGGAGCGAAGGAATATTCTTCAGGCATGTCGTAGACGAATTGAGAAGGGGACTCAATATGGCTCCTTGGGGAACTCCAGCTTCCAAGGTGATCTTGTGGCTGAGGGTGGTCCCGACACGGATTTGGCATGTTCGATCTTCTAGAAAGGACTTTATGGAAGAGAAGATATTGGCTGGTGGCGATGTTTTCTTCGGTTTATATAATAGCCCTCGGTGCCAAACTGAATCGAAGGCCCTCTTCAAGTCCAAGAACAAGCCAGCTGTGTATTCCTTGGCTTCGAACCCTTTAACTATGGCCTCTGCAACTCTCTGTGCTTGGGGCGTAGCGGAGTGATGGTGTCGGAAGCCTAACTGGTGAGATGGAATGGTGGAGGTCTCTTCAAGATTTTGCGGTAACCTTTTCTCTAAGGATTTTTCCAGCAGCTTGTCGGGAGACTTATGGGTCGATAACTGGCAGGACTATGCTTGGGCTTCCTCTCCTTATAGAACATTTGCACGATCGCAGTCTTCCATGCCTTTGGAAAGTACTTCAACATTAAGCAGGCGTTACAGAGTCCGACCAAGTAGGCGATCGTCTTCATGGGCAGCTTTTTTAGAATAAAATTCGGAATCTGATGCTCCCGTGGTGCTTTTCGGTTCTTCAGTTTCCTGATATATCCCTTAAGCTCCTGTAGAGTTATTTAGTCAGTAAGTCCACCGTCTGCTGTCATAGGTTCTCTTAAAAAATCGTCCACTGTAGTATCGGTCTCTGAGTCGTCTCTGTCTAGCGGTCTTACAATAGTCTGTAAGTGGGTGGCGAAAATATCGCATTTCTCTTCGTCAGTAGTCGCTGTCCGTTGGTCTGTTTCAGGGTAGGGAGTGCAGGAATTCTACCAAGGAGTCTCTTGGTTTCTTTCCACAGAGTATTGTCACTTGGGTCCAGATACGCTTTGAAGGACTTAATTTTCTCGGTTTCTAGAAGAAACCTGAAGGAACGTTTTGCTGACGAATAAGAAGAAAGACTAAGAAAGAAAGACTATCCTGCACTTTCTTATGCAGCTTCAAAAACAAGTGTGACACGTAATATTATAAAAGAAAAGTTTGGTAATTTTTGTTTTTAAGGCGTGCCAAGATCTGAGATCATTAACGCCAAAAATTTATATTGAGTGTAAATTTAAATGTGAGAGTAAATTGAGGAAAATTTAGCACTAAAAGGACTTAATAAAATTGGAGTTTATGTATATATTCTTTAATTTTATTTTAAAAACGAGACTTATCATAAATGAACTTGTTGTTATACTTGTATATATATTTTTTTTTATTTATCAGGAGATATACTGCACATAAAATTATTACTATTATTCTAAAATACAATTGGTCAACTCTCGTTATTTAGGCTTGAAAACAACACAAGCCTAGCTGATGGGAAAAAAAAATGGGATTTCCCCCAAATGGGATTTCCCTCAAATGGGATTTTTGGGGGATACCAAAAATAACAATAAAAAATAAGCCTTACAAATCGGTTTATCTGATGATATAATAATATACTGAAATTAATATAATAATTACAAATACACCCAGATAGATAAAACAATACAACAAAAAAATAAATAAACTAAAAGAAAAGAAAGACTAACAATAAAAATGATTAATATAATAATAAAAAAATAATGCAGCGTTCTGAACCCAAACACTTCAACGTTATCCAATCAAATATAACAATCACAGATATCCCTACACCCCAAAGGAAAATATAAACAAGTAAAATACATAAATAAATGAACAAAACAGGCGATCCTCAACGTCCTACACCGGCGAGGAGTGTCCTCCATCGACTGAAGAGGATGCAGAAGCCCTTTGATACCCGCAAGGTAATGCTTCTTAGTACACACATCGGGACACCAAGCTGCTTTAAACTTTTGGCAGAAGCACCGCTCCACACACCCCTCCAGCTCAATGTACAGGACGTTACCTCCACGTCGGTCACAGGCACGCCAAACATTCGCCCCACTGCCAAACGGACACCAAGTCGCCCATACTTCGACCGGTGCAGCGAATTCACATCAGAGGAGCTCCCATCCACAATCTGTGCGTCCAAAATCGTCACCTTACCCTCTTTCGCCACAATTATGTCGGGTTTCCATCGTCGGCCATCGGCTCTCAGGACTGTCTCGTGGTGAACGAGTAGAGCCTCTCTGCCCACCTGCGCTTCCTAACTTCAGGGCACCAAGCGTCTTCATCTATTAAGCCCTGCCTGGTCAGGGCCTCCCTCGCTCTCCGCAGCCTTTTGGTCACGTCTACCGAACCATAAGCCGCCCTAGCCACGGCCAGACCAGACCATTCCATTCTAGACAGACGGCATATAGTCAGAGCCCGCACCAGGACGCCCATGCAAGGCACACCCAAGCCTCCGTCCGCGCACGAAGCATGGAAATATCCATCTGGTATATCCTTAGGCAATCTCAGTCACCTCCTCACCGCTGCTCTAACCTTTATATCAAACTTCCTTAATGCCTCGCGGGAGGAGCCACCAAGTACCAGCTTGTGCACGTATCGCGGAAGAAGGTGATACCTAACGGTGGTCAACCTCTGGGGAGCATTTCCAATTCTCGAAAGGCCCATTTCTATTTCTTCGTCAGTCCTCTCGGTTCCATGATTCCTTTAGTCGACTCCCAGATACTTAACTAAGTCACGGAGCTGCATCTGCCCCACCGGGGCTCCACCAACGGTAAACAGGGCGTCTTCAACTACCTTGACCCTGGTCACACGCCCAGCTGGTACCAGCGAAAGGGCACAGCTCTTACCAGGGCTGAGCTCCAACCCCAGTTTGGCGATGGCTGCTTCAACCCCCGCAAGTACACCCCGCATGCCAGCCACCGAGGACGCTACCAGGACCAAGTCATCGGCAAAGGCTCGATAGCTAATCCTCACTCCGTCCATAGCATATCCCACCTGGCTTGGAACCGCCTGGAGGACCTAATCCATCGCAAGGTTGAAAAGGCACGGAGACAAAGGATCGCCCTGCCTGATCCCCCTTCCGCTTTCAATTGGGCCCGTCCACCTACGACCATCGGTAATCCGGGTAAACCCTTCACCATAGACCCTCATCACGTATTCAACGAATCCTGATGGTAGGCCTTTGCGGATCATGGCGGCTCGTAGACTAATACTATCGAAAGCCTTAGCAATGTCTAGGAAGGTCAAGTGTACCTCACGGCGACAACGCCGAGCCTCCCTGAGCACCGCATCCAGGACTACACTGTTCTCTGCAGTTTCGTCGGCTTCTATGAACGCCGTTTGGCCTGTCTCCTGGAGAACCAACGCTTTTAGACGTCCAGCCAATATCTTGTGATGTTGTCTGAGAGCTTCGGACGCCACGGTAATAGGTCTACAATCACCAGGCGTCTCCGGAAATTTATTCTTGGGGATAAAGACAGTTTCTGCACCAAGGATTTGAGGGATAAACCTGCCCCCTAGTAAATATAGGTTATAAAACACCGCCCGAGCCTTAGGGGGGGGGGCAGACTCCCAATCAGAAGCTCGTAGTCCATCCGGACCTGGTGCAGAGGATCTATCTATCTTATTCGTTTGGATCTCCTCCACTTCGACGGGCGTCCATATTGTGGTGATCTGAGAGAGCACCACAAAAAGAAATAGTATCATCTTTAGTCTGTATCTCAGATAAATCTATTATTAGTCGGAGTCATAACTGCCACAGGAGTTATTATTCGGGCATATCTATTTCTCTTGGGTTTAGGTTCTTCGAACGATTGAGCGTCCATTGCATCGAGACTGTCTGGGTTGATTGGAAGTGACTCGTTGTCATTGGTTACGGAGGGAAGGATAGAGTTGAGGCTACAACTGCCTGGCTCTATAACCTCAGGGAATAAATGATATAGAGAATTCATATCACCTGTTTTGGCTGCTTCTTCTGTTGAGGGTATGTATGAATCGCATTTAATATTTTCCACACATTTAGATAGAATTTTCGCAGCCGAGGAAATATCTAGCTTTCTAATCCGAGGAGGGTCTCGTCCAGTCATTTCACACCCGTCATAACACATTTTGACTCAAATAAATAGTAATATAAACGAGAACACTAAGGAAACACAGCCTTTAGGTAACACAATCACAGCTGTTCTCGCCAGCTTAAAACAAATTCAAGAAGTCGGACTTAGCAGATAATCTCACTAACACCATGCTAACATATTCAAGAAGTCGGACTTAGCAGATAATCTCATTAACACCATGCTAACAAATTCAAGAAGTCGGACATAGCAGATAATCTCACTAACACCATGCTAACAAATTCAAGAAGTCGGACTTAGCAGATAATCTCACTAACACCATGCTAACAAATTCAAGAAGTCGGACTTGGCAGATAATCTCACTAACACCATGCTAACAAATATTTATTTAAATTTTATTGTCCATTATTATTAACTATGAATTTTAGGACGGGTTATCTATAGGTTACCACCCTTTTCTAGCCTGGATAGGGCTGATGCCTTATCTTTTTTCTAAAGAAAAGGCACCACTCCATAGTGGAATTCATTAGATTTAACTTAATATTCGTTAGCGGAGGCCCGATAGCCGTGAGTGTTAAGGCACGACCACTTAACACTCCATAAAATGGGTATTTCAGTAAAAGAAGGTAGGAGAATGTGAAACAGTGTTTCCGAGAGCGAGCGTTGTGACAGAGTAATTTCCGCTTAGGATACTTTTACCTTACTCTAATCTGGATTTTATTTCATATTATTCACGCAAGATCAAAACACTCTTGCAACTGCTTGTATTCCTTTTCTAATGGCACTAGGGACATGAAGGAGACCACGCTAAGATGACGCAGTTCCTGCGAGTAGGACTTAACACAATACAAAGTAAAAGTCAATAATTATTTTGAAAAAGTCAGTCACGCAGGAGCTGCATAACTAAGCACTTTCCTCAGAATTGGGTAATGTCGAGTGCATTCCTGAATAATTTGCTTAAAATAACCTATATAGATAAATAAAATAAAAACATAAATTGTTCTGCTCTTTTGCATTTTTTATGAGCAGCTGTTCCAATTATTAATTTTGTAATTAATTTCCTTCCAGAGTTTTGTGTATGCGGGGTACTAAACTACGTAATAAATACACAAAGCTTAACATATTCATCTATTGATCTTGATGAGTTTCGCGAACCTACGTTTGGCGGAAGAATTCAATTCAAACATAGTACAAAGTAACAACCCCCCCCCCCTTCCGGATAGACCGACTTAGTTCATATTCACAACACTTCTTCCTTATTAGATAGCCAGGACGTATAAAGAGTTATAACAATACAACAGAAATTACGACCAGTATGAGCTAATTAGTAATTTCTGTCCGGAGTAAACCCCCCCCCCTCTTCTAGTCAACCGATTTAGTTTATTTTTAGAAAATATTTTTCTCTTCAGTTGACCACAACAAATACCGAGTTTCGTTGAAATATAACAAATATTACGGCTGGTATTGGCAAATAACTACTTTGGCTCCGGAGTAAACCCCCTCTCCAGATGGACCGATTTTCTTGGTTAACGAACTCGTTCAATCGATTGATGGAGAAATACTACATACCAAGTTTCGTGGCAAAAAAACAAAAACTCTGGCCTGTATCGTGTTAACGGACATATATATAATATAATATATATATATATATATATATATATATATATATATATATATATATATATATATATATATATAGATAAATTTGAACGGGGGTCACTTTCGGTGTCTACTAGGTAGAATCGATAAAGATTAGAAGAAATTTTTCAAAGATTCCGTCATGAGGTTTTGCGACGAGTTTTCTTCATTCTAGAGTTAGAGACTCTAACTTAGAGTTGTGATACTAGATGTCAAGTCCTTAATAGAATCCGTCTATAGAATAAGTAGCATCGTTAGTCGGGACTTGATGACATTTCATAGACCAATGAGAAAACGCTTATCAGCTAAGATTCGGTTATAATTAAAGCGAAAGCTATCATTCATTTTATTGAATGACTATGATTAAAAGTAAGTAAATTAATGAGTTTCTACTGGCGGCTCTTACCTATCATTCAGAGAAGTATCATTCATCTTAACTCGAACGTCGGGCCTCTGTTCTTCAATTTGCCGTCTGGTATCTGCTTCTCTCTGGTGGTGTTTCACAGGGGACGCTAATGAGTCCGAGTACTAGTTAAACCCAGCCAACGAAATATTTATATCTGTTTTTGTTCCAGGCCTATGCTGTTCTAAACGTGTTTTTGTTCCATGCCTATGCTGTTCTAAACGTGTATTTGTTCCAGGCATATGCTGTTCTAAACGTGTTTTTGTTCCAGGCATATGCTGTTCTAAACGTGTTTTTGTTCCAGGCATATGCTGTTCTAAACGTGTTTTTGTTCGAGGCCTATGCTGTTCTAAACGTGTTTTTGTTCCAGGCCTATAATGTTCTAAACGTGTTTTTGTTCCAGGCCTATGCTGTTCTAAACGTGTTTTTGTTCCAGGCCTATGCTGTTCTAAACGTGTTTTTGTTCCAGGCCTATGCTGTTCTAAACGTGTTTTTGTTGAAAATCACATATTTTCTCTGCTTCTACACATTATTTGTCAACCTTTTCTTACTTTTAGCACATTCCTCCGAAGGAAGTAGCTACTGAGGTTGCATTCATATCGGGAATTTTGAAACATTCACCGAAATCATTATTGTTCCTGCCTAATATTCAGCAAAAATGACCACATTAAAAAATATATATATACGGTTTTTCCCCCTACTCACTAAAAAAACACCACCCTATTCACCTGAAACACTCTACGGAACCGCCCTCAGGCGTTACAGTCCGTCGGCCCGTTTATATTTTATGCAACCATTTTTTAGATTTCTCATTTCTCCAATATTGATTGTAGCCGTCTTAACTAGTCAAGAGCCACTTGTGAGCTGGCGAGTTAGCGGTGGGTGTGGCTGCTAGGGCGTTGCAAAGATAGGAAGAGAAAAAAATTTAAAATTCGTCAAACGTTTTGAAGAAACACTTGTCAATATACAATAATCATTGGCACTTGTCAGCTGGCCGGCCAGCGATGAACAAATTGTCAGCTGGTAGTCTCAACTTGTCAAAAATTCGCGGGTATCTAAAGAGAAAGAACAGCTGCAAACATGAACTAAATCAGTTCTTTAGAATTAGGGGTTTACTCTGTATTATGTTCAAATTGAATTCCTTCCACACCGGCATTGGTTGTAACTTCTACCACTAGGAGCGCCATGGACGCTGAATCCAGCTTCTCCACTACCTTCAGTCAGCTGTTCTTTGCACATATAAAACGGTACAACTATTCATGTTCACATATATGGGTGTACTATCAGGATCTGAAATAGTGAAGGGGCATACTCTAATAAGAATCCATCTTTGGAGTCGATTCGAATCGAAATTAAAAGATCAATCTACAAAGAAGACTAGCGAGGTCACCTCGATTTTCTAGACTCAGAAGATCGATCATCGATACGGATCGACCTTAGATATGGATAGATATCACGACTACATACAATTACCTACGAAATTTGTATTTCGTTTCAATTGGAATTGATTCTCATTAGAGAATCGCCCAATACGAAATGATCTAAATAAGTGGGTTTGAACACTTGACCAGTCTCCGCACGGTCAGGTAGGCCTGTCAGTTCTACCTGATGTGTCAACCTGAATGCCGGTCGCCGGATGGACTGACCAGTCTCCACACGGTCAGGTAGGCCTGTCAGTTCTACCTGATGTGTCGACCTGAATGCCGGTCGCCGGATGGACTGACCAGTCTCCACACGGTCAGGTAGGCCTGTCAGTTCTACCTGATGTGTCAACCTGAATGCCGGTCGCCGGATGGACTGACCAGTCTCCACACGGTCAGGTAGGCCTGTCAGTTCTACCTGATGTGTCGACCTGAATGCCGGTCGCCGGATGGACTGACCAGTCTGCACACGGTCAGGTAGGCCCGTCAGTTCTAACTGATGTGACAACCTGAATGCCGGTCACCGGATGGACTGACAAGTCTCCACACGGTAAGGTAGGCCTGTCAGTTCTACCTGATATGTCAACCTGAATGCCGGTCGCCGGATGGACTGACCAGTCTCCACACGGTCAGGTAGGCCTGTCAGTTCTACCTGATGTGTCAACCTGAACGCCGGTAGCCGGATGGACTGACCAGTCTCCACACGGTCAGGTAGGCCTTTCAGTTCTACCTGATGTGTCGACCTGAATGCCGGTCGCCGGATGGACTGACCAGTCTCCACACGGTCAGGTAGGCCCGTCAGTTCTAACTGATGTCACAACCTGAATGCCGGTCACCGGATGGACTGACAAGTCTCCACACGGTAAGGTAGGCCCGTCAGTTCTACCTGATGTGTCGACCTGAATGCCGTTCGCCGGATGGACTGACCAGTTTCCACTCGGTCAGGTAGGCCTGCCAGTTCTAACTGATGTGTCGACCTGAATGCCGGTCGCCGGATGGACTGACCAGTCTCCACACGGTCAGGTAGGCCTGCCAGTTCTAACTGATGTGACAACCTGAATGCCGGTCGCCGGATGGACTGACCAGTCTCCACACGGTCAGGTAGGCCTGCCAGTTCTAACTGATGTGACAACCTGAATGCCGGTCGCCGGACGGACTGACCAGTCTCCACACGGTCAGGTAGGCCTGTCAGTTTTAACTGATGTGTCGACCTGAATGCCGGTCGCCGGATGGCCTGACCAGTCTCCGCACGGTCAGGTAGGCCTGTCAGTTCTACCTGATGTTTCAACCTGAATGCCGGTCGCCGGATGGACTGACCAGTCTCCACACGGTCAGGTAGGCCTGCCAGTTCTAACTGATGTGACAACCTGAATGCCGGTCGCCGGATGGACTGACCAGTCTCCACACGGTCAGGTAGGCCTGTCAGTTCTAACTGATGTGTCGACCTGAATGCCGGTCGCCGGATGGACTGACCAGTCTCCACACGGTCAGGTAGGCCTGCCAGTTCTAACTGATGTTTCAACCTGAATGCCGGTCGCCGGATGGACTGACCAGTCTCCACACGGTCAGGTAGGCCTGCCAGTTCTAACTGATGTGACAACCTGAATGCCGGTCGCCGGATGGACTGACCAGTCTCCACACGGTCAGGTAGGCCTGTCAGTTCTAAGTGATGTGTCGACCTGAATGCCGGTCGCCGGATGGACTGACCAGCCTCCACACGGTCAGGTAGGCCTGTCAGTTCTACCTGATGTGTCGACCTGAATGCCGGTCGCCGGATGGACTGACCAGTCTCCACACGGTCAGGTAGGCCTGTCAGTTCTACCTGATGTGTCAACCTGAATGCCGGTCGCCGGATGGACTGACCAGTCTCCACACGGTCAGGTAGGCCTGTCAGTTCTACCTGATGTGTCGACCTGAATGCCGGTCGCCGGATGGACTGACCAGTCTCCACACGGTCAGGTAGGCCTGTCAGTTCTACCTGATGTGTCAACCTGAATGCCGGTCGCCGGATGGACTGACCAGTCTCCACACGGTCAGGTAGGCCTGTCAGTTCTACCTGATGTGTCGACCTGAATGCCGGTCGCCGGATGGACTGACCAGTCTGCACACGGTCAGGTAGGCCCGTCAGTTCTAACTGATGTGACAACCTGAATGCCGGTCACCGGATGGACTGACAAGTCTCCACACGGTAAGGTAGGCCTGTCAGTTCTACCTGATGTGTCAACCTGAATGCCGGTCGCCGGATGGACTGACCAGTCTCCACAGGGTCAGGTAGGCCTGTCAGTTCTACCTGATGTGTCACCCTGAACGCCGGTCGCCGGATGGACTGACCAGTCTCCAAACGGTCAGGTAGGCCTTTCAGTTCTACCTGATGTGTCGACCTGAATGCCGGTCGCCGGATGGACTGACCAGTCTCCACACGGTCAGGTAGGCCCGTCAGTTCTAACTGATGTCACAACCTGAATGCCGGTCACCGGATGGACTGACAAGTCTCCACACGGTAAGGTAGGCCCGTCAGTTCTACCTGATGTGTCGACCTGAATGCCGTTCGCCGGATGGACTGACCAGTCTCCACACGGTCAGGTAGGCCTGTCAGTTCTACCTGATGTGTCGACCTGAATGCCCGTCGCCGGATGGACTGACCAGTCTCCACACGGTCAGGTAGGCCTGTCAGTTCTACCTGATGTGTCGACCTAAATGCCGGTCGCCGGATGGACTGACCAGTCTCCACACGGTCAGGTAGGCCTGTCAGTTCTAACTGATGTGTCGACCTGAATGCCGGTCGCCGGATGGACTGACCAGTCTCCGCACGGTCAGGTAGGCCTGTCAGTTCTAACTGATGTGTCGACCTGAATGCCGGTTGCCGGATGGACTGACCAGTCTCCACAAGGTCAGGTAGGCCTGTCAGTTCTACCTCATGTGTCAACCTGAATGCCGGTCGCCGGATGGACTGACCAGTCTCCACACGGTCAGGTAGGCCTGTCAGTTCTACCTGATGTGTCAACCTGAATGCCGGTCGCCGGATGGACTGACCAGTCTCCACACGGTCAGGTAGGCCTGTCAGTTCTACCTGATGTGTCGACCTGAATGCCGGTCGCCGGATGGACTGACCAGTCTCCACCCGGTCAGGTAGGCCTGCCAGTTCTAACTGATGTGACAAACTGATTGCCGGTAGCCGGATGGACTGACCAGTCTCCACGGGGTCAGGTAGGCCTGTCAGTTCTACCTGATGTGTCGACCTGAATGCCGTTCGCCCGATGGACTGACCAGTTTCCACTCGGTCAGGTGGGCCTGCCAGTTCTAACTGATGTGTCGACCTGAATGCCGGTCGCCGGATGGACTGACCAGTCTCCACACGGTCAGGTAGGCCTGCCAGTTCTAACTGATGTGACAACCTGAATGCCGGTCGCCGGATGGACTGACCAGTCTCCACACGGTCAGGTAGGCCTGCCAGTTCTAACTGATGTGACAACCTGAATGCCGGTCGCCGGACGGACTGACCAGTCTCCACACGGTCAGGTAGGCCTGTCAGTTTTAACTGATGTGTCGACCTGAATGCCGGTCGCCGGATGGCCTGACCAGTCTCCGCACGGTCAGGTAGGCCTGTCAGTTCTACCTGATGTTTCAACCTGAATGCCGGTCGCCGGATGGACTGACCAGTCTCCACACGGTCAGGTAGGCCTGCCAGTTCTAACTGATGTGACAACCTGAATGCCGGTCGCCGGATGGACTGACCAGTCTCCACACGGTCAGGTAGGCCTGTCAGTTCTAACTGATGTGTCGACCTGAATGCCGGTCGCCGGATGGACTGACCAGTCTCCACACGGTCAGGTAGGCCTGCCAGTTCTAACTGATGTTTCAACCTGAATGCCGGTCGCCGGATGGACTGACCAGTCTCCACACGGTCAGGTAGGCCTGCCAGTTCTAACTGATGTGTCGACCTGAATGCCGGTCGCCGGATGGACTGACCAGTCTCCACCCGGTCAGGTAGGCCTGCCAGTTCTAACTGATGTGACAAACTGAATGCCGGTCGCATGATGGACTGACCAGTCTCCACACGGTCAGGTAGGCCTGTCAGTTCTAACTGCTGTGTCGACCTGAATGCCGGTCGCCGGATGGACTGACCAGTCTCCACACGGTCAGGTAGGCCTGTCAGTTCTACCTGATGTGTCGACCTGAATGCCGGTCGCCGGATGGACTGACCAGTCTCCACACGGTCAGGTAGGCCTGCCAGTTCTAACTGATGTGTCGACCTGAATGCCGGTCGCCGGATGGACTGACCAGTCTCCACACGGTCAAGTAGGCCTGCCAGTTCTAACTGATGTGTCGACCTGAATGTCGGTCACCGGATGGACTGACCAGTCTCCACACGGTCAGGTAGGCCTGCCAGTTCTACCTGATGTGTCGACCTGAATGCCGGTCGCCGGATGGACTGACCAGTCTCCACACGGTCAGGTAGGCCTGTCAGTTCTAACTGATGTGTCGACCTGAATGCCGGTCGCCGGATGGACTGACCAGTCTCCACACGGTCAGGTAGGCCCGTCAGTTCTAACTGATGTGACAACCTGAATGCCGGTCACCGGATGGACTGACATGTCTCCACACGGTAAGGTAGGCCTGTCAGTTCTACCTGATGTGTCAACCTGAATGCCGGTCGCCGGATGGACTGACCAGTCTCCACACGGTCAGGTAGGCCTGTCAGTTCTACCTGATGTGTCAACCTGAATGTCGGTCGCCGGATGGACTGACCAGTCTCCACACGGCCAGGTAGGCCTGTCAGTTCTACCTGATGTGTCGACCTGAATGCCGTTCGCCGGATGGACTGACTAGCCTCCACACGGTCAGGTAGGCCTGTCAGTTCTACCTGATGTGTCGACCTGAATGCCCGTCGCCGGATGGACTGACCAGTCTCCACACGGTCAGGTAGGCCTGTCAGTTCTACCTGATGTGTCGACCTAAATGCCGGTCGCCGGATGGACTGACCAGTCTCCACACGGTCAGGTAGGCCTGTCAGTTCTAACTGATGTGTCGACCTGAATGCCGGTCGCCGGATGGACTGACCAGTCTCCACAAGGTCAGGTAGGCCTGTCAGTTCTACCTCATGTGTCAACCTGAATGCCGGTCGCCGGATGGACTGACCAGTCTCCACACGGTCAGGTAGGCCTGTCAGTTCTACCTGATGTGTCAACCTGAATGCCGGTCGCCGGATGGACTGACCAGTCTCCACACGGTCAGGTAGGCCTGTCAGTTCTACCTGATGTGTCGACCTGAATGCCGGTCGCCGGATGGACTGACCAGTCTCCACCCGGTCAGGTAGGCCTGCCAGTTCTAACTGATGTGACAAACTGATTGCCGGTCGCCGGCGGACTGACCAGTCTCCACAGGGTCAGGTAGGCCTGTCAGTTCTACCTGATGTGTCGACATGAATGCCGTTCGCCGGATGGACTGACCAGTCTCCACTCGGTCAGGTAGGCCTGCCAGTTCTAACTGATGTGTCGACCTGAATGCCGGTCGCCGGATGGACTGACCAGTCTCCACACGGTCAGGTAGGCCTGCCAGTTCTAACTGATGTGACAACCTGAATGCCGGTCGCCGGATGGACTGACCAGTCTCCACACGGTCAGGTAGGCCTGTCAGTTCTAACTGATGTGTCGACCTGAATGCCGGTCGCCGGATGGACTGACCAGTCTCCACACGGTCAGGTAGGCCTGCCAGTTCTAACTGATGTGACAACCTGAATGCCGGTCGCCGGACGGACTGACCAGTCTCCACACGGTCAGGTAGGACTGCCAGTTCTAACTGATGTTTCAACCTGAATGCCGGTCGCCGGATGGACTGACCAGTCTTCACACGGTCAGGTAGGCCTGTCAGTTCTAACTGATGTGTCGACCTGAATGCCGGTCGCATGATGGACTGACCAGTCTCCACACGGTCAGGTAGGCCTGTCAGTTCTAACTGCTGTGTCGACCTGAATGCCGGTCGCCGGATGGACTGACCAGTCTCCACACGGTCAGGTAGGCCTGTCAGTTCTAACTGATGTGTCGACCTGAATGCCGGTCGCCGGATGGACTGACCAGTCTCCACACGGTCAGGTAGGCCTGTCAGTTCTACCTGATGTGTCGACCTAAATGCCGGTCGCCGGATGGACTGACCAGTCTCCACACGGTCAGGTAGGCCTGTCAGTTCTAACTGATGTGTCGACCTGAATGCCGGTCGCCGGATGGACTGACCAGTCTCCACAAGGTCAGGTAGGCCTGTCAGTTCTAACTGATGTGTCAACCTGAATATCGGTCGCCGGATGGACTGACCAGTCTCCACACGGTCAGGTAGGCCTGTCAGTTCTACCTGATGTGTCAACCTGAATGCCGGTCGCCGGATGGACTGACCAGTCTCCACACGGTCAGGTAGGCCTGTCAGTTCTACCTGATGTGTCGACCTGAATGCCGGTCGCCGGATGGACTGACCAGTCTCCACCCGGTCAGGTAGGCCTGCCAGTTCTAACTGATGTGACAAACTGATTGCCGGTCGCCGGATGGACTGACCAGTCTCCACAGGGTCAGGTAGGCCTGTCAGTTCTACCTGATGTGTCGACCTGAATGTCGTTCGCCGGATGGACTGACCAGTCTCCACTCGGTCAGGTAGGCCTGCCAGTTCTAACTGATGTGTCGACCTGAATGCCGGTCGCCGGATGGACTGACCAGTCTCCACACGGTCAGGTAGGCCTGTCAGTTCTAACTGATGTGTCGAACTGAATGCCGGTCGCCGGATGGACTGACCAGTCTCCACACGGTCAGGTAGGCCTGTCAGTTTTAACTGATGTGTCAACCTGAATGCCGGTCGCGGGATGGACTGACCAGTCTCCACACGGTCAGGTAGGCCTGTCAGTTCTAACTGATGTGTCGACCTGAATCCCGGTCAATTTTTATGTCCTTGAGCTCTTTGTAAATAAGAGACCTTACTTTTTCTAGCAATATAAATGACTATTATAATACATCAGAACCATTTCTTACAAGAAATACCATTTCTTTTCTTGTAAGAAATGGTCCTCAAAATAAAAATGAAATGTAAACATTTCTACATATAACGTACAACACGTAGAAATACCCCAAAGATAAGCAAAAGTGTAACATAGGAGATTTTTTTCAATCCTCCAAATTTGGTTTGAATTGGATAAATTGTCTTTGAAATATACTCGGAGTTTTGAATCTTAAATTATTGTTTAATGATTGTATTTTATCATTAATCTAATGTCTAAAAGAAATGAATTGGCGAAAGAATCACGGCGATATAATTTCTTTATCTCGAGATATAAGGAAAATCATTTTGAACCTATTTTATTTGATTTCTCAACTCTTATTGTTACTTCTTAGTGTACGGAACGATCGGACAAATGTCGACTGTTATTCGATGTAGAATCACCGTAAAAAGATTTGCCAAATCGGCGACTCCACCACCGTATACCGTTCCCCCTTCGGTATTATTTTAAATCTTTGTATAACTGTAAAGCCATATCATATTTAGAGCTCTGTAACCTATCTACGTAAAATCCCATCATATGTTCAGCTGGAGAACATATCCAGCTCCAGCGTTCTCGGAATCCTGTATGTATGAATATATTGTTATTTTTAGGAAAGGGGGTGAGGAGATTTGAAGGAAATCCTGAAGATATTATCTCGGAGAATAGAGGCGGAGAAATACAATTCCAAACAGATTTAAGGAGTAGTGAGATAAATATTATATCTTACTATTGTTGGCAGGATTTTGGCTATCAGACATTCTTTGTAAAACTACCAAACGAAGATTGCCTTCGCGCACATTCAGCAATGTCAACGTCTCTTGAAGATCCTTCGAAGAAGGAGTTCAAATATAGATTTTATATGAAAGAGGAAATGAGCAGCACGGTAGTATTAAACTTATAAAGCTCTGAATAAAGTCAGTTTCCTATGAGATATTGTTGCTATGTTTTCTATGTTATAGCAACATGAAGAAAACATGTATTTTAGCACGAATAAATGTTTACTATGTTGTCTCATCCCCCAGACATTATAGAAGTAGTCCGACTGGCGGTAGAGTTTGCGCGTCGTATTTGTTCAAGAAAAATAAAACGAATTCAAATCATTTCAAAAAGATATTTTTTTTATTCTTCATCTGGTATGATGGGTGAAAAATGAGCCGAAGATTTGTGCTATTTCTCTAGTACGCGACAAATCCTAGAAGCCTTCCTAATATTGTTATCATATCCTAGAAGCCTTCCTAGTATTGTTATCATATCCTAGAAGCCTTCCTAGTATTGTTATCATATCCTAGAAGCCTTCCTAGTATTGTTATCATATCCTAGAAGCCTTCCTAGTATTGTTATCATATCCTAGAAGCCTTCCTAGTATTGTTATCATATCCCCACTCCTGTATAAGCCATTCTTATCACCCAGGATAACAGATATAAATCCTAGAAGCCTTCCTAGTATTGTTATCATATCCTAGAAGCCTTCCTAGTATTGTTATCATATCCTAGAAGCCTACCTAATATTGTTATCATATCCCCACTCCTGTATAAGCCATTCTTATCACCCAGGATAACAGATATAAATCCTAGAAGCCTTCCTAGTATTGTTATCATATCCTAGGAGTCTTTCTAGTATTGTTATCATATCCTAGGAGCCTTCCTAGTGTTGTTATCATATCCCCACTCCTGTATAAGCAATCCTTATCATCCAGGATAACAGATATAAATCCTAGAAGCCTTCCTAGTATTGTTACCATATCCTAGGAGCCTTCCTAGTATTGTTATCATAACCTAGGAGCCTTCCTAGTATTGTTATCATATCCCCACGGCTTATACGTATAAGCCATTCTTATCACCCAGGATAACAGATATAAATCCTAGAAGCTTTCCTAGTATTGTTATCATATCCTAGAAGCCTTCCTAGTATTGTTATCATATCCCCACTCTTATATAAGCCATCCTTATCACCCCGGATAACAGATATAAATCCTAGAAGCCTTCCTAGTATTGTTATCATATCCCCACTCTAATACGTATAAGCCATTCTTATCACCCAGGATAACAGATATAAATCCTAGGTAGACATGAGGATTTTTTTTGAAAGATATCGATTAAAGATATTGTTAGTGACTTGTTAGCCCGTCAGATAGCCATTAGAACATTAACTCTGAGGAGGTTTAGTGAACCCTTGGAGTTGGTACTCTTCATGAATCGGTAAGTTGATCTATTCCTCTGGATATATATTCATTGATGATATCAGTATTCATGTATTCAGGGAACTATTTACACTTTGATGCTTTAGCTTAGGCCAGCTTTATTCATAACCTCTGGATATATATTCATTGATGATATCAGTATTCATGTATTCAGGGAACTATTTACACTTCGATGCTTTAGCTTAGGCCAGCTTTATTCATAACCTCTGGATATATATTCATTGATGATATCAGTATTCATGTATTCAGGGAACTGTTTACACTTTGATGCTTTAGCTTAGGCCAGCTTTATTCATAACCTCTGGATATATATTCATTGATGATATCAGTATTCATGTATTCAGGGAACTGTTTACACTTTGATGCTTTAGCTTAGGCCAGCTTTATTCATAACCTCTGGATATATATTCATTGATGATATCAGTATTCATGTATTCAGGGAACTATTTACACTTCGATGCTTTAGCTTAGGCCAGCTTTATTCATAACCTCTGGATATATATTCATTGATGATATCAGTATTCATGTATTCAGGGAACTATTTACACTTTGATGCTTTAGCTTAGGCCAGCTTTATTCATAACCTCTGGATATATATTCATTGATGATATCAGTATTCATGTATTCAGGGAACTGTTTACACTTCGATGCTTTAGCTTAGGCCAGCTTTATTCATAACCTCTGGATATATATTCATTGACGATATCAGTATTCATGTATTCAGGGAACTGTTTACACTTTGATGCTTTAGCTTAGGCCAGCTTTATTCATAACCTCTGGATATATATTCATTGACGATATCAGTATTCATGTATTCAGGGAACTGTTTACACTTCGATGCTTTAGCTTAGGCCAGCTTTATTCATAACCTCTGGATATATATTCATTGATGATATCAGTATTCATGTATTCAGGGAACTGTTTACACTTCGATGCTTTAGCTTAGGCCAGCTTTATTCATAACCTCTGGATATATATTCATTGATGATATCAGTATTCATGTATTCAGGGAACTGTTTACACTTTGCTGCTTTAGCTTAGGCCAGCTTTATTCATAACCTCTGGATATATATTCATTGATGATATCAGTATTCATGTATTCAGGGAACTGTTTACACTTTGATGCTTTAGCTTAGGCCAGCTTTATTCATAACCTCTGGATATATATTCATTGATGATATCAGTATTCATGTATTCAGGGAACTGTTTACACTTTGATGCTTTAGCTTAGGCCAGCTTTATTCATAACCTCTGGATATATATTCATTGATGATATCAGTATTCATGTATTCAGGGAACTGTTTACACTTTGATGCTTTAGCTTAGGCCAGCTTTATTCATAACCTCTGGATATATATTCATTGATGATATCAGTATTCATGTATTCAGGGAACTGTTTACACTTTGATGCTTTAGCTTAGGCCAGCTTTATTCATAACCTCTGGATATATATTCATTGATGATATCAGTATTCATGTATTCAGGGAACTATTTACACTTCGATGCTTTAGCTTAGGCCAGCTTTATTCATAACCTCTGGATATATATTCATTGATGATATCAGTATTCATGTATTCAGGGAACTATTTACACTTCGATGCTTTAGCTTAGGCCAGCTTTATTCATAACCTCTGGATATATATTCATTGATGATATCAGTATTCATGTATTTCGGGGAACTATTTACACTTCGATGCTTTAGCTTAGGCCAGCTTTATTCATAACCTCTGGATATATATTCATTGATGATATCAGTATTCATGTATTTCGGGGAACTATTTACACTTCGATGCTTTAGCTTAGGCCAGCTTTATTCATAACCTCTGGATATATATTCATTGATGATATCAGTATTCATGTATTCAGGGAACTATTTACACTTCGATGCTTTAGCTTAGGCCAGCTTTATTCATAACCTCTGGATATATATTCATTGATGATATCAGTATTCATGTATTCAGGGAACTATTTACACTTCGATGCTTTAGCTTAGGCCAGCTTTATTCATAACCTCTGGATATATATTCATTGATGATATCAGTATTCATGTATTCAGGGAACTATTTACACTTTGATGCTTTAGCTTAGGCCAGCTTTATTCATAACCTCTGGATATATATTCATTGATGATATCAGTATTCATGTATTCAGGGAACTATTTACACTTCGATGCTTTAGCTTAGGCCAGCTTTATTCATAACCTCTGGATATATATTCATTGATGATATCAGTATTCATGTATTCAGGGAACTACTTACACTTTGATGCTTTAGCTTAGGCCAGCTTTATTCATAACCTCTGGATATATATTCATTGATGATATCAGTATTCATGTATTCAGGGAACTATTTACACTTTGATGCTTTAGCTTAGGCCAGCTTTATTCAAAACCTCTGGATATATATTCATTGATGATATCAGTATTCATGTATTCAGGGAACTATTTACACTTTGATGCTTTAGCTTAGGCCAGCTTTATTCATAACTTCTGGATATATATTCATTGATGATATCAGTATTCATGTATTCAGGGAACTGTTTACACTTTGATGCTTTAGCTTAGGCCAGCTCTATTCATAACCAGATCCATAAACCAAACATATCCCCTTATGCTAATCCTATATTGGTGTTAATCATCCCGGATACAGTCATCATTTTACTATTATTGAATTTGGAAGTTAATTAGAAACAGCATCGGTCATCCTTCTGCGCAAGGTCCATATGAAACATTCATAAACAACATTTCCGGCTCGCAGAAACTGCGTCATCTTAGCGCGGTTCCGTTCAAATCACTAGTGCCGTATGTAGAAGAATAGCGGGAAGTCTTCGTCCTTTAACTCTCTCCATACAAACATACTTTTGAGGGTCTGAGACATACGGGAAGTCTTCGTCCTTAAACTCTATCCATACAAACATACTTTTGAGAGTCTGAGACATACGGGGAGTATTCGTCCTTAAACTCTATCCATACAAACATACTTTTGAGGGTCTGAGACATACGGGTAGTCTTCGTCCTTAAACTCTATCCATACAAACATACTTTTGAGGGTCTGTGACAGATACGGGGAGTCATCGTCCTTAATCTCTATCCATACAAACATACTTTTGAGGGTCTGAGACATACGGGGAGTCTTCGTCCTTAAACTCTATCCATACAAACATACTTTTGAGGGTCTGTGACAGATACGGGGAGTCATCGTCCTTAATCTCTATCCATACAAACATACTTTTGAGGGTCTGAGACATACGGGAAGTCTTCGTCCTTAAACTCTATCCATACAAACATACTTTTGAGGGTCTGAGACATACGGGGAGTCTTCGTCCTTAAACTCTATCCATACAAACATACATTTGAAGGTCTGAGACATACGGGGAGTCATCGTCCTTAAACTCTATCCATACAAACATACTTTTGAGGGTCTGAGACATACGGGGAGTATTCGTCCTTAAACTCTATCCATACAAACATACTTTTGAGGGTCTGAGACATACGGGTAGTCTTCGTCCTTAAACTCTATCCATACAAACATACTTTTGAGGGTCTGTGACAGATACGGGGAGTCATCGTCCTTAATCTCTATCCATACAAACATACTTTTGAGGGTCTGAGACATACGGGGAGTCTTCGTCCTTAAACACTATCCATACAAACATACTTTTGAGGGTCTGTGACAGATACGGGGAGTCATCGTCCTTAATCTCTATCCATACAAACATACTTTTGAGGGTCTGAGACATACGGGGAGTCTTCGTCCTTAAACTCTATCCATACAAACATACTTTTGAGGGTCTGTGACAGATACGGGGAGTCATCGTCCTTAATCTCTATCCATACAAACATACTTTTGAGGGTCTGAGACATACGGGGAGTCTTCGTCCTTAAACTCTTTCCATACAAACATACATTTGAAGGTCTGAGACATACGGGGAGTCATCGTCCTTAAACTCTATCCATACAAACATACTTTTGAGGGTCTGAGACATACGGGGAGTCTTCGTCCTTAAACTCTATCCATACAAACATACTTTTGAGGGTCTGAGACATACGGGGAGTCTTCGTCCTTAAACTCTGTCCATACAAACATACTTTTGAGGGTCTGAGACATACGGGGAGTCTTCGTCCTTAAACTCTATCCATATAAACATACTTTTGAGGGTCTGAGACATACGGGGAGTCTTCGTACTTAAACTCTGTCCATACAAACATACTTTTGAGGGTCTGAGACATACGGGGAGTCATCGTCCTTAAACTCTATCCATACAAACATACTTTTGAGCGTCTGAGACGTACGGGGAGTATTCGTCCTTAAACTCTATCCATACAAACATACTTTTGAGGGTCTGAGACATACAGGGAGTCTTCGTCCTTAAACTATATCCATACAAACATAGTTTTGAGGGTCTGAAACAGATACAGGGAGTTTTCGTCCTTAAACTCTGTCCATACAAACATACTTTTGAGGGTCTGAGACATACGGGAAGTCTTCGTCCTTAAACTCTATCCATACAAACATACTTTTGAGGGTCTGAGACATACGGGGAGTCTTCGTCCTTAAACTATATCCATACAAACATAGTTTTGAGGGTCTGAAACAGATACAGGGAGTCTTCGTCCTTAAACTCTGTCAATACAAACATACTTTTGAGGGTCTGAGACATACGGGAAGTCTTCGTCCTTAAACTCTATCCATACAAACATACTTTTGAGAGTCTGAGACATACGGGGAGTATTCGTCCTTAAACTCTGTCCATACAAACATACTTTTGAGGGTCTGAGACATACGGGAAGTCTTTGTCCTTAAACTCTATCCATACAAACATACTTTTGAGAGTCTGAGACATACGGGGAGTATTCGTCCTTAAACTCTATCCATACAAACATACTTTTGAGGGTCTGAGACATACGGGTAGTCTTCGTCCTTAAACTCTATCCATACAAACATACTTTTGAGGGTCTGTGACAGATACGGGGAGTCATCGTCCTTAATCTCTATCCATACAAACATACTGTTGAGGGTCTGAGACATACGGGGAGTATTCGTCCTTAAACTCTATCCATACAAACATACTTTTGAGGGTCTGTGACAGATACGGGGAGTCATCGTCCTTAATCTCTATCCATACAAACATACTTTTGAGGGTCTGAGACATACGGGAAGTCTTCGTCCTTAAACTCTATCCATACAAACATACTTTTGAGGGTCTGAGACATACGGGGAGTCTTCGTCCTTAAACTCTTTGCATACAAACATACATTTGAAGGTCTGAGACATACGGGGAGTCATCGTCCTTAAACTCTATCCATACAAACCTACTTTTGAGGGTCTGTGACAGATACGGGGAGTCATCGTCCTTAATCTCTATCCATACAAACATACTTTTGAGGGTCTGAGACATACGGGGAGTCTTCGTCCTTAAACTCTATCCATACAAACATACTTTTGAGCGTCTAAGACGTACGGGTAGTCTTCGTCCTTAAACTCTATCCATACAAACATACTTTTGAGAGTCTGAGACATACGGGTAGTATTCGTCCTTAAACTCTATCCATACAAACATACTTTTGAGGGTCTGAGACATACGGGTAGTCTTCGTCCTTAAACTCTATCCATACAAACATACTTTTGAGGGTCTGTGACAGATACGGGGAGTCATCGTCCTTAATCTCTATCCATACAAACATACTTTTGAGGGTCTGAGACATACGGGGAGTCTTCGTCCTTAAACTCTATCCATACAAACATACTTTTGAGGGTCTGAGACATACGGGGAGTCTTCGTCCTTAAACTCTATCCATACAAACATACTTTGAGGGTCTGAGACATACGGGTAGTCTTCGTCCTTAAACTCTATCCATACAAACATACTATTGAGGGTCTGTGACAGATACGGGGAGTCATCGTCCTTAATCTCTATCCATACAAACATACTTTTGAGGGTCTGAGACATACGGGGAGTCTTCGTCCTTAAACTCTTTCCATACAAACATACATTAGAAGGTCTGAGACATACGGGGAGTCTTCGTCCTTAAACTCTATCCATACAAACATACTTTTGAGGGTCTGAAACAGATACAGGGAGTCTTCGTCCTTAAACTCTGTCCATACAAACATACTTTTGAGGGTCTGAGACATACGGGAAGTGTTCGTCCTTGAACTCTATCCATACAAACATACTTTTGAGGGTCTGAGACATACGGGGAGTCTTCGTCCTTAAACTCTATCCATACAAACATACTTTGAGGGTCTGAGACATACGGGGAGTCATCGTCCTTAATCTCTATCCATACAAACATACTTTTGAGGGTCTGAGACATACGGGGAGTCTTCGTCCTTAAACTCTTTCCATACAAACATACATTAGAAGGTCTGAGACATACGGGGAGTCTTCGTCCTTAAACTCTATCCATACAAACATACTTTTGAGGGTCTGAAACAGATACAGGGAGTCTTCGTCCTTAAACTCTGTCCATACAAACATACTTTTGAGGGTCTGAGACATACGGGAAGTGTTCGTCCTTGAACTCTATCCATACAAACATACTTTTGAGAGTCTGAGACATACGGGGAGTCTTTGTCCTTAAACTCTATCCATACAAACATACTTTTGAGAGTCTGAGACATACGGGGAGTATTCGTCCTTAAACTCTATCCATACAAACATACTTTTGAGGGTCTGAGACATACGGGTAGTCTTCGTCCTTAAACTCTATCCATACAAACATACTTTTGAGGGTCTGTGACAGATACGGGGAGTCATCGTCCTTAATCTCTATCCATACAAACATACTTTTGAGGGTCTGAGACATACGGGGAGTCTTCGTCCTTAAACTCTATCCATACAAACATACTTTTGAGGGTCTGTGACAGATACGGGGAGTCATCGTCCTTAATCTCTATCCATACAAACATACTTTTGAGGGTCTGAGACATACGGGAAGTCTTCGTCCTTAAACTCTATCCATACAAACATACTTTTGAGGGTCTGAGACATACGGGGAGTCTTCGTCCTTAAACTCTATCCATACAAACATACATTTGAAGGTCTGAGACATACGGGGAGTCATCGTCCTTAAACTCTATCCATACAAACATACTTTTGAGGGTCTGAGACATACGGGGAGTATTCGTCCTTAAACTCTATCCATACAAACATACTTTTGAGGGTCTGAGACATACGGGTAGTCTTCGTCCTTAAACTCTATCCATACAAACATACTTTTGAGGGTCTGTGACAGATACGGGGAGTCATCGTCCTTAATCTCTATCCATACAAACATACTTTTGAGGGTCTGAGACATACGGGGAGTCTTCGTCCTTAAACACTATCCATACAAACATACTTTTGAGGGTCTGTGACAGATACGGGGAGTCATCGTCCTTAATCTCTATCCATACAAACATACTTTTGAGGGTCTGAGACATACGGGGAGTCTTCGTCCTTAAACTCTTTCCATACAAACATACATTTGAAGGTCTGAGACATACGGGGAGTCATCGTCCTTAAACTCTATCCATACAAACATACTTTTGAGGGTCTGAGACATACGGGGAGTCTTCGTCCTTAAACTCTATCCATACAAACATACTTTTGAGGGTCTGAGACATACGGGGAGTCTTCGTCCTTAAACTCTGTCCATACAAACATACTTTTGAGGGTCTGAGACATACGGGGAGTCTTCGTCCTTAAACTCTATCCATATAAACATACTTTTGAGGGTCTGAGACATACGGGGAGTCTTCGTACTTAAACTCTGTCCATACAAACATACTTTTGAGGGTCTGAGACATACGGGGAGTCATCGTCCTTAAACTCTATCCATACAAACATACTTTTGAGCGTCTGAGACGTACGGGGAGTATTCGTCCTTAAACTCTATCCATACAAACATACTTTTGAGGGTCTGAGACATACAGGGAGTCTTCGTCCTTAAACTATATCCATACAAACATAGTTTTGAGGGTCTGAAACAGATACAGGGAGTTTTCGTCCTTAAACTCTGTCCATACAAACATACTTTTGAGGGTCTGAGACATACGGGAAGTCTTCGTCCTTAAACTCTATCCATACAAACATACTTTTGAGGGTCTGAGACATACGGGGAGTCTTCGTCCTTAAACTATATCCATACAAACATAGTTTTGAGGGTCTGAAACAGATACAGGGAGTCTTCGTCCTTAAACTCTGTCAATACAAACATACTTTTGAGGGTCTGAGACATACGGGAAGTCTTCGTCCTTAAACTCTATCCATACAAACATACTTTTGAGAGTCTGAGACATACGGGGAGTATTCGTCCTTAAACTCTGTCCATACAAACATACTTTTGAGGGTCTGAGACATACGGGAAGTCTTTGTCCTTAAACTCTATCCATACAAACATACTTTTGAGAGTCTGAGACATACGGGGAGTATTCGTCCTTAAACTCTATCCATACAAACATACTTTTGAGGGTCTGAGACATACGGGTAGTCTTCGTCCTTAAACTCTATCCATACAAACATACTTTTGAGGGTCTGTGACAGATACGGGGAGTCATCGTCCTTAATCTCTATCCATACAAACATACTGTTGAGGGTCTGAGACATACGGGGAGTATTCGTCCTTAAACTCTATCCATACAAACATACTTTTGAGGGTCTGTGACAGATACGGGGAGTCATCGTCCTTAATCTCTATCCATACAAACATACTTTTGAGGGTCTGAGACATACGGGAAGTCTTCGTCCTTAAACTCTATCCATACAAACATACTTTTGAGGGTCTGAGACATACGGGGAGTCTTCGTCCTTAAACTCTTTCCATACAAACATACATTTGAAGGTCTGAGACATACGGGGAGTCATCGTCCTTAAACTCTATCCATACAAACCTACTTTTGAGGGTCTGTGACAGATACGGGGAGTCATCGTCCTTAATCTCTATCCATACAAACATACTTTTGAGGGTCTGAGACATACGGGGAGTCTTCGTCCTTAAACTCTATCCATACAAACATACTTTTGAGCGTCTAAGACGTACGGGTAGTCTTCGTCCTTAAACTCTATCCATACAAACATACTTTTGAGAGTCTGAGACATACGGGTAGTATTCGTCCTTAAACTCTATCCATACAAACATACTTTTGAGGGTCTGAGACATACGGGTAGTCTTCGTCCTTAAACTCTATCCATACAAACATACTTTTGAGGGTCTGTGACAGATACGGGGAGTCATCGTCCTTAATCTCTATCCATACAAACATACTTTTGAGGGTCTGAGACATACGGGGAGTCTTCGTCCTTAAACTCTATCCATACAAACATACTTTTGAGGGTCTGAGACATACGGGGAGTCTTCGTCCTTAAAATCTATCCATACAAACATACTTTGAGGGTCTGAGACATACGGGTAGTCTTCGTCCTTAAACTCTATCCATACAAACATACTATTGAGGGTCTGTGACAGATACGGGGAGTCATCGTCCTTAATCTCTATCCATACAAACATACTTTTGAGGGTCTGAGACATACGGGGAGTCTTCGTCCTTAAACTCTTTCCATACAAACATACATTAGAAGGTCTGAGACATACGGGGAGTCTTCGTCCTTAAACTCTATCCATACAAACATACTTTTGAGGGTCTGAAACAGATACAGGGAGTCTTCGTCCTTAAACTCTGTCCATACAAACATACTTTTGAGGGTCTGAGACATACGGGAAGTGTTCGTCCTTGAACTCTATCCATACAAACATACTTTTGAGAGTCTGAGACATACGGGGAGTCTTTGTCCTTAAACTCTATCCATACAAACATACTTTTGAGAGTCTGAGACATACGGGGAGTATTCGTCCTTAAACTCTATCCATACAAACATACTTTTGAGGGTCTGAGACGTACGGGGAGTGTTCGTCCTTGAACTCTATCCATACAAACATACTTTTGAGAGTCTGAGACATACGGGGAGTCTTCGTCCTTAAACTCTTTCCATACAAACATACATTTGAAGGTCTGAGACATACGGGGAGTCATCGTCCTTAAACTCTATCCATACAAACCTACTTTTGAGGGTCTGTGACAGATACGGGGAGTCATCGTCCTTAATCTCTATCCATACAAACATACTTTTGAGGGTCTGAGACATACGGGGAGTCTTCGTCCTTAAACTCTATCCATACAAACATACTTTTGAGCGTCTAAGACGTACGGGTAGTCTTCGTCCTTAAACTCTATCCATACAAACATACTTTTGAGGGTCTGAGACATACGGGAAGTGTTCGTCCTTGAACTCTATCCATACAAACATACTTTTGAGAGTCTGAGACATACGGGGAGTCTTTGTCCTTAAACTCTATCCATACAAACATACTTTTGAGAGTCTGAGACATACGGGGAGTATTCGTCCTTAAACTCTATCCATACAAACATACTTTTGAGGGTCTGAGACATACGGGTAGTCTTCGTCCTTAAACTCTATCCATACAAACATACTTTTGAGGGTCTGTGACAGATACGGGGAGTCATCGTCCTTAATCTCTATCCATACAAACATACTTTTGAGGGTCTGTGACAGATACGGGTAGTCTTCGTCCTTAAACTCTATCCATACAAACATACTTTTGAGGGTCTGTGACAGATACGGGGAGTCATCGTCCTTAATCTCTATCCATACAAACATACTGTTGAGGGTCTGAGACATACGGGGAGTATTCGTCCTTAAACTCTATCCATACAAACATACTTTTGAGGGTCTGTGACAGATACGGGGAGTCATCGTCCTTAATCTCTATCCATACAAACATACTTTTGAGGGTCTGAGACATACGGGAAGTCTTCGTCCTTAAACTCTATCCATACAAACATACTTTTGAGGGTCTGAGACATACGGGGAGTCTTCGTCCTTAAACTCTTTCCATACAAACATACATTTGAAGGTCTGAGACATACGGGGAGTCATCGTCCTTAAACTCTATCCATACAAACCTACTTTTGAGGGTCTGTGACAGATACGGGGAGTCATCGTCCTTAATCTCTATCCATACAAACATACTTTTGAGGGTCTGAGACATACGGGGAGTCTTCGTCCTTAAACTCTATCCATACAAACATACTTTTGAGCGTCTAAGACGTACGGGTAGTCTTCGTCCTTAAACTCTATCCATACAAACATACTTTTGAGGGTCTGAGACATACGGGAAGTGTTCGTCCTTGAACTCTATCCATACAAACATACTTTTGAGAGTCTGAGACATACGGGGAGTCTTTGTCCTTAAACTCTATCCATACAAACATACTTTTGAGAGTCTGAGACATACGGGGAGTATTCGTCCTTAAACTCTATCCATACAAACATACTTTTGAGGGTCTGAGACATACGGGTAGTCTTCGTCCTTAAACTCTATCCATACAAACATACTTTTGAGGGTCTGTGACAGATACGGGGAGTCATCGTCCTTAATCTCTATCCATACAAACATACTTTTGAGGGTCTGTGACAGATACGGGTAGTCTTCGTCCTTAATCTCTATCCATACAAACATACTTTTGAGGGTCTGAGACATACGGGGAGTCTTCGTCCTTAAACTCTATCCATACAAACATACTTTTGATGGTCTGTGACAGATACGGGGAGTCATCGTCCTTAAACTCTATCCATACAAACATACTTTTGAGGGTCTGAGACATACGGGGAGTCTTCGTCCTTAAACTCTATCCATACAAACATAATTTTGAGGGTCTGAGACATACGGGGAGTCTTCGTCCTTAAACTCTGTCCATACAAACATACTTTTGAGGGTCTGAGACATACGGGGAGTCTTCGTCCTTAAACTCTATCCATATAAACATACTTTTGAGGGTCTGAGACATACGGGGAGTCTTCGTCCTTAAACTCTGTCCATACCAACATACTTTTGAGGGTCTGAGACATACGGGGAGTCATCGTCCTTAAACTCTATCCATACAAACATACTTTTGAGCGTCTAAGACGAACAAACATACTTTTGAGGGTCTGAGACATACGGGGAGTCTTCGTCCTTAAACTATATCCATACAAACATAGTTTTGAGGGTCTGAAACAGATACAGGGAGTCTTCGTCCTTAAACTCTGTCCATACAAACATACTTTTGAGGGTCTGAGACATACGGGAAGTCTTCGTCCTTAAACTCTATCCATACAAACATACTTTTGAGAGTCTGAGACATACGGGGAGTATTCGTCCTTAAACTCTATCCATACAAACATACTTTTAAGGGTCTGAGACATACGGGGAGTCTTCGTCCTTAAACTCTATCCATACAAACATACTTTTGAGGGTCTGAAAGAGATACAGGGAGTCTTCGTCCTTAAACTCTATCCATACAAACATACTTTTGAGGGTCTGAGACATACGGGGAGTCTTCGTCCTTAAACTCTATCCATACAAACATACTTTTGAGGGTCTGAAACAGATACAGGGAGTCTTCGTCCTTAAACTCTATCCATACAAACATACTTTTGAGGGTCTGAGACATACGGGAAGTCTTCGTCCTTAAACTCTATCCATACAAACATACTTTTGAGAGTCTGAGACATACGGGGAGTATTCGTCCTTAAACTCTATCCATACAAACATACTTTTGAGGGTCTGAGACATACGGGTAGTCTTCGTCCTTAAACTCTATCCATACAAACATACTTTTGAGGGTCTGTGACAGATACGGGGAGTCATCGTCCTTAATCTCTATCCATACAAACATACTTTTGAGGGTCTGAGACATACGGGGAGTCTTCGTCCTTAAACTCTATCCATACAAACATACTTTTGAGCGTCTAAGACGTACGGGTAGTCTTCGTCCTTAAACTCTATCCATACAAACATACTTTTGAGAGTCTGAGACATACGGGTAGTATTCGTCCTTAAACTCTATCCATACAAACATACTTTTGAGGGTCTGAGACATACGGGTAGTCTTCGTCCTTAAACTCTATCCATACAAATATACTTTTGAGGGTCTGTGACAGATACGGGGAGTCATCGTCCTTAATCTCTATCCATACAAACATACTTTTGAGGGTCTGAGACATACGGGGAGTCTTCGTCCTTAAACTCTATCCATACAAACATACTTTTGAGGGTCTGAGACATACGGGGAGTCTTCGTCCTTAAACTCTATCCATACAAACATACTTTTGAGGGTCTGAGACATACGGGTAGTCTTCGTCCTTAAACTCTATCCATACAAACATACTTTTGAGGGTCTGTGACAGATACGGGGAGTCATCGTCCTTAATCTCTACCCATACAAACATACTTTTGAGGGTCTGAGACATACGGGGAGTCTTCGTCCTTAAACTCTATCCATACAAACATACATTTGAAGGTCTGAGACATACGGGGAGTATTCGTCCTTAAACTCTATCCATACAAACATACTTTTGAGGGTCTGAGACATACGGGGAGTCTTCGTCCTTAAACTCTATCCATACAAACATACTTTTGAGGGTCTGTGACAGATACGGGGAGTCATCGTCCTTAATCTCTATCCATACAAACATACTTTTGAGGGTCTGAGACATACGGGGAGTCTTCGTCCTTAAACTCTATCCATACAAACATACATTTGAAGGTCTGAGACATACGGGGAGTCTTCGTCCTTAAACTCTATCCATACAAACATACTTTTGAGGGTCTGAGACATACGGGGAGTCTTCGTCCTTAAACTCTATCCATACAAACATACTTTTGAGAGTCTGAGACATACGGGGAGTATTCGTCCTTAAACTCTATCCATACAAACATACTTTTGAGGGTCTGAGACATACGGGTAGTCTTCGTCCTTAAACTCTATCCATACAAACATACTTTTGAGGGTCTGTGACAGATACGGGGAGTCATCGTCCTTAATCTCTATCCATACAAACATACTTTTGAGGGTCTGAGACATACGGGGAGTCTTCGTCCTTAAACTCTATCCATAGAAACATACTTTTGAGCGTCTAAGACGTACGGGTAGTCTTCGTCCTTAAACTCTATCCATACAAACATACTTTTGAGAGTCTGAGACATACGGGTAGTATTCGTCCTTAAACTCTATCCATACAAACATACTTTTGAGGGTCTGAGACATACGGGTAGTCTTCGTCCTTAAACTCTATCCATACAAACATACTTTTGAGGGTCTGTGACAGATACGGGGAGTCATCGTCCTTAATCTCTATCCATACAAACATACTTTTGAGGGTCTGAGACATACGGGGAGTCTTCGTCCTTAAACTCTATCCATACAAACATACTTTTGAGGGTCTGAGACATACGGGGAGTCTTCGTCCTTAAACTCTATCCATACAAACATACTTTTGAGGGTCTGAGACATACGGGTAGTCTTCGTCCTTAAACTCTATCCATACAAACATACTTTTGAGGGTCTGTGACAGATACGGGGAGTCATCGTCCTTAATCTCTACCCATACAAACATACTTTTGAGGGTCTGAGACATACGGGGAGTCTTCGTCCTTAAACTCTATCCATACAAACATACATTTGAAGGTCTGAGACATACGGGGAGTATTCGTCCTTAAACTCTATCCATACAAACATACTTTTGAGGGTCTGAGACATACGGGGAGTCTTCGTCCTTAAACTCTATCCATACAAACATACTTTTGAGGGTCTGTGACAGATACGGGGAGTCATCGTCCTTAATCTCTATCCATACAAACATACTTTTGAGGGTCTGAGACATACGGGGAGTCTTCGTCCTTAAACTCTATCCATACAAACATACATTTGAAGGTCTGAGACATACGGGGAGTCTTTGTCCTTAAACTCTATCCATACAAACATACTTTTGAGGGTCTGAGACATACGGGGAGTCTTCGTCCTTAAACTCTATCCATACAAACATACTTTTGAGGGTCTGAGACATACGGGTAGTCTTCGTCCTTAAACTCTATCCATACAAACATACTTTTGAGGGTCTGTGACAGATACGGGGAGTCATCGTCCTTAATCTCTACCCATACAAACATACTTTTGAGGGTCTGAGACATACGGGGAGTCTTCGTCCTTAAACTCTATCCATACAAACATACATTTGAAGGTCTGAGACATACGGGGAGTCTTCGTCCTTAAACTCTATCCATACAAACATACTTTTGAGGGTCTGAGACATACGGGGAGTCATCGTCCTTAAACTCTACCCATACAAACATACTTTTGAGGGTCTGAGACATACGGGGAGTCTTCGTCCTTAAACTCTATCCATACAAACATACATTTGAAGGTCTGAGACATACGGGGAGTCTTCGTCCTTAAACTCTATCCATACAAACATACTTTTGAGCGTCTAAGACATACGGGGAGTATTCGTCCTTAAACTCTACCCATACAAACATACTTTTGAGGGTCTGAGACATACGGGGAGTCTTCGTCCTTAAACTCTATCCATACAAACATACATTTGAAGGTCTGAGACATACGGGGAGTCTTCGTCCTTAAACTCTATCCATACAAACATACTTTTGAGGGTCAAAACCACTTCTTCTCTTCGGTTTCCACGGGAACTGGATGGACATTCTTTTACTGTATGTTTGTTAGAACGGAGTTTATTTTCTGTCAGTTGTGTCCACGAATTTTGCCAGAATAATGTTATAATGTATCTTGTTCTGTTTGTCCAGTCTTGGTGGGTTAGTCTTGTTATGTCTACGTTTGTTTGTTCAGTGGCTGTTTTTGCATGAGAGTCGGCCAACGAACTTTTGCCTAAGTCTTCGTGACCTGGTAGCCAGTGATTGGTAACGTGTCTGTTTAGTCTGTGAGCTTGAAATAGTATTCGTTGTAATAGTGGATGATGTGTGTAGCTGTCAGTTAGTGCTTCAAGTGCGCTGAGTGAGTCCGTGTAAAGTACGATATCCCTTGAATCTGTAACAGGTATATTTTCCAGGCCAATAAGGATGCCATAGAGCTCAGCTGTAAAGATACTCGCCTGATTGGTGATTCTTTTTGTTATTACTTGCTCTTCTATTACAGCTGCTGCTCCTACACCATTATCTGTTTTGGAACCGTCAGTGAAGATAGACCGTTTTTCTAAATTAATTAACTTAAGAGTGTCGTAATGTTTTTTATATATTAATTTTGATAGCCTGTTAATTTTTTTTTTGTTGTATTTTGCTGGATCGATATTGATTTCCAACGTCCGTTTGTCTGTTTGTTCCTTACACAAGGAACAAAGGTTTTGAAGGATGAACTTCGAAGGTAGCAGCTCCGTATGTCCCAATGGTAGGCTGGTCGGAGAGGATGTCCTCCTGGTATCCTTTCCAATCTGCCTTGTGGAGGATGTCCTTCGAAGGCAGAAGCTCCGTTGGTCCCAATGGGAAGCAGGACGGACAGGATGTCCTCTTGGTATCCTTTCCAATCTGCCTTGTGGAGGATGTACATCGTAGGCAGCAGCTCCGTATATCCCAATGGTAGGCAGGTTGGATAGGCTGTCCTCCTGGCATTCTTTCCAATCTGCCTTGTGAAGGATGAACTTCGTAGAGGGAGCAGCTCCGTCGGTCCCAATGGTAGGCTGGTCGGAGTGGGTGTCCTCCTGGTATCCTTTCCAATCTGCCTTGTGGAGGATGTACTTCGTAGGCAGCAGCTCCCTAGGTCCCAATGGCAGGCAGGTCGGAGAGGATATCCACCTGGTAGGTAGCGGCGTTGGCGGGTCCCCTTTCATCTCGTACAGGACCGAGCGGTGTTCTGAAGGACTGTAGTCCAGGGCACTGCATCTTGTCACTGCATGCACATCCGTAGTGAGGAGGAGATCCAGGGTGGAAGTCCAATCGGGGTTCGCTGCATCTCTAAATGTGTCGATGAAGGACACCGAGGCCCGTCCTCACTAAGCGAGGAGACCCGAGGAATCGCAGGACATAAACACGTCCATTAAGCATTCTTCTATCTGTGAATCGGCGCGCATACTCTCGCACCGCTTCTAAAGCATTACCGTTCCAGAAACATTAGACGAAACTATATCAGCATCAAGAGTTTGAATTTTGTTTTTGTTTGTTTGTGGTATTTTTTGGCGAAAGAACCCGATGGTCGTCATCACCCTACCGTGCAAATCACCTACACGAATTATTCACCTTAAGCTCCTGAGTATCTTTTCCTCCTCTTTTTTTTTTTATTTTATTTTTTTTTTTTTAAATATAAAACCGGTACTCTTTTATTTTTAAATTTTCATTCATTTGCCTCGTCTATTTTTAGGTTTATTCTTTTTTTTTTTTTTTTTTTTTTTTTTTTCTTTAACCGGTACTCATCATTCTATATATATATATTCCTTTTTTTGGCACTTTTAATTTCCCTACTAAGAAGTTAACAGAATATAACTGAATCTAAAATTAAAAGTATACCTCTAAAAAAAGGTAAAAACGAGGTCTAACAGCTAAAAGGTTAACAAAAAAATGAATAAAATATGATAACAAAAAATATCACAGCAATGAGTTAAACAGGCTAATAAAACTAAACAATAGGTAACAAAAGTATCACAAGGAAAAACAATTGGTCCTTCGAATAAAAAAAAACTGGGGATAAATCAATAAATAGAAAGATAAAATAAATAAATAGAGGTAATTAAATAAATAGAAACATACACTTATATATATATATATATATATATATATATATATATATATATATATATATATAATAGGATATGAGCCAAATATACACCAATAGGATATGAGCCAAATATACACCAATAGGATATGAGCCAAATATACACCAATAGGATATGAGCCAAATATACACCAATAGGATACGAGCCAAATATACACCAATAGGATATGAGCCAAATATACACCAATAGGATATGAGCCAAATATACACCAATAGGATATGAGCCAAATATACACCAATAGGATATGAGCCAAATATACACCAATAGGATACGAGCCAAATATACACCAATAGGATATGAGCCAAATATACACCAATAGGATATGAGCAAAATATACACCAATAGGATATGAGCCAAATATACACCAATAGGATATGAGCCAAATATACACCAATAGGATACGAGCCAAATATACACCAATAGGATACGAGCCAAATATACACCAATAGGATATGAGCCAAATTTAAACCAATAGGATATGAACCAAATAAAACTGTATAGCTAGACCATCACAATTACTATACATGACGGTTAAGTCCGGTATTTTTTAAAAACGTGAGCACCTTGTCGACTGCTGCCGAATTATTACCAAGAGCCTCCTCCATCTTTCTGGGTATTCCAAGCCGTCGTAACACCATTGTATACTTCCGACATTCTTCAAGGATATGTTGTACACTGAGTAGTTTCCGACAGGTAGCGCATCGAGGTGGGTTCGTTCTGGACATGAGATAGGAGTGGGTGAGACGAGTGTGTCCAAGCCGGAGTCTCGCCAACAACACTTCTTCTCCTCGGTTTGATCTAGCCGATGACGCCCAAGGGAGGCAATCACGCTTCACCATCTTAAGCTTATTAAAGCCTGCTTCGTTCCACATTTCCTGCCAGCGTTGTTTGATTGTCTTTAGCAGCGGGGAGGCAAGCTCCCTTACCAAGAGAGTGGTGGGTGTTATGACTGGCATGTCATGCGCAGAGGACGCTGCCCTGTCTGCCATCTCATTCTCTTTTAGTCCTCTGTGCCCAGGGGTCCAAAGTTTTGCCTAAATCACGCAGCATGGTGGAGTATTGTAACAGTTTGATGATCCCTGGATTGTCACTGCACATGTTGTGAATGTTCAGCAAAGCACTTCTAGAGTCGGTACAGATAACTACGTTGGCCTCGGAAACTGTCATCGCAGGATACATAGCCGCTGATAGAGCAAACAGTTCCGCGGAGTAAATACTATTGATTGAATACAATATGAACCTATATTCATTTTGCCCATCTATAAAAGCGCATGCTTAGAAAACACCAGTGTGTGACCCGTCGGTGTACATCACTCTTTAGTTGGCAATTTTGTCCAGAAGCTCGTGGAGTCGAAGACTCAGTTCAATCTGGCTTGTGTCATTTTTCCGTAAGGTCAAGAGGTGACGAATGGGTTTACTATATTTCCATGGAGGAATGTACGCATCTTGTTGACAAGAGGGGAACTCTGCAAGAGGCGGAAGTGTGAGTATAAAACAATCCAGAATATTTGGGACGGAATATGCAGGGGTAACTGGCAGGGATGCTGAGGTGAGGCATATATTTTGCATATGTACTTGGCAGCAAGCCGATGCCTCCTAAACATCAGCGGAGGAATTCCTGCTTCTGCACACAGCGATAGAACCGGCGTGCTCCGGAAGGCTCCACTTATACTCCTGATTCCATTGAAGTGAATCTTGTCAATAAGTTCTAGCACCGGTTGCTTGGCTGAGCCGTAGACGATGCTCCCGTAATCTATCTTACTACCCACCATTGCTAAGTAAACCTTCAACAGCGAGAGGCGATCTGCTCCCCAGGATGTCTTGCTAGCACCGGTTGCTTGGCTGAGCCGTAGACGATGCTCCCGTAATCTATCTTACTACAAACCATTGCTAGGTAGACCTTCAACAGCGAGAGGCGATCTGCTCCCCAGGATGTCTTGCTAGCACAGGTTGCTTGGCTGAGCCGTAGACGATGCTCCCGTAATCTATCTTACTACCCACCATTGCTAAGTAAACCTTCAACAGTGAGAAACAATCTGCTCCCCAGGATGTCTTGCTAGCACCGGTTGCTTGGCTGAGCCGTAGACGATGCTCCCGTAGTCTATCTAACTACACACCATTGCTAGGTAGACCTTCAACAGCGAGAGGCGATCTGATCCCCAGGAAGTCTTGCTAGCACCGGTTGCTTGGCTGAGCTGTAGACGATGCTCCCGTAGTCTATCTTACTACCCACCATTGCTAAGTAAACCTTCAACAGTGAGAGACGATCTGCTCCCCAGGATGTCTTGCTAGCACCGGTTGCTTGGCTGAGCCGTAGACGATGCTCCCGTAGTCTATCTTACTACACACCATTGCAAGGTAGACCTTCAACAGCGAGAGAAGATCTGCTCCCCAGGATTTCTTGCTAGCACAGGTTGCTTGGCTGAGCCGTAGACGATGCTCCCGTAGTCTATCTTACTACAAACCATTGCTAGGTAAACCTTCAACAGCGAGAGGCGATCTGCTCCCCAGGATTTCTTGCTAGCACAGGTTGCTTGGCTGAGCCGTAGACGATGCTCCCGTAGTCTATCTTACTACAAACCATTGCTAGGTAGACCTTCAACAGCGAGAGGCGATCTGTTCCCCAGGATGTCTTGCTAGCACAGGTTGCTTAGCTGAGCCGGAGACGATGCTCCCGTAGTCTATCTTACTACCCACCATTGCTAAGTAAACCTTCAACAGCGAGAGACGATCTGTTCCCCAGGATGTCTTGCTAGCACAGGTTGCTTGGCTGAGCCGTAGACGATGCTCCCGTAATCTATCTTACTACCCACCATTGCTAAGTAAACCTTCATCAGCGAGAGACGATCTGCTCTCCAGGATGTCTTGCTAGCACAGGTTGCTTGGCCGAGCCGGAGACGATGCTCCCGTAGTCTATCTTACTGCACACCATTGCTATGTAAACCTTCAACAGTGAGAGACGATATGATCCCCAGGAAGTCTTGCTAGCACCGGTTGCTTGGCTGAGCCGTAGACGATGCTCCCGTAGTCTATCTTACTACACACCATTGCTAGGTAGACCTTCAACAGCGAGAGGCGATCTGCTCCCCAGGATGTCTTGCTAGCACCGGTTGCTTGGCTGAGCCGTAGACGATGCTCCCGTAGTCTATCTTACTACACACCATTGCTAGGTAGACCTTCAACAGCGAGAGGCGATCTGCTCCCCAGGATGTCTTGCTAGCACAGGTTGCTTGGCCGAGCCGGAGACGATGCTCCCGTAGTCTATCTTACTGCACACCATTGCTATGTAAACCTTCAACAGTGAGAGACGATATGATCCCCAGGAAGTCTTGCTAGCACCGGTTGCTTGGCTGAGCCGTAGACGATGCTCCCGTAGTCTATCTTACTGCACACCATTGCTAGGTAGACCTTCAACAGTGAGAGGCGATCTGCTCCCCAGGATGTCTTGCTAGCACCGGTTGCTTGGCTGAGCCGTAGACGATGCTCCCGTAGTCTATCTTACTACACACCATTGCTAGGTAGACCTTCAACAGCGAGAGGCGATCTGCTCCCCAGGATGTCTTGCTAGCAAAGGTTGCTTGGCCGAGCCGGAGACGATGCTCCCGTAGTCTATCTTACTGCACACCATTGCTATGTAAACCTTCAACAGTGAGAGACGATATAATCCCCAGGAAGTCTTGCTAGCACCGGTTGCTTGGCTGAGCCGTAGACGATGCTCCCGTAGTCTATCTTACTACCCACCATTGCTAGGTAGACCTTCAACAGCGAGAGGCGATCTGCTCCCCAGGATGTCTTGCTAGCACCGGTTATTTGGCTGAGCCGTAGACGATGCTCCCGTAGTCTATCTTACTACACACCATTGCTAGGTAGACCTTCAACAGCGAGAGGCGATCTGCTCCCCAGGATGTCTTGCTAGCACCGGTTGCTTGGCTGAGCCGTAGACGATGCTCCCGTAGTCTATCTTACTACACACCATTGCTAGGTACACCTTCAACAGCGAGAGACGATCTGCTCCCCAGGATGTCTTGCTAGCACAGGTTGCTTGGCTGAGCCGTAGACGATGCTCCCGTAGTCTATCTTACTACAAACCATTGCTAAGTAAACCTTCAACAGCGAGAGGCGATCTGCTCCCCAGGATGTCTTGCTAGCACTGGTTGCTTTGCTGAGCCGTAGACGATGCTCCCGTAGTCTATCTTACTACACACCATTGCTAGGTAGACCTTCAACAGCGAGAGACGATCTGCTCCCCTGGATGTCTTGCTAGCACAGGTTGCTTGGCTGAGCCGTAGACGATGCTCCCGTAGTCTATCTTACTACAAACCATTGCTAAGTAAACCTTCAACAGCGAGAGACGATCTGCTCCCCAGGATGTCTTGCTAGCACAGGTTGCTTGGCTGAGCCGTAGACGATGCTCCCGTAGTCTATCTTACTACAAACCATTGCTAGGTAGACCTTCAACAGCGAGAGGCAATCTGTTCCCCAGGATGTCTTGCTAGCACCGGTTGCTTGGCTGAGCCGTAGACGATGCTCCCGTAGTCTATCTTACTACACACCATTGCTAGGTAGACCTTCAACAGCGAGAGGCGATCTGCTCCCCAGGATGTCTTGCTAGCACCGGTTGCTTGGCTGAGCCGTAGACGATGCTCCCGTAGTCTATCTTACTACACACCATTGCTAGGTAGACCTTCAACAGCGAGAGGCGATCTGCTCCCCAGGATGTCTTGCTAGCACAGGTTGCTTGGCCGAGCCGGAGACGATGCTCCCGTAGTCTATCTTACTGCACACCATTGCTATGTAAACCTTCAACAGTGAGAGACGATATGATCCCCAGGAAGTCTTGCTAGCACCGGTTGCTTGGCTGAGCCGTAGACGATGCTCCCGTAGTCTATCTTACTACACACCATTGCTAGGTAGACCTTCAACAGTGAGAGGCGATCTGCTCCCCAGGATGTCTTGCTAGCACCGGTTGCTTGGCTGAGCCGTAGACGATGCTCCCGTAGTCTATCTTACTACACACCATTGCTAGGTAGACCTTCAACAGCGAGAGGCGATCTGCTCCCCAGGATGTCTTGCTAGCAAAGGTTGCTTGGCCGAGCCGGAGACGATGCTCCCGTAGTCTATCTTACTGCACACCATTGCTATGTAAACCTTCAACAGTGAGAGACGATATAATCCCCAGGAAGTCTTGCTAGCACCGGTTGCTTGGCTGAGCCGTAGACGATGCTCCCGTAGTCTATCTTACTACCCACCATTGCTAGGTAGACCTTCAACAGCGAGAGGCGATCTGCTCCCCAGGATGTCTTGCTAGCACCGGTTGCTTGGCTGAGCCGTAGACGATGCTCCCGTAGTCTATCTTACTACACACCATTGCTAGGTAGACCTTCAACAGCGAGAGGCGATCTGCTCCCCAGGATGTCTTGCTAGCACCGGTTGCTTGGCTGAGCCGTAGACGATGCTCCCGTAGTCTATCTTACTACACACCATTGCTAGGTAGACCTTCAACAGCGAGAGACGATCTGCTCCCCAGGATGTCTTGCTAGCACAGGTTGCTTGGCTGAGCCGTAGACGATGCTCCCGTAGTCTATCTTACTACACACCATTGCTAGGTAGACCTTCAACAGCGAGAGACGATCTGCTCCCCTGGATGTCTTGCTAGCACAGGTTGCTTGGCTGAGCCGTAGACGATGCTCCCGTAGTCTATCTTACTACAAACCATTGCTAAGTAAACCTTCAACAGCGAGAGACGATCTGCTCCCCAGGATGTCTTGCTAGCACAGGTTGCTTGGCTGAGCCGTAGACGAAGCTCCCGTAGTCTATCTTACTACAAACCATTGCTAGGTAGACCTTCAACAGCGAGAGGCAATCTGTTCCCCAGGATGTCTTGCTAGCACAGGTTGCTTGGCTGAGCCGGAGACGATGCTCCCGTAGTCTATCTTACTACCCACCATTGCTAAGTAAACCTTCAACAGCGAGAGACGATCTGTTCCCCAGGATGTCTTGCTAGCACAGGTTGCTTGGCTGAGCCGTAGACGATGCTCCCGTAATCTATCTTACTACCCACCATTGCTAAGTAAACCTTCAACAGCGAGAGGCGATCTGTTCCCCAGGATGTCTTGCTAGCACAGGTTGCTTGGCTGAGCCGGAGACGATGCTCCCGTAGTCTATCTTACTACCCACCATTGCTAAGTAAACCTTCAACAGCGAGAGACGATCTGTTCCCCAGGATGTCTTGCTAGCACAGGTTGCTTGGCTGAGCCGTAGACGATGCTCCCGTAATCTATCTTACTACCCACCATTGCTAAGTAAACCTTCATCAGCGAGAGACGATCAGCTCCCCAGGATGTCTTGCTAGCACAGGTTGCTTGGCCGAGCCGGAGACGATGCTCCCGTAGTCTATCTTACTGCACTCCATTGCTATGTCAACCTTTAACAGTGAGAGACGATATGATCCCCAGGAAGTTTGCTAGCACCGGTTGCTTGGCTGAGCCGTAGACGATGCTCCCGTAGTCTATCTTACTACACACCATTGCTAGGTAGACATTCAACAGCGAGAGGCGATCTGCTCCCCAGGATGTCTTGCTAGCACCGGTTGCTTGGCTGAGCCGTAGACGATGCTCCCGTAGTCTATCTTACTACACACCATTGCTAGGTAGACCTTCAACAGTGAGAGACGATCTGCTCCCCTGGATGTCTTGCTAGCACAGGTTGCTTGGCTGAGCCGTAGACGATGCTCCCGTAGTCTATCTTACTACAAACCATTGCTAGGTAGACCTTCAACAGCGAGAGGCAATCTGTTCCCCAGGATGTCTTGCTAGCACCGGTTGCTTGGCTGAGCCGTAGACGATGCTCCCGTAGTCTATCTTACTACACACCATTGCTAGGTAGACCTTCAACAGCGAGAGGCGATCTGCTCCCCAGGATGTCTTGCTAGCACCGGTTGCTTGGCTGAGCCGTAGACGATGCTCCCGTAGTCTATCTTACTACACACCATTGCTAGGTAGACCTTCAACAGCGAGAGGCGATCTGCTCCCCAGGATGTCTTGCTAGCACAGGTTGCTTGGCCGAGCCGGAGACGATGCTCCCGTAGTCTATCTTACTGCACACCATTGCTATGTAAACCTTCAACAGTGAGAGACGATATGATCCCCAGGAAGTCTTGCTAGCACCGGTTGCTTGGCTGAGCCGTAGACGATGCTCCCGTAGTCTATCTTACTACACACCATTGCTAGGTAGACCTTCAACAGTGAGAGGCGATCTGCTCCCCAGGATGTCTTGCTAGCACCGGTTGCTTGGCTGAGCCGTAGACGATGCTCCCGTAGTCTATCTTACTACACACCATTGCTAGGTAGACCTTCAACAGCGAGAGGCGATCTGCTCCCCAGGATGTCTTGCTAGCAAAGGTTGCTTGGCCGAGCCGGAGACGATGCTCCCGTAGTCTATCTTACTGCACACCATTGCTATGTAAACCTTCAACAGTGAGAGACGATATAATCCCCAGGAAGTCTTGCTAGCACCGGTTGCTTGGCTGAGCCGTAGACGATGCTCCCGTAGTCTATCTTACTACCCACCATTGCTAGGTAGACCTTCAACAGCGAGAGGCGATCTGCTCCCCAGGATGTCTTGCTAGCACCGGTTGCTTGGCTGAGCCGTAGACGATGCTCCCGTAGTCTATCTTACTACACACCATTGCTAGGTAGACCTTCAACAGCGAGAGGCGATCTGCTCCCCAGGATGTCTTGCTAGCACCGGTTGCTTGGCTGAGCCGTAGACGATGCTCCCGTAGTCTATCTTACTACACACCATTGCTAGGTAGACCTTCAACAGCGAGAGACGATCTGCTCCCCAGGATGTCTTGCTAGCACAGGTTGCTTGGCTGAGCCGTAGACGATGCTCCCGTAGTCTATCTTACTACACACCATTGCTAGGTAGACCTTCAACAGCGAGAGACGATCTGCTCCCCTGGATGTCTTGCTAGCACAGGTTGCTTGGCTGAGCCGTAGACGATGCTCCCGTAGTCTATCTTACTACAAACCATTGCTAAGTAAACCTTCAACAGCGAGAGACGATCTGCTCCCCAGGATGTCTTGCTAGCACAGGTTGCTTGGCTGAGCCGTAGACGAAGCTCCCGTAGTCTATCTTACTACAAACCATTGCTAGGTAGACCTTCAACAGCGAGAGGCAATCTGTTCCCCAGGATGTCTTGCTAGCACAGGTTGCTTGGCTGAGCCGGAGACGATGCTCCCGTAGTCTATCTTACTACCCACCATTGCTAAGTAAACCTTCAACAGCGAGAGACGATCTGTTCCCCAGGATGTCTTGCTAGCACAGGTTGCTTGGCTGAGCCGTAGACGATGCTCCCGTAATCTATCTTACTACCCACCATTGCTAAGTAAACCTTCAACAGCGAGAGGCGATCTGTTCCCCAGGATGTCTTGCTAGCACAGGTTGCTTGGCTGAGCCGGAGACGATGCTCCCGTAGTCTATCTTACTACCCACCATTGCTAAGTAAACCTTCAACAGCGAGAGACGATCTGTTCCCCAGGATGTCTTGCTAGCACAGGTTGCTTGGCTGAGCCGTAGACGATGCTCCCGTAATCTATCTTACTACCCACCATTGCTAAGTAAACCTTCATCAGCGAGAGACGATCAGCTCCCCAGGATGTCTTGCTAGCACAGGTTGCTTGGCCGAGCCGGAGACGATGCTCCCGTAGTCTATCTTACTGCACTCCATTGCTATGTCAACCTTTAACAGTGAGAGACGATATGATCCCCAGGAAGTTTGCTAGCACCGGTTGCTTGGCTGAGCCGTAGACGATGCTCCCGTAGTCTATCTTACTACACACCATTGCTAGGTAGACATTCAACAGCGAGAGGCGATCTGCTCCCCAGGATGTCTTGCTAGCACCGGTTGCTTGGCTGAGCCGTAGACGATGCTCCCGTAGTCTATCTTACTACACACCATTGCTAGGTAGACCTTCAACAGTGAGAGACGATATGATCCCCAGGAAGTCTTGCTAGCACCGGTTGCTTGGCTGAGCCGTAGACGATGCTCCCGTAGTCTATCTGACTACACACCATTGCTAGGTAGACCTTCAACAGCGAGAGACAATCTGCTCCCCAAGATGTCTTGCTAGCACAGGTTGCTTGGCTGAGCCGTAGACGATGCTCCCGTAGTCTATCTTACTACCCACCATTGCTAGGTAGACCTTCAACAGCGAGAGGCGATCTGCTCCCCAGGATGTCTTGCTAGCACCGGTTGCTTGGCTGAGCCGTAGACGATGCTCCCGTAGTCTATCTTACTACACACCATTGCTAGGTAGACCTTCAACAGCGAGAGGCGATCTGCTCCCCAGGATGTCTTGCTAGCACCGGTTGCTTGGCTGAGCCGTAGACGATGCTCCCGTAGTCTATCTTACTACACACCATTGCTAGGTACACCTTCAACAGCGAGAGACGATCTGCTCCCCAGGATGTCTTGCTAGCACAGGTTGCTTGGCTGAGCCGTAGACGATGCTCCCGTAGTCTATCTTACTACAAACCATTGCTAAGTAAACCTTCAACAGCGAGAGGCGATCTGCTCCCCAGGATGTCTTGCTAGCACTGGTTGCTTTGCTGAGCCGTAGACGATGCTCCCGTAGTCTATCTTACTACACACCATTGCTAGGTAGACCTTCAACAGCGAGAGACGATCTGCTCCCCTGGATGTCTTGCTAGCACAGGTTGCTTGGCTGAGCCGTAGACGATGCTCCCGTAGTCTATCTTACTACAAACCATTGCTAAGAAAACCTTCAACAGCGAGAGACGATCTGCTCCCCAGGATGTCTTGCTAGCACAGGTTGCTTGGCTGAGCCGTAGACGATGCTCCCGTAGTCTATCTTACTACAAACCATTGCTAGGTAGACCTTCAACAGCGAGAGGCAATCTGTTCCCCAGGATGTCTTGCTAGCACCGGTTGCTTGGCTGAGCCGTAGACGATGCTCCCGTAGTCTATCTTACTACACACCATTGCTAGGTAGACCTTCAACAGCGAGAGGCGATCTGCTCCCCAGGATGTCTTGCTAGCACCGGTTGCTTGGCTGAGCCGTAGACGATGCTCCCGTAGTCTATCTTACTACACACCATTGCTAGGTAGACCTTCAACAGCGAGAGGCGATCTGCTCCCCAGGATGTCTTGCTAGCACAGGTTGCTTGGCCGAGCCGGAGACGATGCTCCCGTAGTCTATCTTACTGCACACCATTGCTATGTAAACCTTCAACAGTGAGAGACGATATGATCCCCAGGAAGTCTTGCTAGCACCGGTTGCTTGGCTGAGCCGTAGACGATGCTCCCGTAGTCTATCTTACTACACACCATTGTTAGGTAGACCTTCAACAGTGAGAGGCGATCTGCTCCCCAGGATGTCTTGCTAGCACCGGTTGCTTGGCTGAGCCGTAGACGATGCTCCCGTAGTCTATCTTACTACACACCATTGCTAGGTAGACCTTCAACAGCGAGAGGCGATCTGCTCCCCAGGATGTCTTGCTAGCAAAGGTTGCTTGGCCGAGCCGGAGACGATGCTCCCGTAGTCTATCTTACTGCACACCATTGCTATGTAAACCTTCAACAGTGAGAGACGATATAATCCCCAGGAAGTCTTGCTAGCACCGGTTGCTTGGCTGAGCCGTAGACGATGCTCCCGTAGTCTATCTTACTACCCACCATTGCTAGGTAGACCTTCAACAGCGAGAGGCGATCTGCTCCCCAGGATGTCTTGCTAGCACCGGTTGCTTGGCTGAGCCGTAGACGATGCTCCCGTAGTCTATCTTACTACACACCATTGCTAGGTAGACCTTCAACAGCGAGAGGCGATCTGCTCCCCAGGATGTCTTGCTAGCACCGGTTGCTTGGCTGAGCCGTAGACGATGCTCCCGTAGTCTATCTTACTACACACCATTGCTAGGTAGACCTTCAACAGCGAGAGACGATCTGCTCCCCAGGATGTCTTGCTAGCACAGGTTGCTTGGCTGAGCCGTAGACGATGCTCCCGTAGTCTATCTTACTACACACCATTGCTAGGTAGACCTTCAACAGCGAGAGACGATCTGCTCCCCTGGATGTCTTGCTAGCACAGGTTGCTTGGCTGAGCCGTAGACGATGCTCCCGTAGTCTATCTTACTACAAACCATTGCTAAGTAAACCTTCAACAGCGAGAGACGATCTGCTCCCCAGGATGTCTTGCTAGCACAGGTTGCTTGGCTGAGCCGTAGACGAAGCTCCCGTAGTCTATCTTACTACAAACCATTGCTAGGTAGACCTTCAACAGCGAGAGGCAATCTGTTCCCCAGGATGTCTTGCTAGCACAGGTTGCTTGGCTGAGCCGGAGACGATGCTCCCGTAGTCTATCTTACTACCCACCATTGCTAAGTAAACCTTCAACAGCGAGAGACGATCTGTTCCCCAGGATGTCTTGCTAGCACAGGTTGCTTGGCTGAGCCGTAGACGATGCTCCCGTAATCTATCTTACTACCCACCATTGCTAAGTAAACCTTCAACAGCGAGAGGCGATCTGTTCCCCAGGATGTCTTGCTAGCACAGGTTGCTTGGCTGAGCCGGAGACGATGCTCCCGTAGTCTATCTTACTACCCACCATTGCTAAGTAAACCTTCAACAGCGAGAGACGATCTGTTCCCCAGGATGTCTTGCTAGCACAGGTTGCTTGGCTGAGCCGTAGACGATGCTCCCGTAATCTATCTTACTACCCACCATTGCTAAGTAAACCTTCATCAGCGAGAGACGATCTGCTCCCCAGGATGTCTTGCTAGCACAGGTTGCTTGGCCGAGCCGGAGACGATGCTCCCGTAGTCTATCTTACTGCACACCATTGCTATGTCAACCTTTAACAGTGAGAGACGATATGATCCCCAGGAAGTTTGCTAGCACCGGTTGCTTGGCTGAGCCGTAGACGATGCTCCCGTAGTCTATCTTACTACACACCATTGCTAGGTAGACATTCAACAGCGAGAGGCGATCTGCTCCCCAGGATGTCTTGCTAGCACCGGTTGCTTGGCTGAGCCGTAGACGATGCTCCCGTAGTCTATCTTACTACACACCATTGCTAGGTAGACCTTCAACAGTGAGAGACGATATGATCCCCAGGAAGTCTTGCTAGCACCGGTTGCTTGGCTGAGCCGTAGACGATGCTCCCGTAGTCTATCTTACTACACACCATTGCTAGGTAGACCTTCAACAGCGAGAGGCGATCTGCTCCCCAGGATGTCTTCCTAGCACCGGTTGCTTGGCTGAGCCGTAGACGATGCTCCCGTAGTCTATCTTACTACACACCATTGCTAGGTAGACCTTCAACAGCGAGAGGCGATCTGCTCCCCAGGATGTCTTGCTAGCACCGGTTGCTTGGCTGAGCCGTAGACGATGCTCCCGTAGTCTATCTTACTACACACCATTGCTAGGTAGACCTTCAACAGCGAGAGACAATCTGCTCCCCAAGATGTCTTGCTAGCACAGGTTGCTTGGCTGAGCCGTAGACGATGCTCCCGTAGTCTATCTTACTACAAACCATTGCAAAGTAAACCTTCAACAGCGAGAGGCGATCTGCTCCCCAGGATGTCTTGCTAGCACCGGTTGCTTGGCTGAGCCGCAGACGATGCTCCCGTAGTCTATCTTACTACACACCATTGCTAGGTAGACCTTCAACAGCGAGAGGCGATCTGCTCCCCAGGATGTCTTGCTAGCACCGGTTGCTTGGCTGAGCCGTAGACGATGCTCCCGTAATCTATCTTACTACACACCATTGCTAAGTAAACCTTCAACAGGGAGAGACGATCTGATCCCCAGGAAGTCTTGCTAGCACCGGTTGCTTGGCTGAGCCGTAGACGATGCTCCCGTAGTCTATCTTACTACCCACCATTGCTAAGTAAACCTTCAACAGCGAGAGACGATCTGTTCCCCAGGATGTCTTGCTAGCACCGGTTGCTTGGCTGAGCCGTACACGATGCTCCCGTAATCTATCATACTACACACCATTGCTAAGTAAACCTTCAACAGGGAGAGACGATCTGATCCCCAGGATGTCTTGCTAGCACCGGTTGCTTGGCTGAGCCGTAGACGATGCTCCCGTAGTCTATCTTACTACCCACCATTGCTAAGTAAACCATCAACAGCGAGAGGCGATCTGCTCCCCAGGATGTCTTGCTAGCACCGGTTGCTTGGCTGAGCTGTAGACGATGCTCCCGTAGTCTATCTTACTACACACCATTGCTAAGTAAACCTTTAACAGCGAGAGGCGATCTGCTCCCCAGGATTTCTTGCTAGCACCGGTTGCTTGGCTGAGCTGTAGACGATGCTCCCGTAGTCTATCTTACTACACACCATTGCTAAGTAAACCTTCAACAGCGAGAGACGATCTGCTCCCCTGGATGTCTTGCTAGCACAGGTTGCTTGGCTGAGCCGTAGACGATGCTCCCGTAGTCTATCTTACTACAAACCATTGCTAAGTAAACCTTCAACAGCGAGAGACGATCTGCTCCCCAGGATGTCTTGCTAGCACAGGTTGCTTGGCTGAGCCGTAGACGAAGCTCCCGTAGTCTATCTTACTACAAACCATTGCTAGGTAGACCTTCAACAGCGAGAGGCAATCTGTTCCCCAGGATGTCTTGCTAGCACAGGTTGCTTGGCTGAGCCGGAGACGATGCTCCCGTAGTCTATCTTACTACCCACCATTGCTAAGTAAACCTTCAACAGCGAGAGACGATCTGTTCCCCAGGATGTCTTGCTAGCACAGGTTGCTTGGCTGAGCCGTAGACGATGCTCCCGTAGTCTATCTTACTACAAACCATTGCTAGGTAGACCTTCAACAGCGAGAGGCAATCTGTTCCCCAGGATGTCTTGCTAGCACCGGTTGCTTGGCTGAGCCGTAGACGATGCTCCCGTAGTCTATCTTACTACACACCATTGCTAGGTAGACCTTCAACAGCGAGAGGCGATCTGCTCCCCAGGATGTCTTGCTAGCACCGGTTGCTTGGCTGAGCCGTAGACGATGCTCCCGTAGTCTATCTTACTACACACCATTGCTAGGTAGACCTTCAACAGCGAGAGGCGATCTGCTCCCCAGGATGTCTTGCTAGCACAGGTTGCTTGGCCGAGCCGGAGACGATGCTCCCGTAGTCTATCTTACTGCACACCATTGCTATGTAAACCTTCAACAGTGAGAGACGATATGATCCCCAGGAAGTCTTGCTAGCACCGGTTGCTTGGCTGAGCCGTAGACGATGCTCCCGTAGTCTATCTTACTACACACCATTGTTAGGTAGACCTTCAACAGTGAGAGGCGATCTGCTCCCCAGGATGTCTTGCTAGCACCGGTTGCTTGGCTGAGCCGTAGACGATGCTCCCGTAGTCTATCTTACTACCCACCATTGCTAGGTAGACCTTCAACAGCGAGAGGCGATCTGCTCCCCAGGATGTCTTGCTAGCACCGGTTGCTTGGCTGAGCCGTAGACGATGCTCCCGTAGTCTATCTTACTACACACCATTGCTAGGTAGACCTTCAACAGCGAGAGGCGATCTGCTCCCCAGGATGTCTTGCTAGCACCGGTTGCTTGGCTGAGCCGTAGACGATGCTCCCGTAGTCTATCTTACTACACACCATTGCTAGGTAGACCTTCAACAGCGAGAGACGATCTGCTCCCCAGGATGTCTTGCTAGCACAGGTTGCTTGGCTGAGCCGTAGACGATGCTCCCGTAGTCTATCTTACTACACACCATTGCTAGGTAGACCTTCAACAGCGAGAGACGATCTGCTCCCCTGGATGTCTTGCTAGCACAGGTTGCTTGGCTGAGCCGTAGACGATGCTCCCGTAGTCTATCTTACTACAAACCATTGCTAAGTAAACCTTCAACAGCGAGAGACGATCTGCTCCCCAGGATGTCTTGCTAGCACAGGTTGCTTGGCTGAGCCGTAGACGAAGCTCCCGTAGTCTATCTTACTACAAACCATTGCTAGGTAGACCTTCAACAGCGAGAGGCAATCTGTTCCCCAGGATGTCTTGCTAGCACAGGTTGCTTGGCTGAGCCGGAGACGATGCTCCCGTAGTCTATCTTACTACCCACCATTGCTAAGTAAACCTTCAACAGCGAGAGACGATCTGTTCCCCAGGATGTCTTGCTAGCACAGGTTGCTTGGCTGAGCCGTAGACGATGCTCCCGTAATCTATCTTACTACCCACCATTGCTAAGTAAACCTTCAACAGCGAGAGGCGATCTGTTCCCCAGGATGTCTTGCTAGCACAGGTTGCTTGGCTGAGCCGGAGACGATGCTCCCGTAGTCTATCTTACTACCCACGATTGCTAAGTAAACCTTCAACAGCGAGAGACGATCTGTTCCCCAGGATGTCTTGCTAGCACAGGTTGCTTGGCTGAGCCGTAGACGATGCTCCCGTAATCTATCTTACTACCCACCATTGCTAAGTAAACCTTCATCAGCGAGAGACGATCTGCTCCCCAGGATGTCTTGCTAGCACAGGTTGCTTGGCCGAGCCGGAGACGATGCTCCCGTAGTCTATCTTACTGCACACCATTGCTATGTCAACCTTTAACAGTGAGAGACGATATGATCCCCAGGAAGTTTGCTAGCACCGGTTGCTTGGCTGAGCCGTAGACGATGCTCCCGTAGTCTATCTTACTACACACCATTGCTAGGTAGACATTCAACAGCGAGAGGCGATCTGCTCCCCAGGATGTCTTGCTAGCACCGGTTGCTTGGCTGAGCCGTAGACGATGCTCCCGTAGTCTATCTTACTACACACCATTGCTAGGTAGACCTTCAACAGTGAGAGACGATATGATCCCCAGGAAGTCTTGCTAGCACCGGTTGCTTGGCTGAGCCGTAGACGATGCTCCCGTAGTCTATCTTACTACACACCATTGCTAGGTAGACCTTCAACAGCGAGAGGCGATCTGCTCCCCAGGATGTCTTCCTAGCACCGGTTGCTTGGCTGAGCCGTAGACGATGCTCCCGTAGTCTATCTTACTACACACCATTGCTAGGTAGACCTTCAACAGCGAGAGGCGATCTGCTCCCCAGGATGTCTTGCTAGCACCGGTTGCTTGGCTGAGCCGTAGACGATGCTCCCGTAGTCTATCTTACTACACACCATTGCTAGGTAGACCTTCAACAGCGAGAGACAATCTGCTCCCCAAGATGTCTTGCTAGCACAGGTTGCTTGGCTGAGCCGTAGACGATGCTCCCGTAGTCTATCTTACTACAAACCATTGCAAAGTAAACCTTCAACAGCGAGAGGCGATCTGCTCCCCAGGATGTCTTGCTAGCACCGGTTGCTTGGCTGAGCCGCAGACGATGCTCCCGTAGTCTATCTTACTACACACCATTGCTAGGTAGACCTTCAACAGCGAGAGGCGATCTGCTCCCCAGGATGTCTTGCTAGCACCGGTTGCTTGGCTGAGCCGTAGACGATGCTCCCGTAATCTATCTTACTACACACCATTGCTAAGTAAACCTTCAACAGGGAGAGACGATCTGATCCCCAGGAAGTCTTGCTAGCACCGGTTGCTTGGCTGAGCCGTAGACGATGCTCCCGTAGTCTATCTTACTACCCACCATTGCTAAGTAAACCTTCAACAGCGAGAGACGATCTGTTCCCCAGGATGTCTTGCTAGCACCGGTTGCTTGGCTGAGCCGTACACGATGCTCCCGTAATCTATCATACTACACACCATTGCTAAGTAAACCTTCAACAGGGAGAGACGATCTGATCCCCAGGATGTCTTGCTAGCACCGGTTGCTTGGCTGAGCCGTAGACGATGCTCCCGTAGTCTATCTTACTACCCACCATTGCTAAGTAAACCATCAACAGCGAGAGGCGATCTGCTCCCCAGGATGTCTTGCTAGCACCGGTTGCTTGGCTGAGCTGTAGACGATGCTCCCGTAGTCTATCTTACTACACACCATTGCTAAGTAAACCTTTAACAGCGAGAGGCGATCTGCTCCCCAGGATTTCTTGCTAGCACCGGTTGCTTGGCTGAGCTGTAGACGATGCTCCCGTAGTCTATCTTACTACACACCATTGCTAAGTAAACCTTCAACAGCGAGAGACGATCTGCTCCCCTGGATGTCTTGCTAGCACAAGTTGCTTGGCTGAGCCGTAGACGATGCTCCCGTAGTCTATCTTACTACAAACCATTGCTAAGTAAACCTTCAACAGCGAGAGACGATCTGCTCCCCAGGATGTCTTGCTAGCACAGGTTGCTTGGCTGAGCCGTAGACGAAGCTCCCGTAGTCTATCTTACTACAAACCATTGCTAGGTAGACCTTCAACAGCGAGAGGCAATCTGTTCCCCAGGATGTCTTGCTAGCACAGGTTGCTTGGCTGAGCCGGAGACGATGCTCCCGTAGTCTATCTTACTACCCACCATTGCTAAGTAAACCTTCAACAGCGAGAGACGATCTGTTCCCCAGGATGTCTTGCTAGCACAGGTTGCTTGGCTGAGCCGTAGACGATGCTCCCGTAATCTATCTTACTACCCACCATTGCTAAGTAAACCTTCAACAGCGAGAGGCGATCTGTTCCCCAGGATGTCTTGCTAGCACAGGTTGCTTGGCTGAGCCGGAGACGATGCTCCCGTAGTCTATCTGACTACCCACCATTGCTAAGTAAACCTTCAACAGCGAGAGACGATCTGTTCCCCAGGATGTCTTGCTAGCACAGGTTGCTTGGCTGAGCCGTAGACGATGCTCCCGTAATCTATCTTACTACCCACCATTGCTAAGTAAACCTTCATCAGCGAGAGACGATCTGCTCCCCAGGATGTCTTGCTAGCACAGGTTGCTTGGCCGAGCCGGAGACGATGCTCCCGTAGTCTATCTTACTGCACACCATTGCTATGTCAACCTTTAACAGTGAGAGACGATATGATCCCCAGGAAGTTTGCTAGCACCGGTTGCTTGGCTGAGCCGTAGACGATGCTCCCGTAGTCTATCTTACTACACACCATTGCTAGGTAGACATTCAACAGCGAGAGGCGATCTGCTCCCCAGGATGTCTTGCTAGCACCGGTTGCTTGGCTGAGCCGTAGACGATGCTCCCGTAGTCTATCTTACTACACACCATTGCTAGGTAGACCTTCAACAGTGAGAGACGATATGATCCCCAGGAAGTCTTGCTAGCACCGGTTGCTTGGCTGAGCCGTAGACGATGCTCCCGTAGTCTATCTTACTACACACCATTGCTAGGTAGACCTTCAACAGCGAGAGGCGATCTGCTCCCCAGGATGTCTTCCTAGCACCGGTTGCTTGGCTGAGCCGTAGACGATGCTCCCGTAGTCTATCTTACTACACACCATTGCTAGGTAGACCTTCAACAGCGAGAGGCGATCTGCTCCCCAGGATGTCTTGCTAGCACCGGTTGCTTGGCTGAGCCGTAGACGATGCTCCCGTAGTCTATCTTACTACACACCATTGCTAGGTAGACCTTCAACAGCGAGAGACAATCTGCTCCCCAAGATGTCTTGCTAGCACAGGTTGCTTGGCTGAGCCGTAGACGATGCTCCCGTAGTCTATCTTACTACAAACCATTGCAAAGTAAACCTTCAACAGCGAGAGGCGATCTGCTCCCCAGGATGTCTTGCTAGCACCGGTTGCTTGGCTGAGCCGCAGACGATGCTCCCGTAGTCTATCTTACTACACACCATTGCTAGGTAGACCTTCAACAGCGAGAGGCGATCTGCTCCCCAGGATGTCTTGCTAGCACCGGTTGCTTGGCTGAGCCGTAGACGATGCTCCCGTAATCTATCTTACTACACACCATTGCTAAGTAAACCTTCAACAGGGAGAGACGATCTGATCCCCAGGAAGTCTTGCTAGCACCGGTTGCTTGGCTGAGCCGTAGACGATGCTCCCGTAGTCTATCTTACTACCCACCATTGCTAAGTAAACCTTCAACAGCGAGAGACGATCTGTTCCCCAGGATGTCTTGCTAGCACCGGTTGCTTGGCTGAGCTGTAGACGATGCTCCCGTAGTCTATCTTACTACACACCATTGCTAAGTAAACCTTCAACAGCGAGAGGCGATCTGCTCCCCAGGATTTCTTGCTAGCACCGGTTGCTTGGCTGAGCTGTAGACGATGCTCCCGTAGTCTATCTTACTACACACCATTGCTAAGTAAACCTTCAACAGCGAGAGGCGATCTGCTCCCCAGGATGTCTTGCTAGCACCGGTTGCTTGGCTGAGCCGTACACGATGCTCCCGTATTCTATCTTACTACACACCTTTGCTAGGTAAACCTTCAACAGCGAGAAACGATCTGCTCCCCAGGATGTTTTGCTAGCACCGGTTGCTTGGCTGAGCTTTACACGATGCTCCCGTAATCTATCTTACTACCCACCATTACTAGGTAGACCTTCAACAGCGAGAGGCGATCTGCTCCCCAGGATGTCTTGCTAGCACAGGTTGCTTGGCTGAGCCGTAGACGATGCTCCCGTAATCTATCTTACTACCCACCATTGCTAAGTAAACCTTCAACAGCGAGAGGCTATCTGCTCCCCAGGATTTCTTGCTAGCACAGGTTGCTTGGCTGAGCCAGAGACGATGCTCCCGTAATCTATCTTACTACCCACCATTGCTAGGTAAACCTTCAACAGCGAGAGGCGATCTGCTCCCCAGGATGTCTTGCTAGCACCGGTTGCTTGGCTGAGCCGTAGACGATGCTCCCGTAGTCTATCTTACTACCGACCATTGCTAAGTAAACCTTCAACAGCGAGAGACGATCTGCTCCCCAGGATGTCTTGCTAGCACCGGTTGCTTGGCTGATCCGTAGACGATGCTCCCGTAGTCTATCTTACTACACACCATTGCTAAGTAAACCTTCAACAGCGAGAGACGATCTGCTCCCCAGGATGTTTTGCTCAGCACTTTTAAAATTGTCAACCGGTCAAAGCACCGTCTCCTGAGTTCGCTTACGTGTGGCACCCAGTTCAGTCGCCTGTCAAAGATCACCCCAAAGAACCGGACTTTTTAAACAAATGGAATCTGATGCGTTCCCAGCGCTAGTGAAGAATGCACTTGGAGTAGCGTTACAGACCATAATCACCACACCACCGCACGCTTTGTCTTTGGATGTGTCATCGAGTCTATAAACCTGATATCCGGGAGGGTCGAAGTCATCATCAGGCGAGAGATGGGTTTCTTGTAAACAAACACAGACAGGTTCAAATCGATCAATCAATATCACTAAATCACTCATACGCTTTACGAGGCCGTTGCAGTTCCATTGAAGGATTCCATTTCTGAGAGTTGGTCTATAGGTCATAGAAGTTACAAATGGTCCAGACTGCCTTGCAGTCCAGCCTCCCATTAATATTCAGCGAGGCCAAGATTAGCAGCATCCCAAGCGTGTGAAATAAAGCCAAGTAGTATGCATATAAAAAAAAGGACAAGTAATACAAAAACAAACATAAAAAAGAGACTAGAAACTAACATTGAGAAAAAGTCACCTATGTCAGCCTGTTCGTTTGGTAAACCACAATTTGGCACAATGCAAATCATGTAAAACAGTAAGTCCTTATGTTATATTAGAACTGATTAGTAGCTCAATACCTAAGAATGTCATATATCTAGTGGTGAAAGTAGATATGGAAAGAAAGCCATGATCCAAGAATAGCAAAGATCCACCCATGTCTGATAGTTAATTTGCCAGAGCTATTACTGAATTCAGTTCAACTGCGCACAACAATGAGACCTTAATATATGACAGAAATGGAGGAGGTACCAGTCGTCCATGTCGTGACAATAAAACAAAGCCAACGATGAACATAAGAATAAAATAAAAATTATAATTAAAAATTAACAAAACTGTTCTTATATCTATCTTTATATATGTTAAACCTATTTTACACTCAGGGTTGACTAGATGTAATGGTACGGCCTTACGTCTTGTAAATGTTACAAGTTACATTTCATGAAAATAAAAATAAAATTAGGAGCAAGACTATATTCAAAAAATGAGAAAACTCCATTTATGTAGGACTGATTCTTTGCTAACAATGACTTGGTGCAAAGATAAACTAAATTAAGAAAGGTTTTGTAAAAGTTACAGACTATAAGGGAGAGGTGACATCCTCTAACATGAAGTAGATGTACAGTCAAGAGCATGGAATCAGAGATAAGACGAGCAAAGGATGAGGTTAAGATGAGATCATTGACCATGCCATCCTCTAACATGAAGTAGATGTACACTCAAGAGCATGGAATCAGAGATAAGACGAGCAAAGGATGAAGTTAAGATGAGATCATTGACCATGCCATCCTCTAACATGAAGTAGATGTACAGTCAAGAGCATGGAATCAGAGATAAGACGAGCAAAGGATGAAGATAAGATGAGATCATTGACCATGCCATCCTCTAACATGAAGTAGATGTACAGTCAAGAGCATGGAATCAGAGATAAGACGAGCAAAGGATGAAGTTAAGATGAGATCATTGACCATGGCATCCCCTAACATGAAGTAGATGTACACTCAAGAGCATGGAATGAGAGATAAGACGAGCAAAGGATGAGGTTAAGATGAGATCATTGACCATGCCATCCTCTAACATGAAGTAGATGTACAGTCAAGAGCATGGAATCAGAGATAAGACGAGCAAAGGTTGAAGTTAAGATGAGATCATTGACCATGCCATCCCCTAACATGAAGTAGATGTACAGTCAAGAGCATGGAATCAGAGATAAGACGAGCAAAGGATGAAGTTAAGATGAGATCATTGACCATGCCATCCTCTAACATGAAGTAGATGTACACTCAAGAGCATGGAATCAGAGATAAGACGAGCAAAGGATGAAGATAAGATGAGATCATTGACCATGGCATCCTCTAACATGAAGTAGATGTACAGTCAAGAGCATGGAATCAGAGATAAGACGAGCAAAGGATGAAGATAAGATGAGATCATTGACCATGCCATCCCCTAACATGAAGTAGATGTACACTCAAGAGCATGGAATCAGAGATAAGACGAGCAAAGGATGAAGTTAAGATGAGATCATTGACCATGCCATCCCCTAACATGAAGTAGATGTACAGTCAAGAGCATGGAATCAGAGATAAGACGAGCAAAGGATGAAGTTAAGATGAGATCATTGACCATGCCATCCTCTAACATGAAGTAGATGTACACTCAAGAGCATGGAATCAGAGATAAGACGAGCAAAGGATGAAGATAAGATGAGATCATTGACCATGGCATCCCCTAACATGAAGTAGATGTACACTCAAGAGCATGGAATCAGAGATAAGACGAGCAAAGGATGAAGATAAGATGAGATCATTGACCATGCCATCCTCTAACATGAAGTAGATGTTCACTCAAGAGCATGGAATCAGAGATAAGACGAGCAAAGGATGAAGTTAAGATGAGATCATTGACCATGCCATCCTCTAACATGAAGTAGATGTACAGTCAAGAGCATGGAATCAGAGATAAGACGAGCAAAGGATGAAGCTAAGATGAGATCATTGACCATGCCATCTTCTAACATGAAGTAGATGTACACTCAAGAGCATGGAATGAGAGATAAGACGAGCGAAGGATGAAGTTAAGATGAGATTATTGACCATGGCATCCTCTAACATGAAGTAGATGTACACTCAAGAGCATGGAATCAGAGATAAGACGAGCAAAGGATGAAGTTAAGATGAGATCATTGACCATGGCATCCCCTAACATGAAGTAGATGTACACTCAAGAGCATGGAATCAGAGATAAGGCGATCAAAGGATAAAGTTAAGATGAGATCATTGACCATGCCATCCTCTAACATGAAGTAGATGTACACTCAAGAGTATGGAATCAGAGATAAGACGAGCAAAGGATGAAGTTAAGATGAGATCATTGACCATGCCATCCTCTAACATGAAGTAGATGTACACTCAAGAGCATGGAATCAGAGATAAGACGAGCAAAGGATGAAGTTAAGATGAGATCATTGACCATGCCATCCCCTAACATGAAGTAGATGTACACTCAAGAGCATGGAATCAGAGATAAGACGAGCAAAGGATGAAGTTAAGATGAGATCATTGACCATGCCATCCCCTAACATGAAGTAGATGTACACTCAAGAGCATGGAATCAGAGATAAGACGAGCAAAGGATGAAGTTAGGATGAGATCATTGACCATGGCATCCTCTAACATGAAGTAGATGTACACTCAAGAGCATGGAATCAGAGATAAGACGAGCAAAGGATGAAGTTAAGATGAGATCATTGACCATGCCATCCTCTAACATGAAGTAGATGTACACTCAAGAGCATGGAATCAGAGATAAGACGAGCAAAGGATGAGGTTAAGATGAGCTCATTGACCATGCCATCGTCTAACATGAAGCAGATGTACACTCAAGAGCATGGAATCAGAGATAAGACGAGCAAAGGATGAAGTTAAGATGAGATCATTGACCATGCCATCCTCTAACATGAAGTAGATGTACACTCAAGAGCATGGAATCAGAGATAAGACGAGCAAAGGATGAAGTTAAGATGAGATCATTGACCATGCCATCCCCTAACATGAAGTAGATGTACACTCAAGAGCATGGAATCAGAGATAAGACGAGCAAAGGATGAAGTTAAGATGAGATCATTGACCATGCCATCCCCTAACATGAAGTAGATGTACACTCAAGAGCATGGAATCAGAGATAAGACGAGCAAAGGATGAAGTTAGGATGAGATCATTGACCATGGCATCCTCTAACATGAAGTAGATGTACACTCAAGAGCATGGAATCAGAGATAAGACGAGCAAAGGATGAAGATAAGATGAGATCATTGACCATGCCATCCCCTAACATGAAGTAGATGTACACTCAAGAGCATGGAATCAGAGATAAGACGAGCAAAGGATGAAGATAAGATGAGATCATTGACCATGCCATCCTCTAACATGAAGTAGATGTACACTCAAGAGCATGGAATCAGAGATAAGACGAGCAAAGGATGAAGTTAAGATGAGATCATTGACCATGCCATCCTCTAACATGAAGTAGATGTACAGTCAAGAGCATGGAATCAGAGATAAGACGAGCAAAGGATGAAGCTAAGATGAGATCATTGACCATGCCATCTTCTAACATGAAGTAGATGTACACTCAAGAGCATGGAATGAGAGATAAGACGAGCGAAGGATGAAGTTAAGATGAGATTATTGACCATGGCATCCTCTAACATGAAGTAGATGTACACTAAAGAGCATGTAATCAGAGAAAAGACGAGCAAAGGATGAAGTTAAGATGAGATCATTGACCATGCCATCCCCTAACATGAAGTAGATGTACACTCAAGAGCATGGAATCAGAAATAAGACGAGCAAAGGATGAAGTTAAGATGAGATCATTGACCATGCCATCCTCTAACATGAAGTAGATGTACACTCAAGAGCATGGAATCAGAGATAAGGCGAGCAAAGGATGAAGTTAAGATGAGATCATTGACCATGGCATCCCCTAACATGAAGTAGATGTACACTCAAGAGCATGGAATCAGAGATAAGACGAGCAAAGGATGAAGTTAAGATGAGATCATTGACCATGCCATCGTCTAACATGAAGTAGATGTACACTCAAGAGCATGGAATGGGAGATAAGACGAGCAAAGGATGAAGTTAAGATGAGATCATTGACCATGCCATCCCCTAACATGAAGTAGACGTACACTCAAGAGCATGGAATCAGAGATAAGACGAGCAAAGGATGAAGTTAAGATGAGATCATTGACCATGCCATCCCCTAACATGAAGTAGATGTACACTCAAGAGCATGGAATGAGAGAAAGACGAGCAAAGGATGAAGTTAAGATGAGATCATTGACCATGGCATCCTCTAACATGAAGTAGATGTACACTCAAGAGCATGGAATCAGAGATAAGACGAGCAAAGGATGAAGTTAAGATGAGATCATTGAACATGCCATCCCCTAACATGAAGTAGATGTACACTCAAGAGCATGGAATCAGAGATAAGACGAGCAAAGGATGAAGTTAAGATGAGATCATTGACCATGCCATCCTCTAACATGAAGTAGATGTACACTCAAGAGCATGGAATGAGAGATAAGACGAGCAAAGGATGAAGTTAAGATGAGATCATTGATCATGGCATCCCCTAACATGAAGTAGATGTACACTCAAGAGCATGGAATCAGAGATAAGACGAGCAAAGGATGAAGTTAAGATGAGATCATTGACCATGGCATCCCCTAACATGAAGTAGATGTACACTCAAGAGCATGGAATGAGAGATAAGACGAGCAAAGGATGAAGTTAAGATGAGATCATTGACCATGGCATCCCCTAACATGAAGTAGATGTACACTCAAGAGCATGGAATCAGAGATAAGACGAGCATAGGATGAAGTTAAGATGAGATTATTGACCATGCCATCCTCTAACATGAAGTAGATGTACACTCAAGAGCATGGAATCAGAGATAAGACGAGCAAAGGATGAAGTTAAGATGAGATCATTGACCATGGCATCCCCTAACATGAAGTAGATGTACACTCAAGAGCATGGAATCAGAGATAAGACGAGCAAAGGATGAAGTTAAGATGAGATCATTGACCATGGCATCCCCCTAACATGAAGTAGATGTACACTCAAGAGCATGGAATCAGAGATAAGACGAGCAAAGGATGAAGTTAAGATGAGATCATTGACCATGCCATCCTCTAACATGAAGTAGATGTACACTCAAGAGCATGGAATCAGAGATAAGACGAGCAAAGGATGAAGTTAAGATGAGATCATTGACCATGCCATCCCCTAACATGAAGTAGATGTACACTCAAGAGCATGGAATCAGAGATAAGACGAGCAAAGGATGAAGTTAAGATGAGATCATTGACCATGCCATCCCCTAACATGAAGTAGATGTACACTCAAGAGCATGGAATCAGAGATAAGACGAGCAAAGGATGAAGTTAGGATGAGATCATTGACCATGGCATCCTCTAACATGAAGTAGATGTACACTCAAGAGCATGGAATCAGAGATAAGACGAGCAAAGGATGAAGTTAAGATGAGATCATTGACCATGCCATCCTCTAACATGAAGTAGATGTACACTCAAGAGCATGGAATCAGAGATAAGACGAGCAAAGGATGAAGTTAAGATGAGATCATTGACCATGCCATCCTCTAACATGAAGTAGATGTACAGTCAAGAGCATGGAATCAGAGATAAGACGAGCAAAGGATGAAGCTAAGATGAGATCATTGACCATGCCATCTTCTATCATGAAGTAGATGTACACTCAAGAGCATGGAATGAGAGATAAGACGAGCGAAGGATGAAGTTAAGATGAGATTATTGACCATGGCATCCTCTAACATGAAGTAGATGTACACTAAAGAGCATGTAATCAGAGAAAAGACGAGCAAAGGATGAAGTTAAGATGAGATCATTGACCATGCCAATCCCTAACATGAAGTAGATGTACACTCAAGAGCATGGAATCAGAAATAAGACGAGCAAAGGATGAAGTTAAGATGAGATCATTGACCATGCCATCCTCTAACATGAAGTAGATGTACACTCAAGAGCATGGAATCAGAGATAAGACGAGCAAAGGATGAAGTTAAGATGAGATCATTGACCATGGCATCCCCTAACATGAAGTAGATGTACACTCAAGAGCATGGAATCAGAGATAAGACGAGCAAAGGATGAAGTTAAGATGAGATCATTGACCATGCCATCGTCTAACATGAAGTAGATGTACACTCAAGAGCATGGAATGGGAGATAAGACGAGCAAAGGATGAAGTTAAGATGAGATCATTGACCATGCCATCCCCTAACATGAAGTAGATGTACACTCAAGAGCATGGAATCAGAGATAAGACGAGCAAAGGATGAAGTTAAGATGAGATCATTGACCATGGCATCCCCTAACATGAAGTAGATGTACACTCAAGAGCATGGAATGAGAGAAAGACGAGCAAAGGATGAAGTTAAGATGAGATCATTGACCATGGCATCCTCTAACATGAAGTAGATGTACACTCAAGAGCATGGAATCAGAGATAAGACGAGCAAAGGATGAAGTTAAGATGAGATCATTGAACATGCCATCCCCTAACATGAAGTAGATGTACACTCAAGAGCATGGAATCAGAGATAAGACGAGCAAAGGATGAAGTTAAGATGAGATCATTGACCATGGCATCCCCTAACATGAAGTAGATGTACACTCAAGAGCATGGAATCAGAGATAAGACGAGCAAAGGATGAAGTTAAGATGAGATCATTGACCATGGCATCCCCCTAACATGAAGTAGATGTACACTCAAGAGCATGGAATCAGAGATAAGACGAGCAAAGGATGAAGTTAAGATGAGATCATTGACCATGCCATCCTCTAACATGAAGTAGATGTACACTCAAGAGCATGGAATCAGAGATAAGACGAGCAAAGGATGAAGTTAAGATGAGATCATTGACCATGGCATCCCCTAACATGAAGTAGATGTACACTCAAGAGCATGGAATGAGAGATAAGACGAGCAAAGGATGAAGTTAAGATGAGATCATTGACCATGCCATCCCCTAACATGAAGTAGATGTACACTCAAGAGCATGGAATCAGAGATAAGACGAGCAAAGGATGAAGTTAGGATGAGATCATTGACCATGGCATCCTCTAACATGAAGTAGATGTACACTCAAGAGCATGGAATCAGAGATAAGACGAGCAAAGGATGAAGTTAAGATGAGATCATTGACCATGCCATCCTCTAACATGAAGTAGATGTACACTCAAGAGCATGGAATCAGAGATAAGACGAGCAAAGGATGAAGTTAAGATGAGATCATTGACCATGCCATCCTCTAACATGAAGTAGATGTACAGTCAAGAGCATGGAATCAGAGATAAGGCGAGCAAAGGATGAAGCTAAGATGAGATCATTGACCATGCCATCTTCTAACATGAAGTAGATGTACACTCAAGAGCATGGAATGAGAGATAAGACGAGCGAAGGATGAAGTTAAGATGAGATTATTGACCATGGCATCCTCTAACATGAAGTAGATGTACACTAAAGAGCATGTAATCAGAGAAAAGACGAGCAAAGGATGAAGTTAAGATGAGATCATTGACCATGCCATCCCCTAACATGAAGTAGATGTACACTCAAGAGCATGGAATCAGAAATAAGACGAGCAAAGGATGAAGTTAAGATGAGATCATTGACCATGCCATCCTCTAACATGAAGTAGATGTACACTCAAGAGCATGGAATCAGAGATAAGACGAGCAAAGGATGAAGTTAAGATGAGATCATTGACCATGGCATCCCCTAACATGAAGTAGATGTACACTCAAGAGCATGGAATCAGAGATAAGACGAGCAAAGGATGAAGTTAAGATGAGATCATTGACCATGCCATCGTCTAACATGAAGTAGATGTACACTCAAGAGCATGGAATGGGAGATAAGACGAGCAAAGGATGAAGTTAAGATGAGATCATTGACCATGCCATCCCCTAACATGAAGTAGATGTACACTCAAGAGCATGGAATCAGAGATAAGACGAGCAAAGGATGAAGTTAAGATGAGATCATTGACCATGCCATCCCCTAACATGAAGTAGATGTACACTCAAGAGCATGGAATGAGAGAAAGACGAGCAAAGGATGAAGTTAAGATGAGATCATTGACCATGGCATCCTCTAACATGAAGTAGATGTACACTCAAGAGCATGGAATCAGAGATAAGACGAGCAAAGGATGAAGTTAAGATGAGATCATTGAACATGCCATCCCCTAACATGAAGTAGATGTACACTCAAGAGCATGGAATCAGAGATAAGACGAGCAAAGGATGAAGTTAAGATGAGATCATTGACCATGCCATCCTCTAACATGAAGTAGATGTACACTCAAGAGCATGGAATGAGAGATAAGACGAGCAAAGGATGAAGTTAAGATGAGATCATTGATCATGGCATCCCCTAACATGAAGTAGATGTACACTCAAGAGCATGGAATCAGAGATAAGACGAGCAAAGGATGAAGTTAAGATGAGATCATTGACCATGGCATCCCCTAACATGAAGTAGATGTACACTCAAGAGCATGGAATGAGAGATAAGACGAGCAAAGGATGAAGTTAAGATGAGATCATTGACCATGGCATCCCCTAACATGAAGTAGATGTACACTCAAGAGCATGGAATCAGAGATAAGACGAGCAAAGGATGAAGTTAAGATGAGATTATTGACCATGCCATCCTCTAACATGAAGTAGATGTACACTCAAGAGCATGGAATCAGAGATAAGACGAGCAAAGGATGAAGTTAAGATGAGATCATTGACCATGGCATCCCCTAACATGAAGTAGATGTACACTCAAGAGCATGGAATCAGAGATAAGACGAGCAAAGGATGAAGTTAAGATGAGATCATTGACCATGGCATCCCCCTAACATGAAGTAGATGTACACTCAAGAGCATGGAATCAGAGATAAGACGAGCAAAGGATGAAGTTAAGATGAGATCATTGACCATGCCATCCTCTAACATGAAGTAGATGTACACTCAAGAGCATGGAATCAGAGATAAGACGAGCAAAGGATGAAGTTAAGATGAGATCATTGACCATGGCATCCCCTAGTATGCTTATTCGCTCGACGACCATGAGTGAGGCGTAGACAGCCGCAAACCCACAACTCCGAGTTATTAGGGGAGAGAAAAGTAATAGCCAGTACTAGCTGCATGAAATAGGTGGATATTTCCATATAACTGAAGAGGAAGATTAGTTTACTTCTCCCTTCACAGTTAGAATCCTTACTCGGAACTACGATAGGATTTAATAATCCATACATTAGAGGAAAAGGCGAACACCATTCTAGGAAGTAAATGCGTGTGCTAGGAGTGTGTATTGATTTGTTCATATTTCCGACTCTATGGACGTGTAATGGACTCATGTTGGCTGGGTTGTTCATTATGTTAATGATATGAGATTTAATGTTGTTCGAAAAGTTCATTATCAGCACTGAAACCATTTGTAGATGATATAGCTTACTATTAATAATTTTCATTTACGGCCACAAAAGCTAAAAATAATTATATTTTCTCTTCTGTCTAAATAGAGATCTTGTGCTATTCTTCTTCTGAGTGCTGTTAGTATTTGTGAAAGGAGGAGGTCTTCCTGTACCTAGGGAGGTGCCCTGAGTCCCCGAAGGGTTAGAGCGAAGGGAAGGGGTTAAGGGAATCTGGGAGGTACGACTCCGGGACTTGTGGATGATGGGAGGAGGATCTGAGGGAACTCGAGGCTGCTATTGTTAGGGAGAGAAGTATTGCTATCAGTATGATAGATAGCGATAGCCTCTAGAGCTGGAGGAGGGAGGGGAGGAAGCGAGGTTTGGTTTGGAGTCCCTGTAGAGAGCTGGGGCTGGTGAGGAGGTGACAATAGGGGAAGGGAGGGTTGGAGGTGACAGCAGGGGAAGGGAGGGAAGGAGGTGACTTCGGAGAGGCTCGGCTCTCTACGGGAAGTATCGGCTATGAAGTTCGGAAAGGTTCGGGGTGTAGGTTGAAGGACAGGAGCGTGCGTCTCCTATGTTATCTCTGTTTGTGTACACACAGATGAAAAGGTTTTAACTCTCAGCACTTCAGCATAAGGCTTCATTGTTAGACGAGAGAGAGAATTAAAATGTATTTCCCTCGCTTTAACATATGATAACTTGTTCACCTCCATCAACTTGGAGATTTCAAACTCCTCTATGTACCTGGGACATTGGCGATGCCAGGAAGGATGCGGGCCTTTACAAACGTTACACATAGGGCTGCTAGTGCATGGCCCTTCCTGTTTTCTCTCACTACAATATCTACACACTGCATCTTTATTACAACGCTTGGCACTGTGTCTGAAAAAGAAACATTTGTTACAGCGCATAGGTGACGGTATATACAATTTCACTGGAAGAACCTGGTAAGCAACTTTGATTTCTTTAGGGAGATTAGGTGTACAAAAGGTTAGTATATATTTGCTAGTGTTAAACTTGAACCATTACGAAATAAAGAAATCCTTTCCACATTAGTCACTCCTTTACTCTCAAGTTCTAGTTTAATATTTTCTACTGATTCGTACTCAAGATCGAACCAACTGATTATTCCCATCGACGAATTTAGAATAGAAATTTATGAGGAGAGACTGTAACATCAACTCCAAACAGGTTCTCTGATTCTAGTAATTTATGAGGAGGGACTGTAACATCAACTCCAAACAGGTTCTCTGATTCTAGTAATTTATGAGGAGGGACTGTAACATCAACTCCAAACAGGTTCTCTGATTCTAGTAATTTATGAGGAGGGATTGTAGCATCAACTCCAAACAGGTTCTCTGATTCTAGTAATTTATGAGGAGGGACTGTAGCATCAACTCCAAACAGGTTCTCTGATTCTAGTAATTTATGAGGAGGCACTGTAGCATCAACTCCAAACAGGTTCTCTGATTCTAGTAATTTATGAGGAGAGACTGTAGCATCAACTCCAAACAGGTTCTCTGATTCTAGTAATTTATGAGGAGAGACTGTAACATCAACTCCAAACAGGTTCTCTGATTCTAGTAATTTATGAGGAGGGACTGTAACATCAACTCCAAACAGGTTCTCTGATTCTAGTAATTTATGAGGAGAGACTGTAACATCAACTCCAAACAGGTTCTCTGATTCTAGTAATTTATGAGGAGGGACTGTAACATCAACTCCAAACAGGTTCTCTGATTCTAGTAATTTATGAGGAGAGACTGTAACATCAACTCCAAACAGGTTCTCTGATTCTAGTAATTTATGAGGAGAGACTGTAACATCAACTCCAAACAGGTTCTCTGATTCTAGTAATTTATGAGGAGGGACTGTAACATCAACTCCAAACAGGTTCTCTGATTCTAGTAATTTATGAGGAGAGACTGTAACATCAACTCCAAACAGGTTCTCTGATTCTAGTAATTTATGAGGAGGGACTCTAGCATCAACTCCAAACAGGTTCTCTGATTCTAGTAATTTATGAGGAGAGACTGTAACATCAACTCCAAACAGGTTCTGTGATTCTAGTAATTTATAAGGAGGGACTGTAACATCAACTCCAAATAGGTTCTCTGATTCTAGTAATTTATGAGGAGGGATTGTAGCATCAACTACAAACAGGTTCTCTGATTCTAGTAATTTATGAGGAGAGACTGTAACATCAACTCCAAACAGGTTCTCTGATTCTAGTAATTTATGAGGAGAGACTGTAACATCAACCCCAAACAGGTTCTCTGATTCTAGTAATTTATGAGGAGGGATTGTAGCATCAACTCCAAACAGGTTCTCTGATTCTAGTAATTTATGAGGAGGGACTGTAACATCAACTCCAAACAGGTTCTCTGATTCTAGTAATTCATGAGGAGAGACTGTAACATCAACTCCAAACAGGTTCTCTGATTCTAGTAATTTATGAGGAGAGACTGTAACATCAACTCCAAACAGGTTCTCTGATTCTAGTAATTTATGAGGAGAGACTGTAACATCAACTCCAAACAGGTTCTCTGATTCTAGTAATTTATGAGGAGGGACTGTAGCATCAACTCCAAACAGGTTCTCTGATTCTAGTAATTTATGAGGAGAGAATGTAACATCAACTCCAAACAGGTTCTCTGATTCTAGTAATTTATGAGGAGAGACTGTAACATCAACTCCAAACAGGTTCTCTGATTCTAGTAATTTATGAGGAGAGACTGTAACATCAACTCCAAACAGGTTCTCTGATTCTAGTAATTTACGAGGAGGGACTGTAACATCAACTCCAAACAGGTTCTCTGATTCTAGTAATTTATGAGGAGGGACTGTAACATCAACTCTAAACAGGTTCTCTGATTCTAGTAATTTATGAGGAGGGACTGTAACATCAACTCCAAACAGGTTCTCTGATTCTAGTAATTTATGAGGAGAGACTGTAACATCAACTCCAAACAGGTTCTCTGATTCTAGTAATTTATGAGGAGAGACTGTAACATCAACTCCAAACAGGTTCTCTGATTCTAGTAATTTATGAGGAGAGACTGTAACATCAACTCCAAACAGGTTCTCTGATTCTAGTACTTTATGAGGAGGGACTGTAACATCAACTCCAAACAGGTTCTCTGATTCTAGTAATTTATGAGGAGGGACTGTAACATCAACTCCAAACAGGTTCTCTGATTCTAGTACTTTATGAGGAGGGACTGTAACATCAACTCCAAACAGGTTCTCTGATTCTAGTAATTTATGAGGAGGGATTGTAGCATCAACTCCAAACAGGTTCTCTGATTCTAGTACTTTATGAGGAGGGACTGTAACATCAACTCCAAACAGGCTCTCTGATTCTAGTACTTTATGAGGAGGGACTGTAACATCAACTCCAAACAGGTTCTCTGATTCTAGTAATTTATGAGGAGGGACTGTAACATCAACTCCAAACAGGTTCTCTGATTCTAGTACTTTATGAGGAGGGACTGTAACATCAACTCCAAACAGGTTCTCTGATTCTAGTAATTTATGAGGAGGGACTGTAACATCAACTCCAAACAGGTTCTCTGATTCTAGTAATTCATGAGGAGAGACTGTAACATCAACTCCAAACAGGTTCTCTGATTCTAGTAATTTATGAGGAGGGACTGTAACATCAACTCCAAATAGGTTCTCTGATTCTAGTAATTCATGAGGAGGGATTGTAGCATCAACTCCAAACAGGTTCTCTGATTCTAGTAATTCATGAGGAGGAATAACTAAGTACAAAAATGAAAACTTGTTTCGTTTCTTGTTTTGCGATTTTCTCCAAAACGAAGCAAAAACGAGCAAATCTCTATAGGATTTTTGGCCTAGTCTTTCAGTTCCCTGCAGGCTCCTGAAGTTTTGCCATTTAAACTTGGGACACCATGTGTGTGTGTATATATATATATATATAAGTTAAGCCTTTGCGATAGAAAAGGCTGTTTTTAAAAAGAGGATAATAGGATAACACGAAGTACACTCACCGAGATCAGAATAACAACTGGTTTATTGCTTATCTAATCCTTCCTTTTATACTATCCTAGCTTCTTTACATTTGGTGGTCTGTTAATACCCTTAACATATACATATATATATATATATATATATATATATATATATATATTTTCTTTTTTATCCTAGGAGGCATGGGGTCATTAAAGCAGTCTTCCTTTATTACACCACTTTATTTATTGGGCCCGACATGTTTCGTGCATCTTTTCTTCGCACCTCTTCAGGGGCACTTCTACAACAAAAAATAATTTTTTGCACATCCACACAAACCTTTTTTCTACTATATTAAAACTATCAATACGATCTTTGAACTGTTCCACAAAAGGCATTAAAACATTATCATGCTCATTAAATGTTACTCCTACCCTAAATATTGCAATAATTATAGCTAAATTACATATTTTTTATAAAAGGTGTTGAGTCCTACCTTGCAAGGAAGTCCTGCCGTTACCAAGTACTCCCTCTGGAGTCCGGCTTAATACTAACCCTGTAAGTGGATAGCCAAAATGGCCCTGTCGTTATCTGTCCTTTGTTGTTGTCCTAGTCAAGTCTACTCGTCAAATATTGTTTTATACATTTTTGGGTATTAATCTATTATTCCATAGAAAATTTGGTGAACATTTTTCAGATCAGTTCTTTTATTCACTGCTGTTTTCGAATTTTTTAAAATATAAATATTTTCTTTTATTTTTCTTTTCAGGGTATTTCTTTCCTTATTTAATATTTTGAATTGTTTGAAATTGAAACTGTGTTTTTTTGTTATTGCATGATCTGTCAATGCTGTACCGTTTTCTTGTGTGTCAATGCTCTTTACGTGTTGTATAATTCTTTTACCTAATAATTGCGCAGATTCCCCAATATAACATTTGTTACAGTCGTTGCAGTTGATTTTATAAATATTATATTTTGAACTTGATGCTTTAACCCTGTCTTTAATATTACTAAATACATTGTTTATTGTATGTTTATATTTCCAGCCTATTTTACAAACATCTTTACATATTGTTTTTATTTTGTTTTCTATAAGAGGATGATAATCGAAAGTAAAATATTGCTTAATTGGATTTACATCTTTGTCAATATTGTTATTTAAAACCAATTGTTTCCTTTTTTGTAAAAATAAGTGATTATTTAACGTGGTTTCTTCTAATCTGCCGTTATTTTTAATGAAAAAATGATTAATATTAGTTTGCACCAATAATCTTTGTTTTTTGTTCGGTTTTTCGGAATTATCATTAAGATCTCTTTTACGCTTATTATTCTGCACTTCCTTGTTTATTACTTCTGTTTTAACTTTTTTAGTTGGCCTTGCAAGGTAGGACTCAACACCTTTTATAAAAAATATGTAATTTAGCTATAATTATTGCAATATTTAGGGTAGGAGTAACATTTAATGAGCATGATAATGTTTTAATGCCTTTTGTGGAACAGTTCAAAGATCGTATTGATAGTTTTAATATAGTAGAAAAAAGGTTTGTGTGGATGTGCAAAAAATTATTTTTTGTTGTAGAAGTGCCCCTGAAGAGGTGCGAAGAAAAGATGCACGAAACATGTCGGGCCCAATAAATAAAGTGGTGTAATAAAGGAAGACTGCTTTAATGACCCTATGCCTCCTAGGATAAAAAAGAATTTTGATATTTTGGGTCATCTATAAGAATAAATAATATATATATATATATATATATATATATATATATATATATATATATATGTTTGATGTTATTTTTCGTCGCTGGGATAGTATTTTTGGATGGAACGGCATTTTTCTCCAGCGGTGGTACTCCTTCTCACTTCTTCCTGGAATATTTCGATGGGTTCATTTCCATCTTCTTCAGCCAGGTACTTGATGTTTCTTCCTCGGAGGTAGCCAAGGGAATGAACCCATCGAAATATTCCAGGAAGAAGTGAGAACGAGTAGCACCGCTGGAGAAAAATGCCGTTCCATCCAAATATATATATATATATATATATATATATATATATATATATATATATATATATATATATATATATATAATTATATATATATCCACTTGTTATTAGTTTTATTTTTTTAAAAGCTGCACGTGAATATAATTAAAATAATGTTCATTCGAATTTGTGCTAATATTATTAAAAATGAAAAAACAAACATGGAGACTTGATTGGATTCAAATGATGATAAAGAAGTAAATTAACAAATATTAATAAAAACAAAAATCTTTTCTACTCTTTGTTAACAATATCTAATATGATATCAACAAAAAAAAAATATGCTATTAAAATGGAATTACATTTCATTCTAATAAAGCTAACGTTCAGTCCACTTTTTTCCTCGGAAATTTAATTTGTTAAATTGTCACAAACAATTGTGAAATCCTATTATAATTTCTTGGACAAATAATAAAATTGTATTTTGCTTTAACATTGTTATTGCTTTTCTATCAAGAGATTCAAATTAAAGCAGCCCCACCACTTACTTTAAGTAATCAGCTAAGAGATTAAAGCAGCCCCTACCACTTACTTTAAGTAATCAGCAAAGAGATTAAAGCAGCCCCACCACTTACTTTAAGTAATCAGCTAAGAGATTGAAGCAGCCCCACCACTTACTTTAAGTAATCAGCTAAGAGATTAAAGCAGCCCCACCACTTACTTTAAGTAATCAGCTAAGAGATTAAAGCAGCCCCACCACTTACTTTAAGTAATCAGCTAAGAGATTAAAGCAGCCCCACCACTTACTTTAAGTAATCAGCTAAGAGATTAAAGCAGCCCCACCACTTACTTTAAGTAATCAGCTAAGAGATTGAAGCAGCCCCACCACTTACTTTAATTAATCAGCTAAGAGATTAAAGCAGCCCCGCCACTTACTTTAAGTAATCAGCTAAGAGATTATCATTTTGTTATTTAACAAATCCCTCGGTTGAAGTCATTTATTTAACAATAATTTTTTATTTATTTATTTAAATTTTAACGTCCATTATTATTAACTATGAATTTTAGTACGGGTTATCTACAGGTCACCACCCTTTTCTAGCCAGGATAGGGCTGATGCCTTTTATTTGTTTTTATATAGAATACATTTTTATAAGTGATTTATTTTTTTAATATTATAAAATAACATTGATAAGATATCGTTCAACAATGAGATTGCGAAGGTGGAGTTTTTAGGGGATCGGTCATAATGGCTTAGAAAACACATTATCACAGCTTTCCGACAGATTTAGGCATTCACTCGAGTGAATAATTACTCGAGTAAAAGTAATGAGGGAAAATTTAATCATCACTCATCACTCAAACATCAAATTTTACTCTTCACTGTCGAAAATGAGTGATTACTCTTAATCATTATTCATCGCTCATTTGTCAAGAGTAAATTATTATTTCTTTCCTATCGGCGCGGTTCCTCCATCCCCATAGGGAGGAATCCCGCTTGTAAGGTTGATCTCATGAAACAATCCGGAAGTACCGACTAGAAAATTTTGCGTTTCTGAACCCCTATTACCCCCCCCCCCCCCTCCCCCCAAATTTTCTATATTTTGTGTTTTTTTATCTACTTCCCTTAAAATATTTATAAAACCATATATATATATATATTTGTATAATATACATATAGATATATAAATATATTTACACATGTCCATGTATATTTGGTTTTATGCATTTTAAGGGAAGTACATAAAACAAACGATGAAAAACACACGTTTATATGTACATATATATTTGTCTCTCTGGACGCCTCAAAAATGGTCCGATTTTGGTGAAATTGGTACATAAATATTTTGTCTAATTTGAAAGGTCCAGGTCGTAACCAGCAGAATCCGTCCACCGGAACATGGTTTTTGAAGCGAAATTCGCGCGAAAAAAATCGTTGCGCTTACTTCATATGCTTGCAAGTACTCGTTTTATAGGCTTCTTAGCCTAAAAAAAACGAATGAAACCATTTATAAGGCGATAGCTTTAACCGTTTTTGAGAAAAGTGGCAACATAGTTGTTGAAATAGGTTTTTGGTTTGGCTACTTAGTATCATGGGATTCAGTTAAAAAAATGTCTGCATGTTTGAAGTGCATATAAACAAAGATGAATTAATTCTAGTTACGTTTGGAGTAAAGGAAGGATTAGAATAAAATATTTTATTAAGAGACATTTAAAGTTTTGGGAGTTCTGCGTCCTCCAAACCGATTTCTTTCAAATTTTGTACAATAACGTATTTTGATGCACTAAAAACGAATCCGCTAAAAAAAAGTTCACATTCAACTAGGAAATAAGTTATTAAGCACTAAAGTTCACTGTTAGGAACGTTATAAAAGTAGGCGTAAACAGCGTATTTGTAAACACGCGCATGCGCAGATATGTAACATTGGGAAACAGAGAACTCTCGTTTGAAATGTTCATAAACCATTTATTCAAAAATATTGTCAATTTTAAGGGCATCCTCACCCCTGGGTTTTGATATATTCTTGAGCGAGAGGAAACGCATAGCATGAATGCCTAAAAACGACGCCCTAACGTTCTTCTTATCTTCCTAGACATCCTTCTTAGCTTTCTTCTTCTTCTTCTTGAGACGCGATGTTCGGTGGACACAAATCCCCAATCGCACAGAAAAATGCTTTTAAGCGCTCTTCATGTTTATGAGCACGTTTGAAGAGAATAATAAATTCAGCTGCACGAATTTATTATTCTCTTCAAACGTCTGTATGAGATGCCATCTGTATGAGATGCCTCCTGCTCGCCTGCTGTACCATGTTCGCTAACCTCTTCATGTTCTATCTCATCTGTATGAGATGCCTCCTGCTCGCCTTCTGTACCGTGTTCACTAACCTCTTCATGTTTTATCTCATCTGTATGAGACGCCACCTGCTCGCCAGCTGTACCGTGTTCACTAACCTTTTCATGTTCTATCTCGTCCTCGTTTGTCAAAACGCTAATAGAATCAGCATCATTGATAGCTTCTTCCCAGTTATACCGATCGTATTCCCTCAAAGCTTCTTATTCGTGACAGTCAGTCGTCGGGCCATGATATTTGACGTTGGGAAATCACTGACGTATCTACTCGCCTCGGGGGAAAAAGCCTCGTCCGTAAGCACTCGCCTCTGGTGAGAACAGCGATAACAAGGATGACTAGGACTCCGTCGATGGTCTACCGGTGACGATCTAGAGGAGTGTGTTATGTTTGTAGAATAGAAGGAGGGGGGAGTCTATTCGGGTAAGGGGTGGCTTCGAAATTCCCTCTTAAAAGTAGCTTGGGTCTCTGGTGACAAGACGCGAGTGCCGAAGGGTTAAGAATGAGGGAGAAGGCGGACTAAGTAATGTCCACTTCTGTTAACTTTGCTACTCTCAGTTTCCTGAGAATTGTCAAACTTTATAAATATTGCTTTTATTCAAGATGGATTTTTTTCGAATGATTGTCACCAGGGACAACAAATAACCATAACGATAAGACGGACCAGTTCCTATGAGTCGGAATTTTTTTTTTCTTTAAGGATTTAGATCTGAGTCAGTTTTTCTTTTGACAATTAACGCATTATTACTAATGCGTGCGTAAGTGCGTATTATATATATATATATATATATATATATATATATATCTTTGGCTTGGTGCTAAAAGGGCCAATTTCAATGTTTTCATATTTTGAGTTTTTTATTTACTTCCCTTAAAATAAATGCAAAAAAACAAATATACATGTATATAAATATATATATTTATATACATGTATGTATATGATACAAACATATGTATAATATATTTATATATTTGGTTTTATGCAAGTATTTTAAGGGAAGTAAATGAAAAAACAAAATATGAAAAAATTGACATAGGCCCTTTTAGCACCAAGCCACAGATATATACGTCGTAAGGTCCATAAGTTTCCGGCCTGTCCTGCTTCCCCTCCTTCAAACATGCCGGGACCTGCACCCCTATGCAGGTCCTGCCTGCTCACTCCATACCCATCGCTCGCACTTCCTCAGTCTTGTCAGTCAGTGTCCAGCCTTGAAGGAAACTCCCCATTTTTACTATGTTTAAAATCGAGTACCGTGCGGTAATTAAATTCTTTTGTAAAGAGGGTCTTACTCCTGCGCAAATTAAAGAGCGCTTGGATTGTGTATACGGGCAGTCCTCCCCCTCATATTCCACAGTGAAAGAATGGGCAAAATTATTTAAGTTAGGGAGAGAAAGTCTAGAAGATGACCCACGTCCCGGTTGCCCATTGGAAGCTGTCACTTCTGAAACAATCCAACTTGTGGAATCTGAATTGCTGTCTGACCGGCGACTAAAAACCAAGGAAATAGCAGCGAGGTTAGGGCTTTCAAAACCAAGTGATTTGAGGGTCATCAAAGAACATTTGCATATGAAAAAGTTTGTGCAAGATGGGTTCCAAAAATTCTTTCAGCTGCTCAAAAACAGGAACGAGTTCACTGTTGCAATGAATTTTTACGCGAGTATAATGCCGACCCAAGGAATTTTTTTGGACTCAATTGTAACTGGGGATGAGACAATGGTTCTACATTATGACCTACTCAGCAAAAGAGAGTCCATGGAATGGAGAAGACCAGGAGAAGCGCCTCCTTAAAAGGCAAAAGTCACGCAGTCAACAAAAAAGATTATGGCCACAATTGTTTGGGACTGTAAAGGAATACTACTGATAGATTTTAAAGAAAGGAATGCCACAATGAATGGTGAGTATTATGCAGCCCTACTTCACTGGTTACGAGACGCCATTAAAGAAAAGAGGCGAGGGAAGTTAAGCAGAGGTGTCCGCCTCCTTCACGACAATGCCTCTGTCCACACAGCATTGATTTCCAAGGCCGCTGTGATGGACTGTGGATTCTAAATAATCTCTCATGCACCCTACAGCCCAGACACAATCTTATCTTTTCTCAATGTTAAAATCTGACCTTCGTGGAAGGCGATTTAACACCGACGAAGAGCTCCAAGCAGCAGTGGAAGAACATTTTTTTAACAAAGAAGAAAATTATTTTTTTCATGGTACAGAAATGTTGCCAAAGCGTTGTATTAAGTGTGTTGAACTTAGAGGAGAATATATTGAAAAACAGTAAAACCAGTTTTTAGCGCGGTTCCTCCCTCCCCCATAGGGAGGAACCCCGCTTATAAGGTTGATACAATGAAACAATCCGGAAGTGCCGACTAGAAAATTTTGCGTTTCAGAACCCCTAGAAACCGAAAATAACGGTGGTTCAAATTTGTATATATATATATATGTATATATTTATTTATATATATATATATATATATATATATATATATATATATATATATATTTGTCTGTTCGCTCTCTAAATAGAAGACGAATGGTCCGATTTTGATGAAATTTGGTACAAAAATCTGTCGTCCAATTTGAAAGGTCAAGTTCGTTAACCAGCAAAATCCGCCCACTGGAAGATGGCGTTTGGGGCGAAATTCGCGCAGAAAAAATCGTAACGCTTACGTTTTTGAGTTCATAAGCTTGTAAGTACTCGTTTTATAGGCTTCTTGGGCTAGAAAAACGAATGAAACCATTTTCAAGGCGATAGCTTTAACCGTTGTCGAGAAAATTGGAAAAATAGTTTTTGAATACCGTTTTTGGTTTGGGTACTTAGAATAACGGGATTCAGTTGAAACATTATCTGCATGTTCTACTTTCATTAAAACTAATATGTTGAAAGTTATGTTACGTTTGGAGTTAAGGAAGGGTTAGAATAAAATATTTTATGAACAGATATGAAAAGTTTTGGAAACTTCGTATACTTTCATTAATATCTCGAACACGGTTGGGAAATCGTGGTAAGTGGATTGAAACTATTTGAAAGCTTACTAAATTCTCTACAAAAATGATTCTAAAACTATTTTTGATTAGGTTATGTCAATCGGAGAAATAAATGCTTAAAACATCAAATACGTCTGTTTTGTTCTTATGAACGGGTTTTTGTCGTTCTTTTTGTAATTTTTGTCTCTTTCCCTTGGTTTTTTATTGCTTTTTATTAGCGTGGTTCCTCCCTCCCCCATAGGGAGGAACCCCGCTTATAAGGTTGATACAATGAAACAATCCGGAAGTGCCGACAAGAAAATTTCGCGTTTCAGAACCCCTAGAGACCGAAAATAACGGTGGTTCAAATTTGTATATATATATATATGTATATATTTATATATATATATATATATATATATATATATATATATATATATTTGTCGGTTCGCTCATTTCTGGCTTCCCTGATGGTCCGATTTTGATGAAATTTGGTGCAAAAATCTGTCGTCCAATTTGAAAGGTCAAGTTCGTTAACCAGCAAAATCCGCCCACTGGAAGATGGCGTTTGGGGCGAAATTCGCGCAAACAAAATCGTAACGCTTACGTTTTTGAGTTCATAAGCTTGTAAGTACTCGTTTTATAGGCTTCTTGGGCTAGGAAAACGAATGGAACCATTTTCAAGGCGATAGCTTTAACCGTTTTCGAGAAAACTGAAAAAATAATTTTTGAATGCCGTTTTTGGTTTGGGTACTTAGAATCAAGGGATTCAGTTGAAACATTTACTGCATGTTCTACATTCATTAAAACTAATATGTTGAAATTTTGGTTGCGTTTGGAGTTAAGGAAGGGTTAGAATAAAATATTTTATTAACAGGCATAAAAAAGTTTTGGTAACTTTGTATACTTTCCTTAATGTTGTTGTTGTTGTTTGTTTGTTAACGTGCATCTGCCACTGAGGCCATTAGCACGCCGTAGCTTGGATATTTTTTTCTTTTTTATTCTTATTATTTTTTGTTTTCCTTCCTTCTTTATTTTTTTCCCCCAATGTACTACTGTAGCTTTTACATCTACACTAAAATATTCTCCTTGTGTTAATGTCTTTTTTGCTAGATATAACCTTGAACCTACACTATACATCTACATTAGCTCCTTTTTAACAAATGTCGGAGCTAAAGAAAGGCTTATTATCTATATCAAACATTAATATTTATATTCGTCTAACCTAATTCTACACTAAATTCATATTTACATTATTCACACATACACAATCACTTACTCGGATTATAAATACAATCACACGTTATATACAGTCGCACAATAAATACAATCAAACAATAAACACAGTCACACAATAAATACAGTCAAACAATAAATACAGTCACACAATAAATACAGTCAAACAATAAATACCGTCACACAATAGGATACATACAATCAAATCATTTATATAAGACTAAAGATTTTAATATCTTTAAGGAATTCTGTCACTCTCTTCACTGAAGCATCGTCTCTTGACAACAGTTCCTTCAGATTGGTGGGTAGTTGGTGCCGCCTCCTTGCATCTTGGAGTGCCGGACAGTCCACCAATATGTGCCGGACATCTAGTAGGCCTTCGCAGTGCTCACATAGTGGGCGTCGCCGGCCTACCAGATGATGGCTGTGGGTCAGTCGGGTGTGGCCTATTCTAAGTCGTGTCATAACAACATCGTTACGTCTATTCGTTCTGTATGCAGAGCTCTTGTTCATTACAGAACCCTCAATGTTTTTCAAAAAAAGGTCTTTGTCATTGTATTCAGCTTGCCATTTTATTTCAACCTTGCTTTTCAATAGTTTTTTGAAATCATCCAGGTGCAACGGAAGGGCCGAATCTGCATCCAGCAATGCAGCTTGCTTTGCTAAGTAATCCGCCCTTTCGTTGCCCTCAATACCAGAGTGTCCTGGCACCCAGAGAAATGAAACTTTATTTCCTCCAAGATTTATATTACGTATTAGCTGAAAGATTTCCAATAACAACGGATCTCTGGAGAATTTGTCTTTTAACGATGCAAGCGAACTGTATGAGTCCGTACATAGAACCATATTGGCTTTTTCGAGGAATCCATAATGCTCAAGAGCTATCTTTATTGCAACCATTTCCGCGTGATAGACACTTGTATGATGGTGAAGGGGGACCGAAAGATGTTTGTCATTGCTCATAAATATGCCACACCCCGCCCCATTATCTGATTTAGAACCATCTGTGAAGAGCCTAATGTGCTCTTTGTAAGTTAGCATTCTCTCAAGGAACAATGACTTGTACACTGACGGAGAGGTATCTTGTTTTCCCAGACGAGCCAATGTGAGGTCTATGTGGAGGTCTGGGAGCACCCACGGACTTACAGCTGGTGGCCGAACGTCCATTAGGTTCCCCCAGGTCCCCCCATAAGAGTGTAAGATTTCGGTTGCTCTCACAACTAAGGGCCTGGTAGCAGAACGCTTCTGTCGGTACATATCTGATACTGAAGTTTCAGTAATAACTTCTCTTAGGAAGTGATTCATTTTTGTTCGTAGAGACGATGCGTATGTTAGTATCATCAAGTTTCTTCTATGATCCGGTGGAAGATGCCCGGCCTCTACATAAATAGAATCTAATGGGCTTGTGCGGAAAGCACCGATCGCAACGCGTAGCCCCGCATTGTACAGCCTGTCAAGCTGGCGGAGCCACGATTTGCGCGATGATCCATATATGGCACACCCATAATCAACCCGAGACCGTATTAATGCGTCAAACATTTGTAACAAAATGGCTTTTTCAGCTCCCCACTTCAATCTTGACAATGTTTTTAGGACATTTAGAGACGACTCACATCTTTTTATAATATAGTTGATGTGATGTCTCCACCTCAATTGTGCATCCATTATGAGGCCAAGGAACTTATGAGTGTCCTTGAAGGTGACCTCACAACCGCCCAAAGTGAGATTTGGTCGGTTGTGTGGTCTCCGAAGCCTGCAGAAATGAATTGCCGCCGTTTTTTCAGAAGAGAATGTGAATCCTCGCCTACTTGCAATGTCATTTACCTTATCAATTGCTTGCTGTAATTTACGGGCTTCACAATCGTCAGCTGGATGTGTCTCAAAAAGAGCAAGATCATCAGCATAGAGAGCTCGACCAACCTCCGCATCTATATTGTCAGCTATGCCATTGATTGCGACAAGAAACAGGGTTACACTGAGGACGGATCCTTGGGGGACTCCGGTTTCCTGTACCTTTATGCAAGATAGTTTGTCTCCAATACGAACCCTAAATGTTCTTTCTTCCAGGAAACTCTTGAGGATTAGAGGCAACCTGCCCTTAAACCCCCATTCATGAAGTCGACGGAGAATATCGTATCTCCATGCCCTGTCATAAGCCTGCTTCATGTCGAAAAAAATGGCAGTAACGTGCTGACGGGAGCAGAAAGCCTTTTGGATGTTATGCTCCAACAGTGCTAAATGATCCTGAGTAGAAAATCCCTTTCTAAATCCTGCTTGGTATTTTGATATTAAATTACATTTCTCCAATTCGTGAATCAACCGGTAATTCACCATAGCCTCCAAGAGCTTTCCCATACAACAAAGAAGTGATATGGGTCTGTAGCTTCCTGGATCCATGGGGTCCTTACCTGGTTTTAAGATTGGGATAATAATTGATTCTTTCCAAGCAATGGGATATTCTCCTTTTGTCCAGAGCTGATTGTATAACTCCAGCAATTTTCGTTTTCCTTCGTCAGGGAGATTGCATAGTATTTCGAAGGGTAACCCGTCATATCCAGGTGATGTTTTCCTTGATGCATCCTTGAGTACCCTATCTATTTCTTCCATGGAGAAAGGGATATTATAGTCATTTTCAATGTCGTCTATTGGTCCGAAGTCTAGAGGAAAATTATCCTCATTAGCTTTGATAACCTTGAATTCGTCACTGTAAGCTGATTGACTAAATGAGGAACAGTAATAATCAGCGAAAACGTTAGCGACCCCTTCAGGATCGCCAACGTAACCGCCTTCGTTCATTAAAATAGGATTTTGATTTTTACTTGTCTTACCTGAAATTGCTCTTATTTTACTCCAGACTTCGGACGGAGACACGTCTCTAGTTATTGTGCTAACATAAGCTGCCCAGGACTCTCGTTTCTTTTTGAGTTTTATTCGTCGTTCCAGAGCCCTAGCCTTTTTAAACGCTATCAGATTGGCTTCATCTGGATGCCGCTTAAAGCGATTGAACGCTTTTTTTTTGTTTCGGTTGACCTCCCTACATTCCTCATCCCACCAAGGGACAGGAATTTTTTTTGTATGAGATGAGGTGCGAGGGATAGCTTTTTCTGCAGCATCATTAATTGCCTTCAATAACATTTGTAGCGTTTCATGTGCAGGGTTGCCTGAGGATGGCAAAACAAACAATTCCCGGAATGTTTCCCAATCTGCCTGCTTAATATTCCATTTCGTTGGTACCCTTAATTCGTTGTATCTCCCTGCTTGGTTAACTAATATTGGGAAATGGTCGGAACGGTGAAGATCACCCAAAACTGTCCAGGAAAGGTGCCTCAGCACTGATGTGCTTGTGATCGTCAGGTCTATACTGTCCAGTGTTCCAGAGGATTCACAGAAGTGAGTGGGCGTCCCATCATTTAGAAAAACAAGATCCATTTCCTCAATCATAGAATACAATATACGACCTTGAGGTGAAGACCTTCTTGAGCCCCAGGCAACATGATGTGAGTTGAAATCTCCGAATATTATTACTGGAGAAGGCAACTGCTCTATCATGTGCCTGATGTCCTCAATCCGGTATCCTCTGCCGTCTGGGAGATACAACGAACAAAGAGTAGCTTTCAGAGGGGTCTCTAGGCGCACAGCGACAGCTTGTAATTCTGTATTCACCAATATTTCATGAGCTCCCAGGTTCTCCATTGTGTACAGAGCCACTCCGCCGTGACTCCGCCCACCAGGGAGAACCGTAGGTTCCTTATGGACACATTTATACCCTCTCAATGGCCGGGCAGTACCTTCAGGAAATTTAGTTTCCTGAAGAGCCACAACCAGTGGATTGTATGTGTGCATTAAAAAGCGTAATTCGTCACTGTGTTCCGAAAATCCTCTAATATTCCATTGCAGGAATTTGTTTAAAGGCATTTTGGGTTTAATTCGTGATTAGTCAGACTCGGGAGTAGCTTTCTTTGACCCTCGTTTCTTTCCTTTGGGCCAGCCTTTTTTCCGTTTTTCATTAACTGAGGTGTATGGTCCACCTCCATCATCATTCGCATTGTCCACGGGGCAATCAGCCCCGGGACTTGAAGGAAGTGATAGGGGTGGATCCACGGCGTTTCCAATTTTTGGGGGAGGTAATCTCCCCGGTAATTTATTATCATCCACCAAAGTGGATGAAGTAGAAGGAAAATGAGAGGTAGGGAAGATGGTGGAAGGGATTGGGAGTGAGGTGGGGGGTGGGGGATGAGGTTTGGGGGGGAGTGGAATAGTGGGTGGTTTAAGTATAGTTTTAGTCGCGTTTTGTCTCTGTCTTGTTTCATTTTGCACTGCATTCGAGTAACTCCCTCTGCAGGCGTATGATGCACTATTGACTAACACTCTAGCTTGCTTAAATGTAATGTCTTTTATTTCTGCTCGTAACTTTTGGATTTCGAGTTCAATTTTATATTCTGGGCAGTCCTTTGAGCGGGAGTAATGAGGCCCTTCACAATTTGGACATTTGGGATCAGCCGGGCAAGGGTCGGAACCGTGTGCTGCGTAGCCGCAGACACAAATCTCGACCGTTGATCGGCATCTCACTGCAGAATGTCCAAATTTTTGGCATTTAAAGCATCGCATTGGAGGTGGAATGTATGGTCTCACTTTAAGTTTGTAGAAGGCAGCCTGAACACTGGAAGGGATGTCAGGTCGATCAAACGTGAGCATCACACTTCCAGTGAATTGGGCTACTTCCTCTAGACCATTCACAGATTTTTTCTTACGAAAGAATCTGCGAACGCCTATGACACCCTGATCTTGCAGACCCTCTAAGATTTCTTCTTCAGTGCAGTGCTCGAAATCAAAGCATGTTACCATACCTCTGGATGAGTTTAGTGTTTTATGCAGTTCTGCTTTTACACTAAATCCACCCAGGGTTGCTGCATTAATTAATTTATCACATTGCGCCTTGCTAGACGCCTCGATCAATAAGGAACCGCTTGGCATTTTACTAATTCCTATGACTGTCCCAAACTCTTGAACTATAAGTTTGTTGATAACAAACGGAGAGACTTTACCAAACGTTTGTCCATCCGTTCTACTTAGTACCACAAATTTTGCAAATTTGGCTGCTTTTGGACTTAACACCTCAAGCAGCCTTTTCCTACCTTTTTTTATCTTCTTCTTCTCGGGTGACCTTGAAGGCGTTAGATACGGCTCCAAAGTAAAGCGAGAAGCAGAGATTTGTCCTGTCAGTTCATTATCAAATTCCCGGTTCTGAACTGAACCAGAGGATTCAGCGCCAAGAATTTTGATACCACTCTTTTCCTTGCCGCCCTTGATGGGGGTAAGGGTTGATTTGTCATTAGAATTTTTGAGGTCCATATCCATGCAGAGGTCGCTCAGAGGGGCCTGCTTTCCCTCTGAGTTATCCTTTAAGAGCAATCCGGCTATATCGTTTGTGCTGGTTGTAGGGAGACAAGGTTTAGGCAACTCAGACCCCTATTCTTCGTCACCGAGTCTGCTGGTGGGGCTGCCACCTAGGCCGGCAGACCGGCACAGTTCCTCCCGAAGGAGAGGATCCACTCAGCAGGGGAGGTGTCCCTGCCTCATCGTGGATCCCCGCCTCTGCTGTTCGCCGTCCTTATGGGTTCACCAAAAGAACGTTGCCCAGGGGGTACCACGGGGAGATCAGCAGTAGGCGTTAACGGGAATCGGGAATGCTAGGAGATGCTAAGCAGTGGAATAGGGCACTATAGCTTAGCAGAGCTCCCAAAAGAAGTCGGACGGCTCCCATATCCGCACATCCGCTCCAGCAACCCTTTAGCCCGCCCATTTACCCCCCACTTTCCTTAATATCTCGAAAAAGGTTGAGAATTTGGGAAACGGAAGAATACCATTAGAAAGCTTACTAAATGCTCTACAAAAAAGGTTCTAATGAAAGTTTTGATTAGGCGATGTCAATCGGAGAAATACCGTATGAAATATCAGTTTTGGATTTGTCGATTTCCTTCAAATGTCTTGAAACTGTCGAGGCTCCTACTCCGAGTTCTTTGGCATATTCCCTAGTGTTTTTAATTGCTTATAGTAGTCAAATGTATTTGTCAATGAAACAGGATACGTATAATTAGAATCAATATTTTGTTTGTTAGAATTCGAAGATGCCGTATGAATATCTAGATGTGACAGTACTGGTGTTGATTTCGTTCTTTAGAATTATTCTTGGTATTCCCTATTTTCATCTGTTACCCATAGTTTTTTATTGTTAGTAGATTTTTCTTATTGATTATAGAATATTAATCTATTTGGCTATAAAACAGGATACGTAAAATTAGTGACAATATTTCGGAGATTTCTGAGCGAAATACGTTTAAGATTTTCTACCACCACGAACGGCTTTTTTCCTCTATTTTTATCCACTAGATAGGCTTTATTTTGCATATTATTCTATATAAGTTTTATTCAGCAGGGGATTCTGATGAAATGTCGTGTTTTTGCTGTGGATTTTAAATACGATGTATCTAAGATTGGATAACATTAGCGAGTCTACATAATTAAGAACCGACGACGGAGGATTACTTCTTGCTATGATTTAGTCTACATACGTAAATTAAGTCCTAAATCCAATCCTCCTAAAGTTCAATGCCCGTAGAAACCAGGGGGCCGCAGGAAATTTACCTGCTAAGAGTTAATCCTCAAGAGCTGTAAATATACCCCAGGTATCTGCCGACACAAATACAAAGCCTAGGCGGAGAGCACCCCAAAAACTCAGATCCAAACATAAGGTTATATACTAAATATTGATAAAGACTACTTAGTTGTAAACCGATTCATCAATTAGCAATCAATAGTTTTCAACAAAGGTTATATACTAAATATTGATAAAAAGTATTTAATTAGAAAAAAAAAACAATATTCAACAAGACTTGTTTTTGGTCCATTTGTGTCTACTCCATAGACTTAATTAGGTATATTATTCTATTGTAGTTGGGCAACTAAACTTTGTTTTATTTTGTTAAATAAAGTTTTTTTTTCTTGATTTGTTATTCGTCAAGACTTTTATTTGTCCTTGTGTATTTACTAGATAGGTTTTATTCAACATATTATTCTATATAGGCTATATTAGGCTGGGTATTCTACTCAATCTTGTGTACTTCTTCTTGATCCTTCTGTACATGGGCGTATATAAAAACAATTTCGGGGGGGGGCTGAGACCATTTCCAGGGTATGGAATACTAAATATTTAGAGCTTGGAATAGTTTTAGGCAACTAAAACGCTATTACACGTAAAATAAAATATGTTTTATGAACTAAGTGATCTTATTTAATTTATTTTTAAGGGTTTTACGAGAAGTTTTTATCATCAATTCAAAATTTCGGGAGGGGCTGCAGTCCCCTCAGCCCCCCCCCTCATATACGCCCATGCTTCTGTATCCTCTAGAAAGGCTTTATTAGGCATATTTTGTATTGATTTATAGAGCTTTGCTTTAGAATGAGAGCCAGATTCTGTAATTTCCGCTTCTGTGTAAAAGTTAGCTACTGTCGGTGTCCCTGACGCCTTAATATCACTTTTATTCGAGATGTTCGAGAGGATTTTGACAATTTTCACAAGATATATAAAAAAAATAAGTTTATTTCTTTTCTAAGCTTATCAAATGGCACTAGGGACATGAACGGAACCGCGCTAAGATGCTGCAGTTCCTTCGAGTCGGACTTTTTTCTTTCACCTTTTTTTCTATCCCAGGCCGGAAACTTATGGACTTTACTACGTATATATATATATATATATATATATATATATATATATATATAAATATATATATATATATATATATATATATATATATATATATAAATATATATATATATATATATATATATATATATATATGTATATATGTGTGTGTGTATAAATTTGTTCCAACCTAATTTTCGCGATGAATGAGTTGTGAATTGTTAAATGTTTAAGTGAACAATTGTTGATTGTCATCAAGTAGACTTTGCGGTTCCACCGAGGAAGGAATGAAACGGTATATTTTGATTAGATAATATGGAATTTCCATTGCTTGGTCACTAATGTGTATTTTGGTTGCAGATATGCCCTTCGGAAAGTTGCCAGTATTGGAGGTTGATGGCGGACAGCTGGTAGGTCAAAGCAACGCCATTGCTAGATATCTCGCGCATATGTATGGACTAACAGGGAACACACCCTGGGAAGCTTTGAAATGTGACGAGCTTGTAGACACACTCGCGGATTTAAAACATGGTGAGTCTAACATAGGACAATGTCTAAATTGGAATGTAATTATATATTTTAAATGCTTCTCCATTTTATTTTAGTTTTCCTTAATCTTCTATTTTATAAAAATGAATCGCTAAATGTGTTGGTAAGCGAAAATCTCGAGAGCAGCTGAACCGATTTCGCTAATTCTTTATTTATAATATTCCTTGAAGTCCGAGGTTGGTTCTTACGGAGAGAAAATTTGCCTGAAAAAGTCTAAAAAGTCCGACTCGCAGGAACTGCAGCATCTTAGCGCGGTTCCGTTCATGTCCCTAGTGCCATTTGATAAGCTTAGAAAAGAAATAAACTTATTTTTTTTATATATCTCGTGAAAATTGTCAAAATCCTCTCGAACATCTCGAATAAAAGTGATATTAAGGCGTCAGGGACACCGACAGTAGCTAACTTTTACACAGAAGCGGAAATTACAGAATCTGGCTCTCATTCTAAAGCAAAGCTCTATAAATCAATACAAAATATGCCTAATAAAGCCTTTCTAGAGGATACAGAAGCATGGGCGTATATGAGGGGGGGGGCTGAGGGGGCTGCAGCCCCTCCCGAAATTTTGAATTGATGATAAAAACTTCTCGTAAAACCCTTAAAAATAAATTAAATAAGATCACTTAGTTCATAAAACATATTTTATTTTACGTGCAATAGCGTTTTAGTTGCCTAAAACTATTCCAAGCTCTAAATATTTAGTATTCCATACCCTGGAAATGGTCTCAGCCCCCCCCCGAAATTGTTTTTATATACGCCCATGTACAGAAGGATCAAGAAGAAGTACACAAGATTGAGTAGAATACCCTGCCTAATATAGCCTATATAGAATAATATGCCGAATAAAACGTATCTAGTAAATACACAAGGACAAATAAAAGTCTTGACGAATAACAAGTCAAAAAAAAAACTTTATTTAACAAAATAAAACAAAGTTTAGTTGCCCAACTACAATAGAATAATATACCTAATTAAGTCTACGGAGTAGACACAAATGGACCAAAAACAAGTCTTGTGGAATATTGATTTTTTTCTAATTAAATACTTTTTATCAATATTTAGTATATAACCTTTGTTGAAAATTATTGATTGCTAATTGATGAATCGGTTTACAACTAAGTAGTCTTTATGAATATTTAGTATATAGCCTATGTTTGGATCTGTGTTTTTGGGGTGCTCTCCGCCTAGGCTTTGTATTTGTGTCGGCAGATACCTGGGGTATATTTACAGCTCTTGAGGATTAACTCTTAGCAGGTAAATTTCCTGCGGCCCCATTGTGTTCTACGGGCATTGAACCGCCATATACGCTCATAGTATCTAACCGTTGTGAAGTTTATTTTTTGGATTTAGGACTTAATATACATATGTAGACTAAATCATAGCAAGAAGTAATCCTCCGTCGTCGGTTCTTAACTATGTAGACTCGCTAATGTTATCCAATCTTAGATACATCGTATTTAAAATCCACAGCAAAAACACGACATTTCATCAGAATCCCCTGCTGAATAAAACTTATATGGAATAATATGCAAAATAAAGCCTATCTAGTCGATAAAAATAGAGGAAAAAAGCCGTTCGTGGTGGTAGAAAATCTTAAAAGTATTTCGCTCAGAAATCTCCGAAATATTGTCACTAATTTTACGTATCCTGTTTTATAGCCAAATAGATTTATATTCTATAATCAATAAGAAAAACCTACTAACAATAAAAAACTATTGGTAACAGATGAAAATAGGGAATACCAAGAATAATTCTAAAGAACGAAATCAACACCAGTACTGTAATCTAGATATTCATACGGCATCATCGAATTCTAACAAACAAAATATTGATTCTAATTATACATATCCTGTTTTATTGACAAATACATTTGACTACTATAAGCAATTACAAACACTAGGGAATATGCCAAAGAACTCGGAGTAGGAGCCTCGACAGTTTCAAGACATTTGAAGGAAATCGACAAATCCAAAGCTGACATTACTTCACTTATTCAAAACTTTCTTTAGAACCTTTCTTGTAGACCATTTAGTAAGCTTTCGAATGGTAACCTTTCGCTTCCCAAGATTTTCAACCGTTTTCGAGATATTAAGAAATTATACGAAGTTCCCAAAACTTTTCATTATTTCTGACAACAGAAAATTGATCTCATTTTACCTATCCTGTTTTACACACACATAAATTTTTCTTACAAATACAACATAAGAAATTAAAGAAATAAAAAGCAATAAAAAACCAAGGGAAAGAGACAAAAATTACAAAAAGAACGACAAAAACCCGTTCATAAGAACAAAACAGACGTATTTGAAGTTTAAGCATTTATTTCTCCGATTGACATAACCTAATCAAAAATAGTTTTAGAATCATTTTTGTAGAGAATTTAGTAAGCTTTCAAATAGTTTCAAAATAACATATGTGCTAATATCGAGTAGATACACCTAAAAATTACCTACTCCAAAAAGATGACTGATTTCTCTATTTCTGACGAGAAATCTCACACAGAAAACGAATTATCGAAGACCCTGAATAAAGAAGAAACGTACAAGTCTTGGTTCACGCAAACTTTGATTACGGAAAGTTTAAATAACTCGCCAAGGTATTTAACCATTAAAATTCTTGAAGAAGGCATTGATTTCAACAAGATCAGCCCATTCGTCATCTCGAAATGGATATCGACTATAGGTAAGGAAGTTGCAGTTAATAAAAATAAAAGAGATGGGACTCTAACCATTAATTGCCATAACCTTACCATATGCACAAAGTTACTCAAGTTAACCCAATTCTATGAATACAAAATTTCTGTCCTTCCACATAAGACTTTGAATGCTTGTAGAGGAGTGTTTAGATGTGCAGAAGTGGAAAATTTGCCCAATAGTGAAATTATTTCGGAATTACAAGATCAAAATGTAATACATATTCGTCGAATAACTCCGAAATCAGGACGCACACTATTCGTTGCAACATTCATGTCAACTTCTCTTCCTGAGAGAATCCGCATCGGTTACCTCTCCATCCCTATTCGACTCTACATCCCTCAACCATTACGCTGCTACAGATGCCATCAGCTGAACCATACTGTCCAAACCTGTCGTAGAAAATCAGATGTTTGTGGCAAATGTTCAAAAGACAAACACGAAGGCCCCTGTGAGAATTTAAAATGCTGTAACTGCGGTCTAGAACACGTTTCCTGGGACAAAAAATGTGCCATTTACCAAAAGGAAGCACTAATAGTTAAGCATATGGCTGTAGACAAGATAAGCTACGGTGAGGCTAAACGACGAATCAACCTAAGGGAAACAAGCTATGCCAAGAAGACTGAACCTACAAGCGAAAATAATTTATTTAAAAGAATATTCGAGGTTCTCGACAAAATGGAATCATTTATGCAAGGAACCCAAAATTTGCCACGCCGAGAAGAACTATCCGTGTCAACTGAAGGCAATGAAAACTGTCGTGATGTCCATATCAAAAACATGCTTAACGGAGTAGAGAAAAGGCTAAAGTCACTAGAAGAGAAGCTTACAAAATTGCAGCCTACAGTCACTACAGCGAAACGTAAGAACGCCACTTCCAGAACTGTTCAACAATCCAGATCTCCAGAAAATCTAGAAGGATCCAACAGCCATGTGGAGGACGAAACGCCTATCAAACGAACAACAAGACTTCCAAAGGATAAAGGAGGAGAAAAGGGGAATAAAAAGAAGGCATGACTCCGAACCAGTCAACGGAAAATACTTCTTTAACGTTCTACTTTGTACTTGTAATGGCAATTCTCACTCATTGGTATTTATATTTTTTAGATAACTATGTCGGTGCTCCAATGGAATATTAACGGTATCAAAAGGCACTTTGGTGATTTGCAGGCTTTAATGCAAGACGAGACCAAGACATTCAACATAATTGCACTACAAGAAACACACACCGCTCCAGGTAAGCAAATCACCTTACGAGGCTATAATTCCTATTTTAAGGACTATACGCAAGGAGGTAGAGCATGCGGCGGTGTCTGTATCTATGTTAAAGATCGTATTCACAGCGAACCTGTACGGCTGCTGACTACACTTCAAGCAGTTGCTGCTGTGGTGTATATACCGTTCAAAGTTACTGTCTGTAGCATTTATCTTCCACCAGGTGAACCTATTGACGTACATGCATTACACGATCTCATAACACAACTCCCGCAACCACTACTCTTGGTAGGAGATATTAATTCTGAGAGCAGAATGTGGGGAGCACAGACCACTAACACTAGAGGACATATAATACAAACTATACTTGAACAAAACGATCTTCTTCCCCTTAACACTAACCGACCAACACATTTATGCCCCCGTACTGGAACATATACTAACATTGACGTATCTGTGAGCTCACCAAGAATATTCACACATTTCTCCTGGGAAGTCAGCTCTGACTCCTTTGGAAGTGACCATTTTCCAATAATGATAACCCTCGATACAATCCAAATTAATTTTCAAACTATACCTCGATACAATTTTAAAAGTGCAGACTGGGAAAAATTTCAAAATTTAATTTTAACTCTTATAGACCAGTCATGTTTAGGTGATATTGGTTCTTTTACTTCATTAATTAAAACAGCGGCAGATGCGTCAATACAGAAGACACCAACTACATACAAGAAAAAACCAGTTCCCTGGTGGAATGATGAATGCAAAATAGCAGTTTCTGAACGGAGAAAAGCACTACGGCAGTTCAACAATAACCCGTGTAACACTTTCTTGCAGGAATACAAGCGTAAAAAGGCGAGGGCACAATATATTATAAGAACCAGCAAAAAGAAATGCTGGATAGAGTTTCTAACATCTATTAACAAAAGCACGCCTCAAAAAGTTATTTGGGCTAATATTAATAAAATATTACACAAAAAATACCGATCTCCAATTGCCGCACTAAATTACAATAATACCATCATTACATCTCCGGTAGAAATTAGCAATATTTTTGGCCAACATTTTAGTGAAATTTCCGGAAATTCTAAATTATCAATCGAATCATTAAATTATAAAAACTGTCTAGAAAGAATTCCTCTCAACATAATACCTCATCAGACGCACCCACTTAACGAACCCCTCACGATGAACGAATTAACACTCATTCTATCACGTATCAAGTACACAGCCCCCGGCAGCGATGGAATTTGTTATAGAATATTAAAAAAGCTACCAGCAGCAGGTTTGTATACTCTGTTGGACCTATTCAACAAAGCTACCAGCAGCAGGTTTGTCTACTCTGTTGGACCTATTCAACAAAGCTTATATTACTGGAATATATCCAGAAATCTACCAGCAGCAGGTTTGTATACTCTGTTGGACCTATTCAACAAAGCTACCAGCAGCAGGTTTGTATACTCTGTTGGACCTATTCAACAAAGCTACCAGCAGCAGGTTTGTCTACTCTGTTGGACCTATTCAACAAAGCTTATATTACTGGAATATATCCAGAAATCTACCAGCAGCAGGTTTGTCTACTCTGTTGGACCTATTCAACAAAGCTACCAGCAGCAGGTTTGTCTACTCTGTTGGACCTATTCAACAAAGCATATATTACTGGAATATATCCAGAAAGCTGGAAGGAAGCAATGATTGTGCCCATCCCAAAACCTAATAAGGATCAAACGCTGTGCAGCAATTATCGGCCGATAGCCCTTACCAACTGTATCTGTAAGCTATTTGAAAGAATTCTGAATAAAAGGCTACTATGGTTTCTTGAAAAGAATCAACTTCTGTCTAATTATCAGTGTGGAATCAGGCAAAATCATTCAACCATGGACCACATTGTGAGGTTAGAAAGTGAAATCCTAAATGCTTTTATTAAAAAAGAATCAATACTAGCCGTATCCTTTGATATTGAAAAAGCATATGATACAGTTTGGCGTAGGACAATCGTTTCTAAATTATCTGATTGGAATATTCATGGAAACTTCTTGAATTTTGTTATTAATTTTCTATCGAATAGAACATTCAGAGTGAAAATAGGTAACTCGTTGTCTAATGAATTCCTGCAAGAAAATGGCGTCCCACAGGGAAGCGTACTTAGCACAACATTCTTTAAAATAGCTATGGACACCGTACGTGAACATATCACTCCACCGGTGCGTTATTGCCTTTACGTAGATGATTTGCTTATATATATTAAAACAAGAAATATAGACAATGCCAAAGATGTAATTCAACAAAACATAGCAAATCTAGAAAAATGGAGCGTTACTAACGGACTACATTTCTCAACAATTAAAACACACTATACGATATTTACAAGAAAAAGACATATACCAAAAATTGACTTATACTTAGGCAATGAAGTAATCAACGCAACAAACACACTCAAATTCCTAGGACTAATATTTGACAGCAGACTCACCTGGGTACCCCATCTGAAGGAACTCGTTAATAGATGTAAGAAATCTCTGCATCTATTAAGGATTCTTGGCAATACTGAATGGGGAGCAGACAGACGTCTCATGCTAACATTCTACCGAGAATATACCAGGTCTCTACTGGATTATGGGAGTGTAGTATATTCGTCTGCCAGAACCAGCACACTGAAAATATTGGACCCAATACACACAACAGGTCTACGTCTTGCAATTGGTGCATTTAGGTCAAGCCCAACCGTAAGTCTCTTTGCAGAAAGTGGAGAACCACCATTGGAGCTCAGACGTATGTTCAACTGTGTAAAGTTTGTTTTGAAAAGCAAGTTTCTAAATAGTCCATGTTCTCCAAATTCAATAAAGCAAACCTATTTAGATCTATATCAACGTTATGCAAGCAGACAACGTCCCCTTCATGTTAGATTCCTAACATATAACTCTGACCTACAACATACTATACCTCTACAAAAACCTGATTCGACTTACATACCGTGGACAAAAAGCCGTTTAAAAATTGACTTAGAACTGACGAAATTCAACAAAACCGACCCAACATCCAGACATCTTTACAAAAAAACATTTTACTCACGACTGACGGAAAACACAGATACCTTCTTCATCTACACTGACGGATCGAAATCAGTGGAGGGAACCGGAGCAGCTGCTGTAGTGGGAGAAAAAATCATAACGTCGAGGCTACCACAAATGACAAGTTCCTACTCAGCTGAACTCCACGCTGTTCTACTTGCATTAGACAATATACCTACCACTGACCACAAAAACATAACAATCTGCACTGACTCACTGAGCACATTACTAACATTACAGGATATTTACAGTGACAATCCTTTAACGATACATATATTTACCAAACTTTCACTACTGAACAAACCTATAACGATGTACTGGCTACCTGGCCACGAAGACATTGCTCCTAGTACTGAAGTAGACATACAAGCAAAACTTGCAGCACGAAAAGACCAACTAGACATTCAGGACTCAACGTACCAGGACTTATTGACAGAGGCCAAAACAATAATTACAAAAAGGTGGCAGGAGACATGGTACAGGACAACAAATAATAAGTTACGAGAGATTAAAGACACAATTCATGAATGGCCTTCAAGCAGCAGAAGTAACAGACGAGAAGAAGTCGTCCTGTGCCGGCTAAGGATAGGCCATTCACGACTGACTCACTCTTACCTTATGACTAGACAAGACAGACCAACATGTCAATACTGTAATACAACTCTCACCATTAAACACATCCTGACTGACTGTAGACTGAGACAAAATGATATCCTTCCACACAACATACATGAACTACTTACAGATGACAGTCACTACATAGGACAGCTATTGGGCTATCTTAAAAAAGTAAACCTTTATAACTTAATCTAAACCCTATTTATTTAATTTTTCTAATATTTTACTTCATTTGATTTGACCTGCTTTATTTTACTTTATTCCACATAAATGAGATGTAAATACAACTGTGTGAGAAATTAAAGTCAACTTCTACACACGGCAAAACATGAATATCTTGTGTACTTGTATTTATTCTGTTGAAGCAGTTGATTCGCTATAGCTGCGAACAACTAAAATAAATAAATAAATAAATAAATAGTTTCAATCCACTTACCACGATTTCCCAACCGTGTTCAAGATATTAATGAAAGTTCAAAAACTATTTTTCCAATTTTCTCGACAACGGTTAAAGCTATCGCCTTGAAAATGGTTTCATTCGTTTTCCTAGCCCAGGAATCATATAAAACGAGTACCTACAAGCTTATGAACTCAAAAACGTAAGCGTTACGATTTTTTTGCGCGAATTTCGCCCCAAACGCCATCTTCCAGTGGGCGGATTTTGCTGGTTAACGAACTTGACCTTTCAAATTGGACGACTGATTTTTGTACCAAATTTCATAAAAATCGGACCATTCGTCTTCTATTTAGAGAGCGAACAGACAATATATATATATATATATATATATATATATATATATATATATATATATATATATATATAAATAAATAAATATATACATATATATATATATATATATATATATACAAATTTGAACCACCGTTATTTTCGGTTTCTAGGGGTTCTGAAACGCAAAATTTTCTAGTCGGCACTTCCTGATTGTTTCATTGTATCAACCTTATAAGCGGGGTTCCTCCCTATGGGGGAGGGAGGAACCGCGCTAAAAGAACGACAAAAACCCGTTCATAAGAACAAAACAGACGTATTTGAAGTTTAAGCATTTATTTCTCCGATTGACATAACCTAATCAAAAATAGTTTTAGAATCATTTTTGTAGAGAATTTAGTAAGCTTTCAAATAGTTTCAATCCACTTACCACGATTTCCCAACCGTGTTCGAGATATTAATGAAAGTATACGAAGTTTCCAAAACTTTTCATATCTGTTCATAAAATATTTTATTCTAACCCTTCCTTAACTCCAAACGTAACGTAACTTTCAACATATTAGTTTTAATGAAAGTAGAACATGCACATAATGTTTCAACTGAATCCCGTTATTCTAAGTACCCAAACCAAAAACGGTATTCAAAGACTATTTTTCCAATTTTCTCGACAACGGTTAAAGCTATCGCCTTGAAAATGGTTTCATTCGTTTTTCTAGGCCAAGAAGCCTATAAAACGAGTACTTACAAGCTTATGAACTCAAAAACGTAAGCGTTACGATTTTTTCTGCGCGAATTTCGCCCCAAACGCCATCTTCCAGTGGGCGGATTTTGCTGGTTAACGAACTTGACCTTTCAAATTGGGCGACAGATTTTTGTACCAAATTTCATCAAAATCGGACCATTCGTCTTCTATTTAGAGAGCGAACAGACAAATATATATATATATATATATATATATATATATATATATATATATACATATATATATATATATACAAATTTGAACCACCGTTATTTTCGGTTTCTAGGGGTTCTGAAACGCAAAATTTTCTAGTCGGCACTTCCGGATTGTTTCATTGTATCAACCTTATAAGCGGGGTTCCTCCCTATGGGGGAGGGAGGAACCGCGCTAAAACAACACTCTTCGGGACTTTTTTGCTTCGTTAACGCAAATTTATTTTTCAATAAAAACATATTTTCACAATTATAATGTTTTTAACAGTCAACGTATTAGGTTATTTGTGTATAAGCAAAATTTCACTCTTTGTTTATATTGTTTTAAAATAAATACGTTTTAGCGCGGTTCCTCCCTCCCCCATAGGGAAGAACCCCGCTTATAAGGTTGATACAATGAAACAATCCGCGTTTCAGAAACCCTAGAGACCGAAAATAACGGTGGTTCAAATTTGTATATATATATAATAATAATAATAATAATAATAATATTTTATTTGTAGTTGAACATTGTTCTTACAAATATGATCGGGGTAAATATATACAATTCATATAAATTAAATTAGAGTAGACTCTTATAGAACAAGAAAATAAAATAAGCTTTTATAATACAGAATAATTAAGAACTGATATTTCGGTTCGTTTACTACACGCTGCGGTTGCCTCTTTTCTTCATTACATCCTCCAAGTAAATGCAAAAGGCGTTTATATCGGTGATGTTAGAGGTAGTCAGGAAATAATATGTTACGGAGTTGTTGGTGTGTTCATCAATAATGGGTTTCAGAGTATTTCTAAGATTGGAGTATTCAGGACATCGCCACAGCAGATGCTCCAAGTCTTCTTGTTACAATTCACAGGTGGTGCATATTTTCTTCGTTTCTATTTTGTATCTTTGACGGTGGATGCTGACGTAAAGTGTCTTCTTGTTCGCTAATCTTAGTAAAAGTAAACCTGATTAAAGATGACCTAGACCATATCAACACAACCTCCTACAGTACCATATATAGTGCAATTCATACCTACAACAGCTACCTTCTAATAAATATGAACATAAATAGACAAAGAATCATAAGTCAACTAAGAAGAAGAAGATATATATATATATATATATATATATATATATATATATATATATATGTATATATTTATTTATATATATATATATATATATATATATATATATATATTTGTCTGTTCGCTCATTTCTGGCTTCCCTGATGGTCCGATTTTGATGAAATTAGGTACACAAATCTGTCGTCCAATTTGAAAGGTCAAGTACGTTAACCAGCAAAATCCGCCCACTGAAAGATGGGGTTTGGGGCGAAATTCGCGCAAAAAAAATCGTAACGCTTACGTTTTTGAGTTCATAAGCTTGTAAGTACTCTTTTTATAGGCTTCTTGGGCTAGGAAAACGAATGGAGCCATTTTCAAGGCGATAGCTTTAACCGTTTTCGAGAAAACTGAAAAAATAATTTTTGAATCCCGTTTTTGTTTTGGGTACTTAGAATCATGGGATTCAGTTGAAACATTTACTGCATGTTCTACTTTCATTAAAACTAATATTTTGAAATTTTGGTTGTGTTTGGCGTTAAGGAAGGGTTAGAATAAAATATTTTATTAACAGACATAAAAAGGTTTTGGTAACTTTGTATACTTTCCTTAATATCTCGAAAAAGGTTAAGAATCTTGGTAAACGGAAGTATACCATTAGAAAGCTTACTAAATGCTCTACAAAAAAGGTTCTAATGAAAGTTTTGATTAGGCGATGTCAATCGGAGAAATAAGTGCATAAAACTTTAAAGTAATTGATTTCGCTTATTCGAACTGTTCTTTTTGTCTTTGATTTTGATACTTAAAATTATGGGATTCAGTTGAAACATTTTCTGCATGTTTGAATTTCATCAACACTAATATGTTAAAATTTCGGTTACGTTTGGAGCTAAGGAAGGATTAGAATAAAATATTTTATTAACAGACATGAAATGTTTTGGGAACTTCGTATACATTCCCTGATATCTCGAAGACTGTTAGGAATATTGGTAAACAGAGGGTTACCATGCGAAAGCTTACTAAATGTTCTACAAAAAAGATTCTGAAAAAATTTTTGATTAGGCTATGTCAATCGGAGAAATAAGTGCTTAAACTTTGAAGTAATTGATTTCGTTTATTCGAACGGTTCTTCTTGTTTGTTTTTATTCCTTGTTGTTTTTTCATTGGTTATAGTAGGATAATGTATTTGACAATAAAACAGATTAATTAAAATAAGAAAAGCAATTCATTGTTAAAAATATATCGTATGAAATGTCAGTTTTGGATTTGTCGATTTCCTTCAAATGTCTTGAAACTGTCGAGGCTCCTACTCCGAGTTCTTTGGCATATTCCCTAGTGTTTTTAATTACTATAGTAGTCAAATGTATTTGTCAATAAAACAGGATACGTATAATTAGAATCAATATTTTGTTTGTTAGAATTCGAAGATGCCGTATGAATATCTAGATTACAGTACTGGTGTTGATTTCGTTCTTTAGAATTATTCTTGGTATTCCCTATTTTCATCTGTTACCCATAGTTTTTTATTGTTAGTAGGTTTTTCTTATTGGTTATAGAATATAAATCTATTTGGCTATAAAACAGGATACGTAAAATTAGTGACAATATTTCGGAGATTTCTGAGCGAAATACTTTTAAAATATTCTCCCACCACGAACGGCTTTTTTTCCTCTATTTTTATCCACTAGATAGGCTTTATTTTGCATACTATTCTATATAAGTTTTATTCAGCAGGGGAGTCTGATGAAATGTCGTGTTTTTGCTGTGGATTTTAAATACGATGTATCTAAGATTGGATAACATTAGCGAGTCTACATAGTTAAGAACCGACGACGGAGGTAGATTTATTGCTATGATTTAGTCTACATATGTATATTAAGTCCTAAATCCAAAAAATAAACTTCACAACGGTTAGATACTATGAGCGAATATGGCGGTTCAATGCCCGTAGAAACAAGGGGGCCGCAGGAAATTTACCTGCTAAAAGTTAATCCTCAAGAGCTGTAAATATACCCCAGGTATCTGCTGACACAAATACAAAGCCTAGGCGGAGAGCACCCCAAAACCTCAGATCCAAACATAAGGTTATATACTAAATATTCATAAAGACTACTTAGTTGTAAACCGATTCATCAATTAGCAATCAATAGTTTTCAACAAAGGTTATATACTAAATATTGATAAAAAGTATTTAATTAGAAAAAAAAACAATATTCCACAAGACTTGTTTTTGGTCCATTTGTATCTACTCCATAGACTTAATTAGGTATATTATTCTATTGTAGTTGGGCAACTAAACTTTGTTTTATTTAGTTAAATAAAGGTTTTTTTCTTGACTTGTTATTCGTCAAGACTTTTATTTGTCCTTGTGTATTTACTAGATAGGTTTTATTCGGCATATTATTCTATATAGGCTATATTAGGCAGGGTATTCTACTCAATCCTTCTGTACATGGGCGTATATAAAAACAATTTCGGGGGGGGCTGAGACCATTTCCAGGGTATGGAATACTAAATATTTAGAGCTTGGAATAGTTTTAGGCAACTAAAACGCTATTACACGTAAAATAAAATATGTTTAATGAACTAAGTGATCTTATTTAATTTATTTTTAAGGGTTTTACGAGAAGTTTTTATCATGTATTCAAAATTTTGGGAGGGGCTGCAGCCCCCTCAGCCCCCCCCCCTCATATACGCCCATGCTTCTGTATCCTCTAGAAAGGCTTTATTAGGCATATTTTGTATTGATTTATAGAGCTTTGCTTTAGAATGAGAGCCAGATTCTGTAATTTCCGCTTCTGTGTATAAGTTAACTACTGTCGGTGTCCCTGATGCCTTAATATCACTTTTATTCGAGATGTTCGAGAGGATTTTGACAATTTTCACGAGATATATTAAGAAAAATAAGTTTATTTCTTTTCTAAGCTTATCAAATGGCACTAGGGACATGAACGGAACCGCGCTAAGATGCTGCAGTTCCTGCGAGTCGGACTTTTTGTCTTTGATTTTGTTACTTAGAATTATGGAATTCAGTTGAAACATTTTCTGCATGTTCGAATTTTACCAACACTAATATGTTGAAATTTTGGTTAAATTTGGAGAAAAGGAAGGGTTAGAATAAAATATTTTATTAACAGACAAGAAAAGTTTTGGTAACCTTTTATACTTTCGTTAGTATCTCGAAAACCGTTGAAAATCTTGGGAAGCGAAAGGTTACCATTCGAAAGCTTACTAAATGGTCTACAAAAAAAGGTTCTAAAGAAAGTTTTGAATAAGCGATGTCAATCGGATAAATAAGTGCTTAAACTTTGGAGTAATTGATTTCGTTTATTCCAACGGTTCTTTTTGCCTGTTTTTATTCTTTGTTTTGTTTTTTTTTTAATTGCTTATAGTTGGATAATGTATTTGACAATAAAACAGATTAAGTGAAATAAGAAAAACAATTCATTCTTAGAAATATAGGCTGCCAAGAGAAAGAGATTTTTTTTATCTCTGTTTACCTTTGTTCTTAATTGTTTTTTTTTCTCGGTTTGCCTTAGTTTTTAATATCTTGCTGTTATTTTTATTGCATTTTTTTTCAATAAAACATGACAAGTAATTGAGAAGCGTGTTTGTATTTTGAATTGACTTTGAGAGTCTTGCTTTAGATTGAGGAATTTCCGCTTCTAACCTGTGGGTGTTAGAAGCGGAAACAGTTTTCATGAAATAATAATAAAAAAAAAAAAGATTAGTTCTATTTTAAACTTTCGAAATGACAATATGTATGAGAATGGACACGTCTTAAAATGACGCAGTTCCTGCAGAAATAGAATGTTTAGACTCTGTGTAGGGTCAGACATTTGCCCGGGTCGAGCTACTAGGCAGGCTTCAGGTAGGTTTTATTGCATTTCATAAATCAAGATGCATCCTAGGAGAGATGACAGATATTGTACCTGTAGGAAGACATAAAGCCAAATGCTATAGTAGAAATATAATTATATTTTGTGGTTCTATGTGGCGTAATTCATTAAAAAATAACATAATAATACTTTCCCATTTTCTTGTACAATTTTATTTTGTTTAATTGCATTTAACAGTAAAATGAGTAGTTTAGTGTTTTTAATTGCATTTAACACTAAAATGGATATGTTAGTAAAGCAAGGTAAGTCAATTAGAAACATATTCTTAATAGAGTCTTCGTAGAGAGAAACTTGGGACGGCGGAAAGAGTAATTTCCGCTTAGAATAGTTTCTTGTACCTGGCCGACAATCTTGCTTTTCTTTGGAATATGTGTTTACATTAAGAATGATCTAAACAAAGTAATAACTGTTTCTATTCTAAGTATACAAAATGACACTAGGGATATAAATGGAACCGCGCTAAGATGATGCAGTTCCTGCGAGTCGGACTTTTTGTCGTTCTTTTTGTCTCTTTCCCTTGGTTTTTTATTTTTGTAATTTCTTATGTTGGGAAAAAGTATTTGTGTGTAAAACAGGATAGGAAAAAAAGTCCGACTCGCAGGAACTGCATCATCTTAGCGCGGTTCCGTTCTTATCCGAAGTGCGATTAGTAAAGGAATAGTAGCAGCTATCGGTAGGTTTTGATCTTTCGTTAAAAATATAAAATAAAATCTCAAAAAGAAGGAAGCTTAAAGCGCCACATATGGAAACTGACAGTTTTCTAAGCGGATGGGACTCTCCCGTCATCGCGACGCTCACTCTAGGAAAACTCTATTACCAATATGATTCTTATTTTCTCAGCTTTAATGAAATACTCATTCCACCGTTAAATAAACTTAAAAAACAAAAGTGAGGTAAACAGTGACAAAAACCCGTTTAAAATAACAAAACTAACACTTTCGTAGTTTTAAGCACTTACTTCTCCGACTGACATTGCCCCATCGAAATTTCCTTCAGAATCTTTTTTTTAGAGAATTTAGTAAGCTTTTGAATGGTTATATCGTACTTCCCACGATTTCTTAACTGTTTTGAAGATATTAAGGGGGGAAAATGGTGCTAATACTTACCGATAGCTGCTATATTCCTTCACTAATCGCACTTCAGATAAGAACGGAACCGCGCTAAGATGAAGCAGTTCCTGCGGGTCGGACTTTTTTTTTGTCAGACAAGTTAATGTATTATGTTTATATTATAATATAAATATTATGTTTATAAGAAGAGCAAATCACTTTAATTGCTGTGTAAAATATTGTTGCTAGATAAATCTAAGTACTATATAAGGAAAAAATGGTGCTAATGACTCAGATTTTGATGCACCATAAAAGAAAAAAAAAATTAAGGACAATATACGAAGATTCCAAACCATTTCATGTCTGTTAATAAAATATTTTATTCTAATCCCAATAACGCTACACTTATACACAAATAAATTTTTTTTAAGTACCTACTTAATACGTATAAAATAAGGTTATAATAAGCGATCCGCTGTGGCATATAACAAGTACTACCACCGTGTGGAGTGCAACTAGTATAAGCCGGTACGTCAGTACCACTGTGGTATGTAAAGAGCGGCTGTTCTGATACTCGCAAAAATTAGAAATCCTACATTCCTAAAGTTGTTTGGAAGCTTATCTTTATGACTCTAGAAAGGGACTTACAGATGACGAGGATACACTGGGCGATACCTGTACTGGGAATGCCCTCCACCCTAAGCCTCCTAGCTCCTCACCTTCGAATTGAAACAAAACATTGTTTCTATATATACGTATCCTGTTTTATTGACTAATACATTTGACTACTATAAGCAATCACAAAAATAACGAGCAGTGAAAAAAAAACTGTAGGAAACACACAAAAAGATTCGTTCAAATGAACGAAATTACCTATGTTTTAAGCACTTATTTCTCCAAATATAACCGTCCCATCGCAAATGTCTTTAAAACATTTTTTGTAGAAAATTTAGTAACCTTTCGAATGGTAACCTTTCGCTTCCCAAGATTTTCAACCGTTTTCGAGATATTAATGAAAGTATACGAAGTTCCAAAAATTTTCATTATTTCTAGCAACAGAAAATTGGTCTCATTTTTCCTATCCTGTTTTACAAACAAATACATTTTCCTAACATAAGAAATTACAAAAATAAAAAACCAAGGGAAATAGACAACAATTACAAAAAGTCCGACTCGCAGGAACTGCGTCATCTTAGCGCGGTTCCAGTTTTTTTTTTTTTTTTTTTTTTTTTTTTTTTTTTTTTTTTTTTTTTTTTTTTTTTTTTTTTTTTTTTTTTTTTACGGCACATCTACATCTAGGTCATTAGCGCCGACATCTAGGGTGTAGCGAGGAATTTCACCAGCGAGCCGTGGGATGATAAAATTCCTGCCGGAGGTTGGGAATCGAACCCACCATCTCCCGCTTATGAATCCAAGGCGCTAGCCATTAGGCAACGGGAGACCCCGGTTCCTGTTCATATCCCTATTCTCATTTGAAAAGCATAGAATAGAAACAGATAATATTTTCCTCGGCCATTGTTCAAAGGGTTTTATGGCTATACCTGGGGTCAGGTCCGCAAAACCCTAGAATCCTCTTCTACCGATACTTCATTTCATACGTTTCAATGAATTGGAAAATATCAAATATTTTCACACATTCCTGTGTTCTTTTACTATAGTAATAATTCTACAGATAAAATCAATTAAAAAATAAAATAAAAAAACCAACAGCATAAAGGCAATTGAAAATATTCAAAAGACGTCATCGAATCTTTTTCTCTTGGCAAGCTATATTTCTAACAATGAATTGTTTTTCTTATTTTGCCTAATCTGTTTTATTGTAAAATACATTATCCAACTATAAGCAATTAAAAAATAACAAGGAATAAAAACAGACAAAAAGAACAGTTCGAATAAGCAAAATCAATTACTTTAATGTTTTAAGCACTTATTTCTCCGATTGACATCGCCTAATCAAAACTTTTATCAGAACCTTTTTTGTAGAGCATTTAGTAAGCTTTCTAATGGTATTCTTTCGTTTACCAAGATTCTCAACCTTTTTCGAGATATTAAGGAAAACATACAAAGTTACCAAAACTTTTTAAGTCTGTTAATAAAATATTTTATTCCAACCCTTCCTTAACTCCAAACGTAACCAAAATTTCAACATATTAGTTTTGATGAAAGTAGAACATGCAGAAAATGTTTCAACTGAATCCCATGTTTCTAAGTACCCAAACCAAAAACGGTATTCAAAAACTATTTTTCCAATTTTCTCGAAAACGGTTAAAGCTATCGCCTTGAAAATGGTTTCATGCGTTTTCCTAGCCCAAGAAGCCTATAAAAAGAGTACTTACAAGCTTATGAACTCAAAAACGTAAGCGTTACGATTTTTTCTGCGCGAATTTCGCCCCAAACTCCATCTTCCAGTGGGCGGATTTTTTTGGTTAACGAACTTGACCTTTCATATTGGACGACTGATTTTTGTACCAACTTTCATCAAAATCGGACCATTCGTCTTCGACCTAGAGAGCGAACAGACAATATATATATATATATATATATATATATATATATATATATATGTATAAATATAAAAATATATACATATATATATATATATATATATATATATATATATATCAAATTTGAACCACCGTTATTTTCGGTCTCTAGGGGTTCTGAAACGCGAAATTTTCTTGTCGGCACTTCCGGATTGTTTCATTGTATCAACCTTATAAGCGGGGTTCCTCCCTATGGGGGAGGGAGGAACCGCGCTAAAAGAACGACAAAAACCCGTTCATAAGAACAAAACAGACGTATTTGAAGTTTTAAGAACTTATTTCTCCGATTGACATAACCTAATCAAAAATAGTTTTAGAATCATTTTTGTAGACAATTTAGTAAGCTTTCAAATAGTTTCTATCCACTTACCACGATTTCCCAACCGTGTTCGAGATATTAATGAAATTATACGAAGTTCCCAAAACTTTTCATGTCTGTTCATAAAATATTTTATTCTAACCCTTCCTTAACTCCAAACGTAACATAACTTTCAACATATTAGTTTTAATGAAAGTAGAACATGCAGATAATGTTTCAACTGAATCCCGTGATTCTAAGTACCCAAACCAAAAACGGTATTCAAAAACTATTTTTCCAATTTTCTCGAAAACGGTTAAAGCTATCGCCTTGAAAATGGTTACATTCGTTTTCCTAGCCCAAGAAGCCTATAAAAAGAGTACTTACAAGCTTATGAACTCAAAAACGTAAGCGTTACGATTTTTTCTGCGCGAATTTCGCCCCAAACGCCATCTTCCAGTGGGCGGATTTTGCTGGTTAACGAACTTGACCTTTCAAATTGGACGACTGATTTTTGTACCAAATTTCATAAAAATCGGACCATCAGGGAAGCCAGAAATGAGCGAACAGACAAATATATATATATATATATATATATATATATATATATATATATATATATATATATATATATATATATATATATATATATATATACATATATATATATATATATATACAAATTTGAACCACCGTTATTTTCGGTCTCTAGGGGTTCTGAAACGCGAAATTTTCTTGTCGTCACTTCCGGATTGTTTCATTGTATCAACCTTATAAGCGGGGTTCCTCCCTATGGGGGAAGGGAGGAACGGCGCTAATAAGACCAATTTTCTGTTGCTAGAAATAATGAAAATTCTGGGAACTTCGTATACTTTCATTAATATCTCGAAAACGGTGGAAAATCTTGGGAAGCGATAGGATACCATTCGAAAGCTTACTTTACATTTAGTAAGCTTTTGAATGGTAACCTTCCGCTTCGCAAGAATGTCAACGGTTTTCCAAATACTAACGAAAGTATACAAAGTTACCAAAACTTTTCTTGTCTGTTAATAAAATATTTTATTCTAACCCTTCCTTTACTCCAAACGTAACCAAAATTTCAACATATTAGTGTTGATGAAATTCGAACATGCAGAAAATGTTTCAACTGAATCCCATAATAGTAAGTACCAAAATCAAAGACAAAAAGAACAGTTCGAATAAACGAGATCAATTACTTTAAAGTTTTAAGCTCTTATTTCTCCGATTGACATTGCCTAATCAAAACTCTCATTAGAACCATTTTTGTAGAGCATTTCGTAAGCTTTCTAATGGTAACCTTACGCTTCGGAAGATTCTCAACCTTTTTCGAGATACTAACGAAAGTATCCAAAGTTGCCAGAACTTTTTATGTCTGTTAATAAAATATTTTATTAAGAGAGAGAGAGAGAAAGATACTCGGGAGCATGCGGTGAGTGATTCGTGCAGCTGTTTTGCACGGTAGGGCGATGACGACCATGGGGTTCTTTCGCCCAAAAACGGCACAAACAAACAAACAAAAACGATATTCAAAAACTATTTTTTCATTTTTCTAACTTAATCGACAAACCGACTTTAGCCGCCTTTAGCCGACTTTAGCCGCCCAGAATGCCCAGACCACGGAGAAGAAGTCTGTCAATGAAAAAGACTGGTCAAGAAGCGTCAAGACAGAATGCCCAGACCACGGAGAAGAAGTCTGTGAATGAAATAGACTGGTCAAGAAGCGTCAAGACAGAATGGCCAGACCACGGAGAAGAAGTCTGTCAATGAAAAAGACTGGTCAAGAAGCGTCAAGACAGAATGCCCAGACCACGGAGAAGAAGTCTGTGAATGAAACAGACTGGTCAAGAAGCGTCAAGACAGAATGGCCAGACCACGGAGAAGAAGTCTGTCAATGAAACAGACTGGTCAAGAAGCGTCAAGACAGAATGGCCAGACCACGGAGATGAAGTCTGTCAATGAAAAAGACTGGTCAAGAAGCGTCAAGACAGAATGCCCAGACCACGCAGAAGAAGTCTGTCAATGAAAAAGACTGGTCAAGAAGCGTCAAGACAGAATGCCCAGACCACGGAGAAGAAGTCTGTGAATGAAACAGACTGGTCAAGAAGCGTCAAGACAGAATGCCCAGACCACGCAGAAGAAGTCTGTCAATGAAAAAGACTGGTCAAGAAGCGTCAAGACAGAATGGCCAGACCACGGAGAAGAAGTCTGTCAATGAAAAAGACTGGTCAAGAAGCGTCAAGACAGAAGCCCAGACCACGGAGAAGAAGTCTGTCAATGAAAAAGACTGGTCAAGAAGCGTCAAGACAGAATGGCCAGACCACGGAGAAGAAGTCTGTCAATGAAAAAGACTGGTCAAGAAGCGTCAAGAGAGAATGCCCAGACCACGCAGAAGAAGTCTGTCAATGAAAAAGACTGGTCAAGAAGCGTCAAGACAGAATGCCCAGACCACGGAGAAGAAGTCTGTGAATGAAACAGACTGGTTAAGAAGCGTCAAGACAGAATGCCCAGACCACGGAGAAGAAGTCTGTCAATGAAAAAGACTGGTCAAGAAGCGTCAAGACAGAATGGCCAGACCACGGAGAAGAAGTCTGTCAATGAAAAAGACTGGTCAAGAAGCGTCAAGACAGAATGCCCAGACCACGGAGAAGAAGTCTGTCAATGAAAAAGACTGGTCAAGAAGCGTCAAGACAGAATGCCCAGACCACGGAGAAGAAGTCTGTCAATGAAAAAGACTGGTCAAGAAGCGTCAAGACAGAATGCCCAGACCACGGAGAAGAAGTCTGTCAATGAAAAAGACTGGTCAAGAAGCGTCAAGACAGAATGGCCAGACCACGGAGAAGAAGTCTGTCAATGAAAAAGACTGGTCAAGAAGCGTCAAGACAGAAGCCCAGACCACGGAGAAGAAGTCTGTCAATGAAAAAGACTGGTCAAGAAGCGTCAAGACAGAATGCCCAGACCACGGAGAAGAAGTCTGTCAATGAAAAAGACTGGTCAAGAAGCGTCAAGACAGAATGCCCAGACCACGCAGAAGAAGTCTGTCAATGAAAAAGACTGGTCAAGAAGCGTCAAGACAGAATGCCCAGACCACGGAGAAGAAGTCTGTGAATGAAACAGACTGGTCAAGAAGCGTCAAGACAGAATGCCCAGACCACGGAGAAGAAGTCTGTCAATGAAAAAGACTGGTCAAGAAGCGTCAAGACAGAATGGCCAGACCACGGAGAAGAAGTCTGTCAATGAAAAAGACTGGTCAAGAAGCGTCAAGACAGAATGCCCAGACCACGGAGAAGAAGTCTGTCAATGAAAAAGACTGGTCAAGAAGCGTCAAGACAGAATGCCCAGACCACGGAGAAGAAGTCTGTCAATGAAAAAGACTGGTCAAGAAGCGTCAAGACAGAATGCCCAGACCACGGAGAAGAAGTCTGTCAATGAAAAAGACTGGTCAAGAAGCGTCAAGACAGAATGGCCAGACCACGGAGAAGAAGTCTGTCAATGAAAAAGACTGGTCAAGAAGCGTCAAGACAGAATGCCCAGACCACGGAGAAGAAGTCTGTCAATGAAAAAGACTGGTCAAGAAGCGTCAAGACAGAATGGCCAGACCACGGAGAAGAAGTCTGTCAATGAAAAAGACTGGTCAAGAAGCGTCAAGACAGAATGCCCAGACCACGGAGAAGAAGTCTGTCAATGAAAAAGACTGGTCAAGAAGCGTCAAGACAGAATGCCCAGACCACGGAGAAGAAGTCTGTCAATGAAAAAGACTGGTCAAGAAGCGTCAAGACAGAATGCCCAGACCACGGAGAAGAAGTCTGTCAATGAAAAAGACTGGTCAAGAAGCGTCAAGACAGAATGGCCAGACCACGGAGAAGAAGTCTGTCAATGAAAAAGACTGGTCAAGAAGCGTCAAGACAGAATGCCCAGACCACGGAGAAGAAGTCTGTCAATGAAAAAGACTGGTCAAGAAGCGTCAAGACAGAATGGCCAGACCACGGAGAAGAAGTCTGTCAATGAAAAAGACTGGTCAAGAAGCGTCAAGACAGAATGCCCAGACCACGGAGAAGAAGTCTGTCAATGAAAAAGACTGGTCAAGAAGCGTCAAGACAGAATGCCCAGACCACGGAGAAGAAGTCTGTCAATGAAAAAGACTGGTCAAGAAGCGTCAAGATCAATCGAGGTAAAACAAACTAATAATTCTTGCTATTTGATATTTGAAATACAACAGCAATCTACGACATTTAACGATGCCAGTCCTTTTCTAATATATCGTTGGGTTTGTTCATTTTCAAAAAAGGTAAAAATGAAGTTTCACGCCCTCAAGCCCGATTTCTTTCAACTTTTGTACAATAACGTATTTTGATGCACTAAACACGAATACGTTAAAGAAACCTTCCCATTTAACTAGGAAAGAAGTTATTAAGCACAAAAGTTAATCGAATAATTAATAGAATTCTTTTAATTTTAGCGAGTTGGATTGACTGAGGTTTTGTTATCTTCTTGAGCGAGTGGAAACGCATTGCATGTATGCCTTAAAGTCTTCATTCATGCCTTAAAGTCGTCACAAATTTAGTTGTTTACATTAGCTCTCATAACCCGCATAACAGTGAACTCTAGTGCTTAATAACTTCTTTTCTAGTTGAATGCGAAGGCTCAACAGTTTCGCAAGTGCTGTGTTTATTTAGTGAGCTTCGTGTTTTTTTGTAAGAACTTGCGCTGTCAGATTCACAACGGGGGGATACAGCGATGGGGTCACCGATCTGGACCATTTTTTTCTGGTGATTCTACATCGAAAAATAGTCGACACGTGTCCAAGCGTTCCGTCCAATGCGCCTTAGGACCCGAGAAATAAAATAATATAGGTTGAAAGTGCTTTATGTTTTATATCGAGTTTAGAAAGTGATATCGAACTGATTCTTTCACCAATTTATTTGTTTTATAAAGTAGATTAAAGGAAAAATATAATCGTTAAACAATAATTTATATTTCGTGAAATAAATTAAAAAATATGCTTACATTTTCAAGTAAACTAGTATTATACATTATTTGACACCAAAAATAATAGCAGATTTAAAATCAGCACCCCAAAATAGCCTAATATGGTGAATATCATTGAAAATAAAAAATAATGATTTTTCCCAGTCTGGGGAGACTACAAATTTGTAAGCGAAAAAGTAACGTGACGTTTTGAAATTCAATATCTCCTCTTGAGATAATCCGATTTTTAAGTCATTGACATCTTTCAAAAGAAGAAATACTCCTTTTCCTAACCATATAAATGACTATTGTATTATCTCCAAAGGTACTTGCAAAAAATGGTTCTCAAAATAAAAATAAACGTACACTTTTTTGCATATCCCAGAACACGTAGAAACACCCCGGTTGGAAGGAAATTTTTCACATTAGGGCCTTTATCGACCCTCCAAGTTTGGTTTGAATCGGGTAAATATTCTTTGAAATATGGCCGGATTGTTAAATCTTTAACAAAATAATCCCCCCCTTAGCGAAATTTAAAATACATTTTTTTTGTAATATACATGTTGTTATTGGCTATATGGCTTACATACACTTTACTTAAAACTGCCTTTATTTACATAACCCAACATAACATAGTTGAAAAACATATGTAATAAATTACTCTTTTTGTAACTAAGCAACAGCAAATATCAATAGGATGCACGGCTGTCCGACGAAATTCTCGTACAACGTAAATGCAACGAAACTGCAATCGCGGGCCCACGGTTGCATGTGACTGGTTTCAGGCTGGTTTCAGATCGTCCAAAACAAGTTGCGTCGTGTGCGCCTGCCCATGGAAGTACATTGCCGAGGTCGCAAAACAGTTGCGCGTGCAACAGGAGTTGCAAACGAGTTGCATCGTGTGCGATGGGCCTTAACATGTAATTGGTTTCAGGCTAGTTTGAAATTGTCAAAAACCAGTTGCATCGTGTGCGCCTGCCCATTGAAATACATTGCCGAGGTTGCAAAACAGTTGCGCGTGCAACAGGAGTTGCATCGTGTGCGATGAGCCTTAACATATGATTGGTTTCAGGCTAGTTTGGAATTGTCAAAAACAAGTTGCGTCGTGTGTGCCTGCCCATTGAAGTACATTGCCGAGGTCGCAAAACAGTTGCGCGTGCAACTAGCTTGCAACTGGCCTTTACCACTCACGAGGTGTTTTATACTGTTCGAATCTTCGGGATTATAAGGAAGAAGAAATTCTTGAAGAACTAACAACGCAGAATGTAGTGAATATTCGACGCCTCGGAAATCCTGCGAAGAAATCAGCCCTGTTCGTAGCAACATTCGACGCCTCGGAAATCCTGCGAAGAAATCAGCCCTGTTCGTAGCGACATTCGGCGCCTCGGAAATCCTGCGAAGAAATCAGCCCTGTTCGTAGCGACATTCGACTCGCCGCAGCTTCCAGACAAGTTGTTCATTGGATACATGGCTATCAGAGTTCGTTTGTACATCCAGAGTAGTAATGTAATGATTACTTTCCTGTTCTAGTGGGAATTCGCCTTGGGCACACTCTGGACATTGTCGAAAATCGGAATCCAGGCTTTTTGACTAAAAATTACATCAAAAGTAATTGCTATTCCAATTACAAGTAATGGGTACTGTTTTTTTTATTTCCATTACTTGTGATGGAAAAAAGTAATTGCAATTTCCATTACAATTAAAGGAATTGGAACTTTTTTTTTTTTTTTTTTTTTTTTTTTTTTTTTTTTTTTTTTTTTTTGATTAGATAGTGCCAGACTTCAACCGCCTAAAAACCGCCGGAGATCATAAACATCTACCAGCTGTCTGTCCCGTTTGACCGATTTTGACCAAACTTGGCACACAGATAGGTCTTGACCAGGGGAGTCTCGTAGGGTAGGTGAAGAACATCTACCAGCTGTCTGTCTGTTCTTAAGGCAAAGGGAGATTATAGTCGTAGTAAAACGTGAATACTCTTTTTTATATTTTTTTGTATCCTCCCAAAATTTGAATATAGGGGTTTTGAATATAGGGGTTTTGAATGTGCTAAAAGCAAATCTGAAACCCGTTTTACCTCTTTGAACGGGATTTTGTATCTGTTTACCTAGTTGTGTTTTTTTTTAATTTAACAGTAAAATAATTATTTTGGTAAAACAAGGTAAGAAAATGCGGAACAATGTTATAGTGACAGAGGATGGAGTAAGTTCCGCTTAGGATACTGTCAGTTTATTGTTGTGGTGTCTTAAATCTTCCTTCTATGAATTCATTTTAATTTTTCACGCAAGATCAAACCCTACCAATAACTGCTGCTATTCCTTTACTAACAGCACAAGTGATAAGAACGGAACCGCACTAAGATGACCCAGTTCCTGCGAGTCGGACTCATCACACGAGAGTCAAGAAATCTTCCTCTTTTTCCAAACTTCTGAAATCAATACAGTAACGTTCCCTTACTTACACAAGCTAGCAATAATCCTGTAAGAACGGAATGTGTAAATAAGTGGCTTGGTTCGGGTAATCAGGGCCGAGATACAGAACCCAGCAAAATAGGGCCGTCATGGTGGCGTGCCTTCAAGTCTGCCTGATAACATCTGGATCTAATTCTGGCTGGCCTTGGACGGCTCTTAGTTCCTTTGGCAAATCATTCGGCTAAGCCTATAGGCTAAGCTGTAGACTAAACTATAGATTAAGCTGTAGGCTAACCTATAGATTAGGCTATAGGCTAAGCTGTAGGCTGAGCCATAGGCTAGGCTGTAGGCTAAGCTATAGATTAAACTGTAGGCTAATCTATAGATTAGGCTATAGGCTAAGCTGTAGGCTAAGCAATAGATTAGGCTATACGCTAAGCTGTAGGCTAAGCTATAGATTAAGCTTTAGGCTAACCTATAGATTAGGCTATAGGCTAAGCTGTAGGCTAAGCTATAGATTAAGCTGTAGGCTGACCTATAGATTAGGCTATAGGCTAAGATGTAGGCTGAGCTGTAGGCTAAGCTATAGGCTAAGCTGTAGGCTAAGCAATAGATTAGACTACAGGCTAAGCTTTAGGCTAAGCAATAGATTAGGCTATAGGCTAAGCTGTAGGCTGAGCTATAGATTAGGCTATAGGCTAAGCTGTAGGCTAAGCTTTAGATTAGGCTAGAGGCTAAGCTGTAGGCTAAGCTATAGGCTAAGCTATAGGCTAAACAATAGATTAAGCTGTAGGCTGAGCTATAGATTAAGCTGTAGGCTGAGCTATAGATTAAGCTGTAGGCTGAGCTATAAATGAAGAATGTGTATGTGTTATATTTTTCATAAAATATAATAATAAATGATTATATGCCAAGCTTCCCTAACTACAAACGGATTAAGATGGTTATGGAAAGGCACTTCGTAAGTTTCTTGCGAGTCGGAAAAACATAACAATCCTGAATATTTGAAGAAGGTTTCTGTCGCCCAAACTTGTGTTAATGATCCGTAAGAACAAAATATTCCAGCAACTTGCTCTAAAATATTTTCATCCGTCATTCCACACTGCAAAAATAATAGAAACACATGACAAAATTTCAACAATGCTAGTTGTACCTCATATATATATATATATATATATATATATATATATATATATATATATGTATATGTATATGTATATATATAATAAAACATTTGTCGGTAAATTGCAAAAAATCAATTCATTTCATGACATTCTGTTAATAGCATTTTGTGTTTTGTTCTGAACTACTGCTATATCTCGTTCTCGACGAAATATGGCTAGGTCATCCACGTACACACTTTTTAACTCCCCTGGGCTGGCTGTGTGCGAAGTCTATCATAGCTAGGGCAAAAAGTGTCGTACTGAGTAGGCAACCTTGCGGTACGCCATTTAACTGCTCATAAATCTGGGAGATCACGTTTCCTATTCGTACTTGGAACTTGCGGTCTTTCAAGAAATTGTCTACGAAGATTTGTAGAGAGGCTTTGAAACCCAACGCATGTAGTTTTCGTTGTATGCCAAAACGCCAAGCTCGGTCATAAGCTGACTCTGCATCAAAAACACACCAATACCTTGTTCTTTATTAATAAATGTATACAGAAGTTCGGTTTCTAGCTGTACTAGGTGATCAACTGTAGACGTACCTTTACGGAAGCCGCTTTGTGTTTTGGGTAGCATGTCGTTCTTTTCTAAAATCCACATCAATCTTCTATTAACCAACCTCTCAAGGATTTTACAAAGGCAGCTGGTCAGGGAAATGGGCCTATAATTTTTTGCTCTTCGCTTGTCTTTTCCATTCTTGGCAAATGGGATAAGCTCTGCGATCCTCCAAGCTTCTGGGAACATTCCCTGGTTGTTGGGTTGGGTTGGGTTGGTAGTTTAAGGGCAGAAAACTGCTTGGTCATCTCCGCCCTTGTTGTGTTTAATTGTGCAAGATTAATGTTAGGATGGAGAGTGTTTTCAGTATTATGTGTTTGAGATAGAGTTGTGTTACTAGAGTTGTATTTGACAGAACCTAACTTTGGAAAAAAAGAGAAATTATTGTTGTTAAAAAATTGCATGGATATAAGAACCAGCTTCACACACACATAAATATATTTTCACACAAGTATAAATATAGTATATATATATATATATATATATATATATATATATATGTATATATATATACACATATGTATATATATATATACACATATGGAGTATAGTATATACACACTATAAACACAGAATACATACATATATATAGTGCACAGTATATATATAAATACAGTACAAATAATAAAAAATATATATAATATAAACATATAATTTGTTTTATATTATTTTATTTTTTTTTATTCATTTTTTTTATTTATTTATTTTTATTATTATTTTTTTTATTGTTTCTTTTATTTATTTTTTTTTTTTATAAATATTTTCTTCTTATTTTTCCTTTTCTTTTTCTTTTCTTTTGTTTAACCTTTTTTTGTATATATACTTTTATTTATTTTTTTCCCTCATTTATTTATTTTGATATATACTAGTGATTGCACTGTATTTCTCTAGGACCATCGACTTTACTTCATACTAAAACTAACAACTTTCTTATATTATACTTATGCTTACTATTACTATTAATATTATTTATTATTATTGCTTAAAAAAAAGAAAAAAAAAATTAGAAACATACACATACCTACAAATATGTATCAATTAATTAATATTGTATATTTTATAATAAAAGATATAGCTGCGCCTTTTTTAAAAATTCCACAACAACATCAACTGGTTCACAATCATCCCGCAGAGCTTCCGCCAAGTTTCTTGGTATTCCCAGCTGTTGAAGCAGTATCGTGTAGCGAGAGCAGCCTTCGAATATATGTGTTACAGTGATCGGCTGATTGCATCTTCCACAGGCTGGTGGGATTCCTCTAGACATCAGATAGCAATGAGTCAGTCTGGAGTGGCTAAGTCTAAGCCGAGCTAGAACAACCTCCTCTCTTCTTGATGTTCTGTTTGAGGAGGACCAGGCTCTCGAATCGTGCTTGACGTGTTTAAGTTCTTGCTCCCCGCATTCGGACCACATGTTTCCCATCCTTCTTCGATTATGCTTATGGCTGGCGCTACGAGCTCACTGCCAGATAACGGAACCCTTGTAATCTCGCTCAAACTGTGTGGAGTCCGAGCGGCTTTCTAATTGCCAGGAATCCCACGGTGGCCGGGAATCCAGATTAGATGGACAACTTTTCCATTATCTCTGAGAGTTCTGGTGTACTGTAGAATTTTTGAGATAAGGGAGTTTTTCGTGAAAATGTCTTCAACACTTTCGAGGGCACTTCTTGAGTCGGTACAGACAAGTATGTTCTTTTCTGGGGATTCTATAGCTAGATGCAGGGCTGCGGTGATAGCAAATAGTTCAGCAGTGAAGCTGGTGCTTTGGGGACTGAGTTTGAACTTGTGAACAAGGTCAGAATCAATCACTGCACATGCTGTTGAAGATTCTGTCTTGGAACCATCGGTGAAGTATACCCTCTTCGCCGCGATGTTGCTCAAGAATTCGCCCAGATAAGAACTTAGCTCGATGTCCGTCATAGAATTTTTGTTTTTAGTTAAAATGAGACGTTCGGGCGGTGTGAAGGTCCAAAGGGAGGAATTAGGCGAGGTTTCTTTCTGAGGCAGCCTTGCAGAGGAGATGAGGCTTATTTCACGATCCATTCGGAGTACTTGCAGAAGGAGAGCGGCTGTATTTGTCAATATATTTGGGGTTAAAGATAAATGGGTAGCACGGGTGACCAGGGGAGTTGTAAATTTTGGCGATGTATTTAACCGCCAGTTTTTGCCTGCGATAGCTCAGAGGTGGAATACCTGACTCAGCACAGAGACTCAAAGTTGGCGTTGAACGGAAGGCTCCTGGGGCAAGGCGTAATCCAGAAAAGAGGACTGAGTCAAGAAGGGAAAGAAAGGTTTTTTGGCTGAGCCATAAATGAAACTGGCGTAGTCGATCTTAGAACAGACCATGGCCAAAAACACTCTCAGGAGGAATTTTCGAGTTGATCCCCACGGGGTTTTGGATAGAACATGTAGCAGCTTAATCCGCTCTAGGCTTTTCCGCTTAAGATCCACAACGTGAGGGGCCATGTGAGGCGGCGAACGAATGGAAGTCCCAGGAGGCGGATTTCGTTGCTGTAATGGAGTGGAGTCTGCCCGAAGGTAAAGGTGGGAAGGTCAATCTCGCCCTTAGTTCTCGTAAAAAGAATACAGCGTGACTTTTCAACTGATATCTGCAGGCCGTTTTCTTCAAACCATTTAAAAATTCGTGAGATTGTTGCCTGAATGTTTGACTTTATAAAATGAAGATTGGATGATTTGCAGAAAAAGAGCAAGTCATCAGCGTATAGTAGGCCTCTGACATTGGTGGTAAAACATTTATGTACCTCACTGACAGCTATGCTGAAGAGAGTTGTGCTTAAGGCACTGCCCTGTGGAACTCCATACTTTGAGGATCTCATACTGGAAAGAGTGCCGTTTGTGTAAATTTGGAAATAACGGTCATTCAGAAAAGCATGGTTATATAAGCTGGTAGGTTGCCTTTGAAATCCCACTCATGGAGCTTCTTCAAAATACTCCGCCTCCAGATGGAATCAAAGGCATTTTTAATGTCAAGCGTGACAGCGATAATATACTGTTTATTAATGAATGCTTTCAGTATTTCTGCTTTATTATTACTAGGTTATCAATCGCTGACCTCCCACTTCTGTAAGCAGATTGTTCAGAGCCTAAAAAATTGTCTGCTTCTAATACCCACTGCAGTCTCCTATTTACCATTCTCTCCATGATCTTGCCGAGACAGCTAGTCAGTTATATAGGGCGAAAGCTGGTTGGTAGTGATCTGTCTTTCTTTGATTTTGGTATAAGGATGACAAAGGCCTCCTTCCAACTACTCGGAATGACTCCAGTCGACCAAACTTTATTGAACAAATCGAGCAAATCATTCAGTGTGCTTGAGCTAAAGTGCTTAATCATTTCATAGCTTATGAGATCAGGCCCAGAAGATTTGCCCTTAAGACCACGGAGGGCGCATTTCAGTTCCCATATGGAGAAGGGTAAATTGTAGTCTTCAGTATGGTGCTGAGGTTCAAAGTAGATTGGTGTTTCTTCAGTTTTCTCTTTATGTTCAATGAATTCAGTACTGAAGAAGTTGTCATCTATATCGAAGACCTCCGCAAGCTTTTCGATAATAATTTCGGGATCCGCAGTGAGTACACCGTCAACAGAGAGAACGAGAGGACGTTCTCTGCTGGAGCCTTGCATTGTTCTCACTCTCCTCCATATTTCAGATGGGGGCGTGGTTGAGTCAATTCCTTCGATGTACTTATTCCAGTATTCAGCTTTGCTGCACTTGACTATTCTTCTTGCTTGAGCTCTAGCTTTTTTTAATTCTATGAGATTCGAGGTAGACATTATTCTCTGGAATTTTTTCAGTGACTTTCTCCGAAGCTGAATGGCTGCGCGAGATTCGGAATTAAACCAAGGGGCTCATTTCTGTTTGGGTTTATTCTGGCTTGTTGGAATAGATATATTAGCTGCATTTAATATTGCATTAGTGAATTGACGGCAATGTTCTTCAGAATTTGTGTTTCTGTAGTCAGCTGTTCGTATTGAGGATTGAAACTTAAGCCAGTCCGCCTTCTGGAGTAGCTATCTCCTCTTTAGCATCGCAAAGCCATAATCACTAGTGTTAATGGATGAAATGATTGGAAAGTAGTCACTGTTGTGCAAGTCATCGATTGTATGCCACGACATCAAGGGGAAGATGGAAGGAGAGCAACATGTTATGTCAATAGATGAGAACGTTTTATGCGCTGAGCTAAGATGGGTTGATTTTCCGGTACTAAGAACGAGTAGATCATTATCACGGAGAGCTTCGACAATGATTGCTCCTCCTTTGTCCTGTTTACTTTAACCCCATAGGCTAGAGTGTGCGTTGACGTCTCCTAATAATATACAGGGTGTGGGGAGTTGTTGGAGTAGGTTCATAAATTCGAGTTTGTCGAGTTTTTCACTCGGCCGGAGGTAAATATTTCAAATATAGAAGTGCTTGGGAATCCAAACCTCCACAGCAACAGCGAAGAGATTTGTCTGGAGGTTTATCTGATTAGAGGCTATTGAATCGTGAACGAAGACTGCAACTCCTCCGCTGGTCCGCTCTTTTGTGGTGTCATCGAACCTATATGAACTGTAGTATTCAAGAATAAAAACATCGGAAGGTCTAAAGTGCGTCTCTTGAAGGCAGATGCAGAAAGGACTGATCTGATCAATCTTCATTTGAAGGTCATCCAGGTGGAGATTGGCACCGTTATAGTTCCACTGCAAAAATGAGCTCTTGAACGTTTGATTTTGTGGATTACCCATATTGTGAAGGCCGAAGGCAGTATTCTGCTGATGTGGATGGGAGAACAATGAAACCTGGGATCTGGCAATCTTTATGATTACGACCTGTACAATTATTTATCCTTACATTAAAGGCGCAGACTGAGGAGACAAGATATGTTAAATATATACACAAAATAACTAGAAACAAAGTAACATCTATGTAAGTGTAACATTTGTAAAGATAGAGATTGTTAGATAGCTTTATACTTTTGCTTTAAAAATAAAATAGATGTTACTATAAGGCTGAAGCCAGTTCTTAATCCAGTGGCACGCAAAAGTTTTTCCTTGGTTAGATGAAAACACAGCTATAGCTGAGTGTAGTTTATTGTTATGATATGATATTTGTGTTGAAGTGTTCAGGAATAGAAAATAATTATAAATGAAAATTACTAGTGTATGTGTATGAAGGCAGAGTGTTGAATGTAAATATTATTTATATTTCTGTGTGTATCGATACTATATTGCTAGGTGTGGTCAGGCGCTCCCCACCCCTTTTTTTCTTACCTGTAAGCTCCCTACTAGTGCAGTGTCCTGAACCATACGTGATCTGTATTCATCTGCATAATAAAGTGCTTATTCCTATAAATACTTACCTTTTTTAACAGGTTATGGGCCCAGCGGTACTCGGTTGTGTGTTCAATCTTTATGAACTTTCGTTATTTTAGTTTCTCCGGAATAAGTTCAACCGTCAGGTTAGTTTTCGAACAGTTGCACGTGGTTCGTTCGTTCGTTCGTTGGAATATGGATTCGCATCACCAAATCCTGTTAAGTGGATCAGAAAACTGGGAAGTTTGGAAGTTCAGATTAGTCATTGTCTTAAAGAACAAAAATTGCTATGATGTGTGCACTGATGACATTAAGCCACCGGCCGACTCTGATGAAAAAACTAAGAAGGACTGGAATACTAAAGATTGCCAAGCCCAGGAAATCATTACTTCTAGGATGGAAGAAAAGCCACTTTGCCATCTACTGTCTTGTAAATCTGCGAATGAAATGTGGAAAAAGCTACTGACAGTCTATGACTTGACTTCAGAGGTTAGTTTGCATGTATTACAACAAAAGTTTTTTGCATACAAGTATAAAAATGAGGGAATATCTAGTCACCTATCAAACCTAGAGGATTTAGCCACTAAAATGAAGAATCTGGGGGAGGAAATTTCAGAGAAAATGCTCATAACCAAAATTATTATGTCTCTGCCAGAGGAGTATAAATACTTTCAGTCAGCTTCGGAGTCAAGCTCTACGCAGACGCTCAGCTAATTGACATCCCGCCTTCTAATTGAAGAAGAACGTCTAGTTTCGAAAAAAGGTGAAGTTTCTGTGTGTGCGTTTGTTAACAAAGTGAAGTGTAAAATGTGTGGTAAGGTAGGCCATTATGCTTCCAATTGCACCCGGCGTTGATCCCCCTGTACGGGAAACTGGCACCCGGCGTTGATCCCCCTGTACGGGATACTGGCACCCGGCACTGATCCCCCTGTACGGGATACTGGCACCCGGCACTGGTCCCCCTGTACTGGATACTGGCACCCGGCGTTGATCCCCCCGTACGGGATACTGGCACCCGGCTTTGATCCCCCTGTACGGGATACTGGCACCCGGCACTGGTCCCCCTGTACTGGATACTGGCACCCGGCACTGGTCCCCCTGTACTGGATACTGGCACCCGGCGTTGATCCCCCCGTACGGGATACTGGCACCCGGCTTTGATCCCCCTGTACGGGATACTGGCACCCGGCACTGGTCCCCCTGTACTGGATACTGGCACCCGGCACTGGTCCCCCTGTACTGGATACTGGCACCCGGCACTGGTCCCCCTGTACTGGATACTGGCACCCGGCGTTGATCCCCCTGTACGGGATACTGGCACCCGGTGTTGATCCCCCTGTACGGGATACCGGCACCCGGCACTGGTCCCCCTGTACTGGATACTGGCACCCGGCACTGGTCCCCCTGTACGGGATACTGGCACCCGGCGTTGATCCCCCTGTACGGGAAACTGGCACCCGGCACTGGTCCCCCTGTACTGAATACTGGCACCCGGCGTTGATCCCCCTGTACGGGATACTGGCACCCGGCGTTGATCCCCCTGTAAGGGATACTGGCACCCGGTGTTGATCCTCCTGTACGGGATACCGGCACCCGGCACTGGTCCCCCTGTACTGGATACTGGCACCCGGCACTGGTCCCCCTGTACGGGATACTGGCACCCGGCGTTGATCCCCTGTACGGGAAACTGGCACCCGGCGTTGATCCCCCTGTACGGGATACTGGCACCCGGTGTTGATCCCCCTATACGGGATACTGGCACCCGGCGTTGATCCCCCCGTACTGGATACTGGCACCCGGCACTGGTCCCCCTGTACGGGATACTGGCACCCGGCGTTGATCCCCCTGTACGGGAAACTGGCACCCGGCACTGGTCCCCCTGTACTGAATACTGGCACCCGGCGTTGATCCCCCTGTACGGGATACTGGCACCCGGCGTTGATCCCCCTGTAAGGGATACTGGCACCCGGCACTGATCCCCCTGTGCGGGATACTGGCACCCGGCGTTGCCCCCCCCCCCCCCCCCCCCCGTGCGGGATACTTTAGCTACTCTAGGTCACAGCGTCTCGCCTTTCAGCGATCTCCTAGCCGTAGTAAAACTCGTCTTTTATCATTTGTATTTTTATTTTGCTTGCAATGATTATTCGTTTTTATTTATGATGAATTAGTTAGGCGTTTCAATAATTATTTTTAAGTTGAATAACTTTGTTTAAAAATATGTTATAAAAAAATTATAAGTAAGAGAAAAAAAAGGTTTTTCTGTTTATCATTTTCCCCTTATTTTATGAATAATAAGCAAGGGAATTAGAAACTCAATAACTACGGCAAAAAGTTTCTCATCTTCCTTTTTGATCTGTGACTTTGTACACTGGCGGAGTTAAAAACTTTTTATTTATTTATTATTTTTTGTATAAAACTTATTTACAAAAAAAAGGATTATTATAAATATGTACAGTTAATTTAATGAATTATTCAATTAACTTAAACTTATCAATTAAATATTACATTTAAAATTTAATTAATCCAATTTAAAAATGGAGGACACGCTTTAAAAAAAAAACAGTTTTTCTAAATTTAAAAAAACACGAATATAAGATCTTAACACTTCAAGACTAAAATTGAACTAATTTTGCAAAAACAAATTGTTGGGAATGTACAGAGGTATAAAAAAAAAAAACGATAATTTGCCGTGGGTTGACCGGGTAAATGGGTGGAGAAGGCAAATACTTCTATTTCGACTGAATACGGCCAAAGCGTTTTAAGAAGGAATACTAGAAGTACAATACGGTAACGCTCGATAGCTCTAAAGTCGAGAAATGAGAAGATAAAGAATGCGAGAGATACGCCGAGCTCTCGACTGCTGTACAAGTCCACGGTACGTGGGTCCCGCCTTCCTTCGACTTCTACACAAGTCCACGGTATAGAGGTCCCGACAGCTCTCGACTGCTGGAAAGAAAGGGTTAAATGTTCGGCGACATATTCCACGTTCTCGTCTAAATTCTGATAGATTTTACGGTCTGATAGACTTGGCGGTTTACCCAAGTCAGTAAATTTACACCAGTCAGCTTTGTTTATATTTCACAACTTTTTCTTTTTAATTTTATTGCAATCACGGGAGAAATAAATCTTTCTGTGTAAATGATGACTTCCATGTAAATCCTGGAAGGGAAACCATTTGGTCTGCGTGATAGGAGCTGGTGACATCGCAGCAATATCTATGGCTGAATCTGTCCCGTATGAGGAGCTGAGGTATGTCGGTTCTCCTGTCTTTAGAATAACTAGATGATGACTTTGAAAACACATCTTCTTGTAGCTTGTTACAAGGGTAAGTAGATAGATATAATCAGGGCCCCTTAAGGGGGAAAGCAGATCGACCTCAAAGATCTATTGTGCCTCTGACAACCTGCTGGGTCACTTATAGCAGCCCTGCGTCCCTGGCAAACCCTCTGATCCTCTGAGGTGTGAGCTCAGAATCTCTTCCTGGATCAGTTATTTTTGCAGATCCTATGTACATAAAGCGCCTGCGTGAGAGTACCGTGCAATCCCACATAACCTACATAGAGAGGTTGTAACCAGGCCCATATTGTGTAGATGTTTATTCATCTTAGCATGACCTGTGTAGAGAGATACAGTCTCCTTCATAGCTTTCTTATGTAGGGACAGAAACATCTTTGTACGTTTCCTGTCAATTTGGTTTAGGAAACGCATTGACTGTTTTTGAACTCTTTGCCAGTCGCCTAGATGTTTTAACCTCGCCCAGTCATCAATGATACCTTTTGCTAGGGTTAGGAATATTCCGCAAGCTGGTTCTGGCCCACAAAAGGACTCCTTGGCCCCTTGTCTTGCCAGCTTATCAGCTTCATCGTTCCCGAGTATATCTGAGTACCCTGGCACCCAGTGTAACTTGAGCCGGTTTCTGACAGCTAAACGATCTTGCATATTCCTACATTCATCCACAATCTTGGATTTAATGCAGGTGCTCTCGATGGCTGATATTGCTGCCTGGTTGTCAGAGTATATGTTGACCCTTGCAAGAGAAATTACTCTTCTCAGCAGCATCTCTGCGCATGTCCTTATGCCAATGACTTCTGCCTGGAAGACCGTAGGATATTTCCCCAACGGGATTGATATCCTCATTTCTTTTCTGCTTGCCACCCATACTCCGGCTGCAACTCCTTCCGGAGTCTTGGAGCCGTCGGTGAAGCAGTGAATTTCCCCAACCGGGAGATTAGACTGCCAGGTTTGGGCAGTATTTCTGTCTGCTTTAATTACCTCGAACCTCCTGTTCAGTCTAAAGACGGGTAACATGTAGTCCGAAGGCATTTGAAGCATACACAGTCCATCATTTCCTGCGAGGATTTGCTTAAAACCTCCACAGGGTGTCATACTTCAACGGTTCTGCGCTTGAAACTTATATGCAGAAATTCTGGCCAACCTCTCCACTTCTAAATGCAAAGGCCGCAGATCTAGTATTACCTCAATCGCCCTGGTGGGTGTGGTTCTCATTGCTCCAGTGACTAGTAAACAACCTAGTCTCTGTATTTTATCCAATTCTTTTTTGTGAAGTTCCACTTTACACCTATGCCACCATACCAGTGCTGCATAGGTGACTGTGGGTCTTACCACCATGGTGTATATCCAGTACGCCACCGATGGTCTGATCCCCCAGGACCTCCCAACCACGCCCCGACAGGACCAGAGCACCCGTTTGGCCTTTTCACAGACATACATTATGTGTTCATTCCACTTGAGTTTTGAGTCTAATATTACTCCCAAGTGTTTGACTTTCTTGAAAAAAGGTACCCTTGTCCCAGAAATAACTGGTACTAGGAGACCGTCAAGTTTCCTCTTGTTCTTGAAGGGTATTATCGCCATTTTGGACGGATTGATTTAAGTCCCCTTCTGTCACACCACTGCGTAGATCTACGCAGTGCTGCACCAAGTAACTCTGATATGACATTCAGAAATTTACCGCTGATCAGGATCACTATGTCGTCAGCATAAGGCTGCACATAGAAACCATGACCCTGTAGATCGCCCAGTAATGAGTCTATCACTAGACTCCACAATAGGGGCGAAAGTACACCTCCCTGCGGACATCCAGCAACAGGTTTCACCCTAGCCGCGGATCCCCCCAGGGATGATTCCAGGACTCTAGAGCTCAGGAATGTTTCCATCAGACCTCGAAAGTTCTGTGTAGCCCAAGCCCCTATACCGATTCCACGATGGCCTGAGTTGAGGTCCTATCGAAGGCACCTTCTATGTCAATGAAGGCGCCAAGAGTGACCTCCCACTGTTCGAGCGCTTTCTCTATTTTGTTAGTGAGATGGTGTAGCGCCAATTCGCATGATCTCCCCTCTCTATATGCTAATTGGAGATTGTTAAGTGGGTTTACCTTTAAGGCATTCCTTTGAATGTACCTAGCCACCAGTTTCTCCAGTGTCTTCAATAGAAAAGATGAAAGACAAATGGGTCTGAAGGCTTTAGGGTCATTATGGGTATTTTTCCCTGGCTTTGGGATAAAACGAACTCTTGCTTCTCTCCGCCTGCCAGGGAGATAGCCCATTGCAAGGCTGCTCCTGAGTAGTATAAGCAGGTATGGAAATAGTATATCCTGTCCCTTTTGTAAAAGGACAGGGAAAATATCGTCAGGTCCCGGAGTCTTTTATAGCCCAAAATAATTCAGGGCCCATCTAAGACCTCTAGGCCCAACAATACCCTTTGCGAGGTCCCAACCCTCCTTGCTTCCCCTTGATTGGCCTTTGCCTCGGATCTGTTTTCTCACATCCTGGAAAATGGTTTTCCATAAGCATGTTTAGGGTATCCGAGCGAGGATAGGGGTAGGGAGGAGGTATCCCGCCCATGCCCAGTGCCCCCAAAATATCAAGGGGTTTTTTTTTATATAATCCGGCGCAAGCGTGCACTGGAAGATGTATTCTCAAGGTCAGCACAAAATGCTTTCCACGAGTTTCTTTTTGCCCTCCGTATGGTTAGGTTATATTCTGTCAGTCGTCCACTATACTGATCCCAGTTATTTGATGCCCGGGACCTGTTAAATAGTCGCCTGACGTCTTTTCTCATTCTTTCTAGTTGTTCGTTCCACCAGGGTGGGTGGTTAGACCTTCCCTTCCGAACGGGTTTGCAATTATTCTGAAAGGATTGGATAATTAAATCGGTAATAGAGTCGTTCATGACCTCAAGTTGCCAGGTGTTCCTGACACGATTAGGACACGAGCGTAGACGATCTGATAGGTCACGCCCATAGCCTGCCCAATCAGTTGACCTCGGGTTTCTAAATATTTCACCCTCCAGTTTATCAAAGACTACGTCGAACCTAATATATCTATGGTCCGACCCAGATATTTCTTTTGATACATGCCAGCCCCTAATCGAGCCAGCAATACCAACGGATGATATAGTAACGTCAATGACCTCTCTTCTTCGTACATTGACAAAGGTAGGCTCATTTCCACGATTTATAACTTCTAGATCATTAGCAATAATATATTCTAGAAGGGACTCCCCTCTTATTTTGGTGTTTGTGCTCCCCCATATAGTATTATGGGCGTTGGCATCACATCCCGCAATCATCTGCATCTTCCTACCCTTGGAGTACTCCACCGCTCTCCTTACTTTCTCCGTGGAGGAGGGGCAGGTTGTTCGAAGGGTAGGAAAGCGGAGTTCAAGATGATCTCACGTCCACCATCCCCTCGGGCTGAAAGCCCGGCTGCTAACAGATCCCTGAAACATAAAGACCACAAAGCGATTAGCGGGATACTGGTCCTATGGAGGATGTAGACCCTGGGACTGCACTGAGGAGGAACTATAAGTCTGTATCCCCTACAGCCCAGAGACCACACCCTACCATTTAAAACATACGGCTCTTGTATAAGAACGATGTCAATACTCTTACCTCTCAAAAACCGCTGTAACAGCCCAGAAGCTGCAACACAGTGGTGGAGGTTTATCTGCAGCAGCCGGAGCATACTACATGGGATTGTTGTTCCCAGAGGAGCCGCCAGACGAGAAAGAATCCCCGCCGTTTGCCACTGCGGCTCCTCCAGTTTCCGGTCCCCTTGCAGGTTTCGTCTCCTCCTTTGCTGCAGGACTCAAAGGTGTAGAGGTTTGGGAAGAGGTTGTTTGGGTAGGGGTGGATTTGGGTTATATTGTTAATTTGACTGGTAGTTTTGGTTGGGATTTGGGTACTATTTTTGGTTTCGGCTTGGAGTGGGTAGGGATGAGGGTAGGGGGAGGGGCGGAGGATGTAGAAGGCAGTGATACAGATTCAGTGGTGCTCACTGATGTCTCCATCGGTATGGATCTCCCAACTGACAATGAGGTTTTCCCTCGGAGGTCTGCGAGGTGCACCTGCCTGTGCCTCTGTCTTCTGTTCGTAAGAACTATTATTTGCACCATGACCATAGCACAGTGCAGCCGAAGGTATTTAGACTGGAGCTTCTCCAGATGACTCTCCGGGGCTTTGAAGGCGGCAAAGAAGCCACCCCCTGACTTCTCCTTACAGCCCACGACGTTCCAATGCCGAAACTGCGCACGCAGCTCCGGATTTTGTACCGCCAGTCTATGCAGGAGTTGTTCAGGGATCACACATCCAGCTGAACAATAAATCACTTTTTAAATCATATGGTGTGTGAAAAAAACAAGTGAGTGAGAAGAAAAGAAGTGAATTTTGTATCAAAATTCAAGACATTCTATTCAAGGCTATTTTATTCCTTCCTACGTTCCTTCAGTTTTATCATGAGTGAGTAGGGGAAGAAAACTATCCTGGTAAGGGAGGAGGAGAGAGGGCCGGCCAGCAACAAACCACAATTTTAAACCTAAGTATGTGAGTCCAACTAAGTCAGATCCACCCCCACCATTAAGCTCAACCCATGTGAATTTTCATTAATATATTTCAATGTTTCACTCAAATACAGTCCACTCTCATTCATTTAGAACCACCCTAATCAATTTTCAGGTTTAGAGTATAATTCAATTTAGTTTATAGATTGAAATACCTAGCCTATACATTTTGGTCCACTGGTCCAAGATACTTTCAATTTAACAATCCATTTGTTTGTTATTTCACATTAATATTGGCCCACACATTTTTTATCATATCTATAGTTATTATTTCATGAATATTATAGCATAAATTATTAACTTCTTGCCATGTAACATCATTGTTATGAGAATTTATTGTTTCTTCCATTATTATTTGACAACTTAGAAATGATTTTCATACCATTAAACTTAAATTTTGAGGCTTGGTGCATTAGAATTAAAAATATTTAGAACATTTTATTCAATATTTGTCCTCTATTCACTAGGTTTATTATTCTAACATGATGAAGTTCATTTATCCTTTTTAGAAGCACTGAATCAGTATAAAATGCTAAGATTTAGAACTAAAGTATAACTTGTGTTTAATTTATTTGTTTTGCTTAGTCATATTTATGTTCAAACCTTCCATATTCACAAAAAGCCATAATATTCACAAAACGCAGGCCCCAGCTGGAACACAATATAATCATTGATAATGAAATAATACCCTGGCAAAGTAAAATTAAATATTTAGGTGTAGTTCTCGATAGAGGGCTAACTTTTACTCAACATATAAACGAAGTATGTAATAAAGCGAATAAAGCACTTTGCCAAATATACCCCTACTTCAACAGAAAATCAAAGTTAAGCTCTGAAAATAAAATACAATTATACAAATCCTGCATTAGATCTATATTAACCTATGCTTGTCCCGTCTGGAGTTCTACATGTAATAGTAACTATAAGAAATTACAAATTTTTCAAAATAAATGTATAAGAATAGCAAATAACTTACCCAGATGCACCAAAATAGAAACACTTCATAAAATATCCAATATTCCGCACATAAAATTCTTCATACACAAGCTCACATATAAGTTTTTTAAAGCATGCAAGGGAAAACCTAACCCACTGATTAAGAATATAGGTAAATATAGCAAAAGTAGCACTAAGAGATATGTACATAAAAGGACAAAACATATATTATTGAAATAAGTATAAAAGACTATGCCGAGTGCATGCCAAGAACTGGATTATACTATCAGGAGTGAGATAACTATACATAAACATTTACTCATTAATCCCTAACTGTATATTCTATTGTATATATATAAATAGTACTTCTTATTATTAACTATTTTCCTTCCAAATAATGAATTTTATATTTACTCTCACAATGTAATAGAGCAAGGAAATGAAGAAGATACATTTCATGCATTAAAGTTATTGTCATTGACATTAAAGTTAAATTGTTTTATATTGTAAATTTATCCTTGTGGTCTGTAGGTACACAATGTTTATATCATGTATTGTTTTTATATCAAATAAACAGTTAAATTTAAAAAAAAAAAAAAAAAAAAAAAAAAAAAAAAAAAAAACCTTCCCTTTGTGCATCAATTGATATAAAAGAATCATGATATCATTAGTAGACAATGTTTCCACACTGAAATTTTATTAGCAAAATACATTTGTTTGATTTAATCACATAATATGTTATTTTTAACATCACTATTAATTGTATGAGCATTTTATTCACTTAATGTCTCTTAAGTTCACAATTATTAAGTTCAGTGCACCCACAAGATAAACAATTGATATTTCATTAATATTTTCACTGTTTACTTAACCTTCTAGCTTGGTAGAGGTTATTTGGAGTTAGCGTGGCCCGGGCTCTTCCACAGAGGTAGGAGACTTTTGGTTTCTCCACCTAGGCTCTTGCCACGCCCCTTCTGTCCGCTAGCATCAAGCGTGACGTCACTATCTCCGCATTGACTTTATGTCGTCTTATGAATTGTTTATTGGCTTTTTAGACAACTTTGCATTGTTTATCGTGCACTTTACTGCTTCTGTTGTCTTTGGTTTTGTTTTATTTTTCAAGCTACTTTTGTCTGCTTCCTAATTTATCTTATTTTTCAATATCTATTGTTTGTTTATTTTCATTTTGTTTCCATGGCTTCTTCTTTATTATTGGGCTCTTCCTTATATTTTGCTTCCTGATTTATCTAGTGTTTCAATATTTGTTGTTTGTTTTCATGGCTTCTTCTTTGTTTGTTGGACTCATCCTTATATATTTGGCTCCTCATTTGTTTGCTGGCCTCTCTTTCCCTCTCTCTTCCCCCTTGCTTGGATTAGTTTGCAATTCATAATTATGCCTGAGACTACACCTGAACTCTCCTCACGCATCTTTGCTTTGTTACGAAAGCTTCGTGCATTGAAGCGCAACATCGCAGGCGTGGACCACGCTGGAGAAGCTGCACTTACCGGCAATGCTGATGCATCACTATTCGAGGCGGAGGTTCAGACTGCCCTCGATGAATGGAAACAATTCCAGCATACTTGGGACGATCTGGATTCTCTCCATCATTCAGCTGGCTCTGATCCTTCGGAGTCAAGTCAGGAGTTGTATGACTCATGCCGGCAGGAAATAATTAAAGGAAAGTCACTCCTTATTCAACTCAATCGTCGTCAGACAGCCACTCAACTTCCACCGTCTACATCATCCCGTGACGAAATTCAATCGTGTAATATGTCTAGTCCTGGAACGTCTAGAACACACTTGCCTCGTATCCCAATACCACTATTTACTGGAAACATGCTGAAATGGAAGACATTTAGAGACACGTTTCAGTCAATCATCCACAAAGACACTGCGCTTTCCAACGTTGAGAAGTTCCACTACCTTCTCGGGGCACTCAGTGGTGAACCTTTATCTCTCTTGTCAGGTTTCACAATAGACGAAACATCCTATGCCTTAGCCTGGAAGAAGCTTCTGGATACCTACGACAACCCTCGTGTTCTTTCAGCACTGTTCATTCAACACATTTTGGACTATGATTCTAAGGGAGTCAAAACGGAAATCCAACGATACGAGCATTTTTTGACAAAGGTAGCTGACAGCATAGAGGGCTTCAGATCCTTGTCCTTTGAGGATCCTGCGGAAATTCTATTGGCATATCTTGCACTTAGAGCCTTAGATCCACAGACGCGTAGAAAGTTCGAACTCTCCCGGAACTGTAGCACATTTCCTTCAGCAGATGAGGTGATAAACTTTGTGAGACAACGGAAAATGGCTATCAGCATGTCGAAGGATTTTGGTTCTTCTTCTACCTGGTCAAGTACTGAATCATCGACTTTTTACAAGCCACGATTCCCTAACAGAAGGTCTCCAAAATACAATCAAGTTTCTCTTCACAGTTCTGAATGCGTTTCTCCAACCAGACGCTCGCCCTCTGCGAAGAACTTCAGGAAAACGAATTTCATTGGCCCCAAGACGCGAGGATCTAAAGCACAAGAAGTTCGACCCTGCTTATTCTGTCAGGAAAAGATTGCCCATAAATGATCGTAAAGCGTTCATCAACAGCTATAAGTGCTGCCTTAATTGCCTTCACTCAGGTCATGCTGTCAATGACTGCAAATCCAAATGGAGCTGCAGGTTTTGCAGAAAAAGGCACCACAGCTCCATACACTCCGATGAAGAAGCGCCACCTCACAATACTTCTCTTCTCAGCCGTCCTGGATGCTCGAAGGATATAAACAATGAAAGCTTCTCAGCAATCGGATCCAGCTTTACTTCTCAGGAACCCACAACTAGTACTGTCTTAATTGGTACTGCTCAAGTACTCATCGTCAGTAACCAAGGTTACTTTATTCCCGCTAGAGCTGTTCTTGACTCAGGGAGTCAGCAAACATTCATCTCCCGCACCCTAGCCCAAAGGATGGGAGCCAAGTTGACCAGATATGAAAGCCGCATCTCCGGATTGGGAGATTCCCCTGTCTCAGAACCAGCTGGGATCACCATTTGCCATTTGAAGGCTCACAGTAGCAATGAAAGGTTCTCAACTCAAGCCGTCGTTATCGACTCTATTGCACCTCCCTTGCCCAACGCTGCTTTGCCCAAAGACGTTGCTCAGAGGTTTCTCCACTACAACCTCGCTGATTCAAATTTCCACACCCCAGGAAATGTTGACATGCTCATTGGGATAGACCTATATCCACTGCTGATCACCGGGGCGCCGTACCATTCAGGCATCGGTAACCTATTTTTGCAACCCTCTGCGTTAGGGCTCATAATTTTAGGCAGTCTTGCTAATAGCCCCTTTTCAAAAATTTCAGTGCTTTTTACCTCTTCCCAATCTAACATCGAAGAAGAACTTAAGGCATTTTGGGAGATAGAGGAACCCAAGCTTGCTGACCGACGCAACCCCGAAGACCATCTTTGCGAAGACCATTTCATGAATACATGTTCCCGGAATCCGGAGGGTCGTTTTGTTGTAGGATTACCACTCCGCCCTGGGCATGAAAAACTGGACAACAATCGCAGCGTCGTCACAAGAAGATTTCTTAACTTGGTGAGGAATTTCCGCCATGACCATCTTCTTGCAGCGAAAGGCAAAGTGGGACAAGAAGAACCTCAACTTAAAAATTGGCGATCTCGTCATAAAGAGGACAAGCCTTGCGACATTGCATCACGTGGTTGTTCTCCCACTTTAAGAATAATCAGCTGTGGTGGAATGGCCCTTCATGACTCTGCCAGCCCATCTCGAATTGGTATCAACCTTCGCAAGCTTCAGCCACAATCTCAGACACTACATCATCAGACCTCTCTAGCCTCATAGCTACTCACGCTTCCCTGGATTGGATGTCGAGGTTTTCTAATCTTCACCTTCTCATCAAGGCTGTTGCTCGTAAAATTGGACAATTATTGTTTATTCTCGAGAATATGTAAATATTTATCGATGTCACTTTTACACCTACACGTTATAGGTAGGGATGACATTTTTTGTAATTTTGTATTTTGTAATTTTTTCATTGTTTATTGTATAAGTTATCTATCATTTGTTGTGTTATTTATATAAATTAGCTGAGCTTAATTTAGGTGGGCGGATTGTTCAGGGATCACACATCCAGCTGAACAATAAATCACTTTTTAAATCATATGGTGTGTGAAAAAAACAAGTGAATGAGAAGAATAGAAGAGAGTGCAGTGTATCAAAATTCAAGACATTCTATTCAAGACTATTTTATTCCTTCCTACGTTCCTTCAGTTTTATCATGAGTGAGTAGGGGAAGAAAACTATCCTGGTGAGGGAGGAGGAGAGAGGGCCGACCAGCAACAAACCACAATTTTAAACCTAAGTATGTGAGTCCAACTAAGTCAGATCCACCCCCACCATTAAGCTCAACCCATGTGAATTTTCATTAATATATTTCAATGTTTCACTCAAATACAGTCCACTCTCATTCATTTAGAACCACCCTAATCAATTTTCAGGTTTAGAGTATAATTCAATTTAGTTTATAGATTGAACTACCTAGCCTATACAGGAGTTGTTAGGTATTAGGAACTAGTCCAGGGAAGTGTCCCCCTAGCCTTGTTATCCTAACTAGTTCTTTAGGCTCGGCGATCCTGAGTGAGGTATCGCCCAGTTTTAATTGGCCAACAAAGCTGGTTAGCCAATTTTTGGTTGCAATGTCCCGACATGTCAGGAGTATTCCACCCGTTTGGAGTGTAAAACCCTGAAAGCTCGGGCCAAAGTTCCCTTCAAGACTAAAGCTGTCAACCAGGGTTAACAGACGTTCACCAAACTCGGCAATATGGCCTGCGTTAAGTGTTGTGCTTGGATAGTTCACCGGGACCACTGTGATCCTGTGTTCTGCCAAGGTTTGAGCGAAGCTAGGTTGGGCAGAATCAATTTTCCGCCTTTTCCTAGCCTCGGGAGAGGGTGTTTCGGGATCCGCATCACCGCTGGGCCCAGTACCAATTTCCTCACGAACAACTTCGCCAGGACCCTCATGGATACCTGGTTTCTGCTGCCCGGGAGGATTTGAGCCTGATACCCAGCGGGAGCTTCCCCCTTGGCCCTTTGCCTGACGCGCATTCTCTTTTGCACACCAGATAATCTTTCATAATCTAACTGAGCCGGTTCCTTTACAGTACCCCGCTCAGATAATTCTGGTTCCAAAACCGTACCCAGAATTGTTGTCGCTGGTTCAGTTTCCGTACCCGGCTACGGTAGACGTACCCTGCACCCCCTGAGCCGATTCCGCGATCGTACCCGGCGTTTCTTCTACCACGGTTTGTTCAGTGAACAAACCATGAAATTCCTCAAGCAGATCCGACAAGGATCCACTATCGGACTCGATATCCCTTTCAGGTTCGAGGTAAACTGAGTCGTCCTCAGGATTAAAGAATTTTTTTGAACTAATTTTGTTCCCACGATAAGCTAGGGAAATAACAGTCATCCTTGACAGAGCCCCGTATGCCACGGAAAGGCTAAATACAATGGGGTGTCGCCCGGTGCCCCAAGTGGGTCGTTCGATGCACATATATTTAACCACCCTGTACCATTCAGTCCTCGGCACGAGCTCCATCAACCTTGACTTGGGTTTATGTCAACCTAGGGGAGGTGACCCTAGGGTGTGTACTGTAAGTGACCTTTGTCTGTAAATGTGGGGTGTGTGTAGTGTGCTGTATGTGTGTACTGTGTGAGTGTCAGTATTTTTGTTCCTCCAGCCTGGAGGATGGATGGCTACTGCGAGGGTAAGTAAGAGTAAGTACAATATTGCCAGGCCGGCGAGTGGGGGACTACGTCATCCAACCCTCCCCCACCCTGAAGGAGGGGAAGTGTTCCCGCTCTCTTTAAACACACTTTTCACTGTCTTGTATTTGTTTAATAATTATTTAATTTACTTCTCTATTTATTAAATAAATATTTCAAATTAAGGTAAAAAATGTATTAGTTTCAAAAACAAACATTTAATAAAGCAATCATATTTATTTTTATTTAGTTATTCCCAGTAGTTATTCTAAACTGTATTTTTTTTTTTTTTTTTAATTCTGGTCATCGCCTGGGAGGTGAAAGCAACCCATCTCTCCTGAATCATCAGGTGACGCAGCGGTACGTCTACTATAATCCAAATCGCTCCATTCATCTTCTGAAGAATTATCTGAATCAGATGAACTAGAATTCCTCGAGGAGGAACTTCGAATCATCTGTTCTATATTCCCTTCACCAGTGCTTCTTTCCGCCAAGCTTCTCCAATTGCTTCCTTTGTATATCTTACTGCTTCATTCCAATTTTCTATAGAAGCACCGTCACATTCCTCTCTTGTCAGTCGCTCTACGTCGGTGATGTTAAAGGATGTGTTTTCCTTGGCAACTTTCCCTTTTATTGGCGCCCAAATTAGTTAATCCAAGTCGGAGCCTTGTTTTAAATTATCTACATCAATTGAACACTTTTGACTTCATCTCTTTATGATAATCCCGTGTTTTTTTTTTACCTGAATAATAACATACTGTTAGGTATGAAACTGTTCGCACTACCTGCATGGGCCATGAGAAGGCGTCAACCCTTCCCAGTAGTTTTCAAGAAGCCCGAAGTGATTCATCTGTCCAGGATTTGCTAATCGTGTTTCCAGCATTTATGCATGTCTCATCCAGAAATACCACTTCTTCTAAACTGCATTCTCTGATTTGGTGTAAAAATAAACATCTGGCAGTGACGATATCCCTTCGTTCCAGTAAAAATTTCCTGTGGTTTATTTTCTTCTATTTAAATTAGACATTGTGAAGAATAAATTACAAGGGTGTTTTTCCTCCTGTAAATAATCCAGCTTCTTTGCGAGAAAATAGAATGAGAGTGTAGGAGGCTGGGTTGGAGGGAGGGGGTAGGCCTTCCCCTCCTTGAGTCCAGGGTGGGGGTAATCCCATGTAGCACGACTCAGCGGCTCTACTATAGCTATTCCTGCAAGATATAATAGAAGCATGTATGTTTATTAACCTACAGAAAAAGGTATAACAGTTTAACACAATAAAATTTCCTGTCAGCTGAAAAACAATATTGTTAAAAGCAAATTAAGGTGGCGATTGCGGTAGTGTATTAGGAATAATGGTGGCCGAATTGAATATGAACTTTAATAATAAAATATTCTTTGTTTCACATTTTTAATGATTTCTTTAATTTTTTTTTAATTCATTTTTCTTTAGTGTCACTATCTTTACCTAGATTTTATAAGTTTAATAGCTGAATACCCGTGCTTCACCACGGCCGATAAGTGTTTTAGCACTTTCCTCCGAAGGAAAGTAGCTATTGAGGTTGGACTCATGACGGAATTTTTGAAAAATTTCTTCAAATCTTTATCGATCCTACCTAGTAGACACCGAAAATGACCCCCGTTAAAATTTATATATATCTATATATATATATATATATATATATATATATATATATATATATATATATATGCATATATATATATATATATATATATATATATATATATATATATATATATACATATATATGTGTCTGTTAACACGATAGCGGCCAGAGTTTTTGTTTTTTCGTCACGAAACTTGGTATATAGCATTCAATTAGCAAACGATTGAACGAGTTCGTTAACCACCAAAGTCGGTCCACCGGAAAAAGGGGGTTTACCCCGAACCCAAAACACTAATTTGACTATGTCAGCCGTAATATTTGTTATATTTCAACGAAACTTGGTATTCGTAGTGGTAATATAGAGAGAAAAGTGAGATAAAAAAATGAACTAAATCGGTTCATTAGAAGGGGGGGTTTACTCCAGACCCACAATACCAATTCGCCACTACCAGCCGTGATTTTTGGTATATTTCGATGAAATTCGTAGTGGTAATCCACAGGTAAATAACTGTTGTAAAAATAAACTAAATCGGTTCATTAGGAGGGGGGGTTTACTCCGGACCCACAATACCAATTCGCCACTACCAGCCGTGATTTTTGGTATATTTCGACGAAACTCGGTATTCGTAGTGGTAATCCACAGGTAAATAACTGTTGTAAAAATAAACTAAATCGGTTCATTAGAAGGGGGGGTTTACTCTTGACCCAAATTCTTAATATACTCATACCGGTCGTAATTTCTGCTGTATTGTAACGAAACGCGGTATACGTCGTGGGTAACTCATGAGAAAGAAGTGTTGTAAAAATGAGCTGAATCGGTCAATCGGAAAGCGGGGGTTTAATTTGTAATATATTTCAATAGAAAAGCCCGTCAGACGTAGGTTCACAAAGCCGCCGCAAGGAGCGCTTTCTACCACTAGAGTGGCTGTATCCTGTTCCTGCGTTAGATCAAAATACGATAATATGAGGTTTTTTGTATTTATTACGTAGTGTAATAGGTACCATGTGTAAACATAACTCTGGAAGCAAATTATTAATTGATCAGTTACTCATTACAAATTTAAAAGAGAACTATTCATGTTTTTATTTTATTTATGTAGGATATTTTAAGCAAATTGTTCTGGAAAGCACTACACTACCCAAATTCTGAGGAAAGTGCTTAGTTATGCAGCTCCTGCGTGACGGACTTTTTTATATTGAGTTAAATAAGATATGATCAAAATTAACGCTACTATATAATTTTGTACAGCTTATTATTGCACGGACTTTAAAGTTACCCAGGAAACACCATGTGGAGGTAACCGTGCTTGTTTCCGTTGGAGAGTAAAAAAAATAAAAAAAAAATACAAGAACCGCTTAAAAAGTTAGGTAAACAGAGACAAATACAAGTTGAAAAGCATAAAACTAACAAATTTGGAGTTTTAAGCACTTATCTCTTCGATTGACATCTCCCCACCGAACAACAACAGAATCTTATGGTAGAGAATTTAGTAACTTTTCCTTTTACTACGATTTCCCAACCGTTTTCGAGATATTTTAGAAAATATACTGAGATCCGAAAACTTTGTATCACCATTCATACAATTAATTTTCCATATACTTCCTTTCTGAATACCCAAACAGAAAATTAGTTTTGAAAAATGTTTCTTCTTCGCTTTAAAAATGGTTTCATTCGTTTTCGTACCGTAAGGAATCTTTCGCACAAAAATTTGCTCCAAAAACCATGTTCCAGTAAACGGAATCAACTGGTTAATGAATTTGACCTTTGAAATGAGAAGAAAGATTTTTGTACCAAATGTTATCAAAATCGAACCATTTTTGAGCCGATGTGGAACTGCTTAATAATTCAAACCCCCCTAAAAATACTTAAAAATTCGAATATCAAAAAAACCTTTCTTAGCGAACGTTTACACTCTAAACGTATTGTCCGTGCAAAATTTCAAATTTTTGTGTCACGTGGTTCGGGATATTATTACCTCGGATGGTCCATCACCAGGGCGTAAGCACATATTATTTCTAGTAATTCAAGGACTGCCATCATAGTTGAAATTAACCTCAATTAAAAATAGTACTATGAAATAGATAATGTACGGTAACAGTTGTTCTGTTATCGTCCTAGCAACGCATACTGCCTAGGCTTTCCTGCTCTAACCAACTAAAACTTTAATCCCCTCTAAAAATACTTAAAAATTCGAATGTCAAAAATCCTTTTTAGCGAGTGCCTACGTTATATAGGGAGTGTCGATGCAAAATTTCAAAATTTTCTGTTGAGTGGTTTGGGCTGGGCGATGATAGGTCAGTGAGTGAGTGAGTGAGTGAGTGGTATTTGAGAAATCTATAGTAGATTCGGAGAATTATAAACAATTTACCTGACTATTATACCTTTTGTAGTAGCTTTATAAACAGAAATGTTTTTATTGTAAATTCCAGGATTAGCTACTCATGTATTTTTTAAGAGAGATAGAGTTGAAGTTACAGGTATTAGGACCAGGAATGTAATTTACAGTAATGTCAGTTTTAGTTATTGGGTCGTACTATCCGTTGTACTGTAAAAATTTGATATTGTTATTTAATTAATAGTTTATTCTGAATGTCTTCAATACAAAAACAATAAAAACTTCTCAAATGCTAGAAATAATAAAAAAAAAGTCAGTCTCGCAGGAACTGCATCATCTTAGCGCGGTTCCGTTCATATCCCTAATCTAATTTGGAAAGATTAAAATAGAAGCAGTTATTATTTTTGTTCCACCAGTCTTTTTTTTTTTAATTAATTATTTTAATGGCGTGTCAACCCTTAAGGTCACTAACGCCATTCCTGTGTGTAGTAAAGTCTTGAAAGGTCATGATTTACAATCTTACCTGGAAGGGTCGGCTAACACTAGATTCGGACCCGCTAGTGACAAGGTCTTGGAATCCTTGAAATCTATATTTCTAACAATAAATTGTTTTTGTTATTTTACTTAACCAGTTTTATTGTCAAATACATTATCCAACTATAAGCAATTAAAAAATAACAAGGAATAAAACAGACAATACCATAAAAGAAAAAAAAAATTAAGGACAATATACGAAGATTCCGAACCATTTCATGTCTATTAATAAAATATTTTATTCTAATCCCAATAACGCAACACTTATACACAAATAGACTTTTTTTAGGTACCTATTTACCTATACGTATAAAATAAGATTATAATGAGCGATCCGCTGTGGCATACACCAAGTACTACCACCGTGTGGAGTGCAACTAGTATAGACCGGTACGTCAGTACCACTGTGGTATGTAAAGAGCGGCTGTTCTGATACTGGCAAAAGTTAGAAATCCTACATTCCTAAAGTTGTTTGGAGGCTTATCTTTATGACCCTAGAAAGGAACTTACAGATGACGAGGGTACACTGGGCGATACCTGTACTGGGAATGCCCTCCACCCTAAGCCTCCTAGCTCCTCACCTTCGAATTCATATGATTTTGTTCAATGAATTTAAAAAAAAAAAAAATTAATAAATAGATAAAAACTTTTGAAAATAGGGAATACCAAAAACAATTCTAAAGAACGAAATCAACACCAGTACAGTAATCTAGATATTCATAGGGCATCTTCGAATTCCAAGATACCGTTGAAACAAAATATTGTTTCTATATATACGTATCCTGTTTTATTGACTAATACATTTGACTACTATAAGCAATCACAAAAATAACGAGCAGTAAAAAAAACTGTAGGAAACACACAAAACGATTCGTTCAAATGAACGAAATTACCTATGTTTTAAGCACTTATTTCTCCAAATATGACCATCCCATCGCAAATGTCTTCAAAACATTTTTTGTAGAAAATTTAGTAACCTTTCGAATGGTAATCTTTTGTTTCTCAAGATTCCAAACCGTTTTCGTGATATTAATGAAAATATACGAAGTTCCCAAAACTTTTCATGTCTAAAAATGAAATATTTTATTTTAATCCTTCCTTTACTCCAAACGTAACCAAATTTTCAACATATTAGTTCTGATAAAATTCAAACATGCAGAAAATGTTTCAACTGAATCCCATAATTCTAAGTACCAAAATCAAAGACAAAAAGTCCGTCACGCAGGAGCTGCATAACTAAGCACTTTCCTCAGAATTTGGGTAGTGTAGATTGCTTTCCAGAACAATTTGCTTAAAATATCCTACATAAATAAAATAAAAACATGAATAGTTCTCTTTTAAATTTGTAATGAGTAACTGATCAATTAATAATTTGCTTCCAGAGTTATGTTTACACATGGTACCTATTACACTTCGTAATAAATACAAAAAACCTCATATTATCGTATTTTGATCTAACGCAGGAACAGGATACAGTCACTCTAGTGGTAGAAAGCGCTCCTTGCGGCGGCTTTGTGAACCTACGTCTGACGGGCTTTTCTATTGAAATATATTACAAATTAAACCCCCGCTTTCCGATTGACCGATTCAGCTCATTTCTACAACACTTCTTTCTCATGAGTTACCCACGACGTATACCGCGTTTCGTTACAATACAGCAGAAATTACGACCGGTATGAGTATATTAAGAATTTGGGTCAGGAGTAAACCCCCCCCTTCTAATGAACCGATTTAGTTTATTTTTACAACACATATTTACCTGTAGATTACCACTACGAATGCCGAGTTTCGTCGAAATATACCAAAAATCACTGCTGGTAGTGGCGAATTGGTATTGTGGGTCCGGAGTAAACCCCCCCCTCCTAATGAACCGATTTAGTTTATTTTTACAACAGTTATTTACCTGTGGATTACCACTACGAATACCGAGTTCCGTTGAAATATACCAAAAATCACGGTTGGTAGTGGCTAATTGGTATTGTGGGTCCGGAGTAAACCCCCCCTCCTAATGAACCGATGTAGTTTATTTTTACAACAGTTATTTACCTGTGGATTACCACTACGAATACCGAGTTCCGTTGAAATATACCAAAAATCACGGTTGGTAGTGGCGAATTGGTATTGTGGGTCCGGAGTAAACCCCCCCTTCTAATGAACCGATTTAGTTCATTTTTATATCTCACTTTTCTCTCTATATTACCACTACGAATAGCAAGTTTCGTTGAAATATAACAAATATTACGGCTGACATAGTCAAATTAGTGTTTTGGGTTCGGGGTAAACCCCCCCTTCCGGTGGACCGACTTTGGTGGTTAACGAACTCGTTCAATCGTTTGCTAATTGAATGCTATATACCAAGTTTCGTGACGAAAAAACAAAAACTCTGGCCGCTATCGTGTTAACAGACACATATATATGTATATATATATGCATATATATATATATATAGATATATATAAATTTTAACGGGGGTCATTTTCGGTGTCTATTAGGTAGGATCGATAAAGATTTGAAGAAATTTTTCAAAAATTCCGTCATGAGTCCAACCTCAATAGCTACTTTCCTTCGGAGGAAAGTGCTAAAAGAACAGTTCGAATGAGCGAAATCAATTACTTTAAAGTTTTAAGCACATATTTCTCCGATTGACATCGCCTAATTAAAACTTTCTTCAGAACCTTTTTTGTAGAGCATTTAGTAAGCTTTCGAATTGTAATCTTCCGCTTCACAAGATTGTCAACGGTTTTCGAGATACTAACGAAAGTATACAAAGTTACCAAAACTATTTTTGTCTGTTAATAAAATATTTTATTCTAACCCTTCCTTTACTCTAAACGTAACAAAAATTTCAAAATATTAGTGTTAATGAAATTCGAACATGCAGAAAATGTTTCAATTGTATCCCATAATTCTAAGTACCAAAATCAAAGACAAACAACCCTCCCTCGGAAGGACGCTAGGCAGTTGAAAAGCTCTATCTTGGAAATCCATATCTATAACATTAAATTGTTTTTCTTATTTTTCTTAACCTGTTTTATTTTCAAATACATTATCCAACTATAAGCAATTAAAAAATAACAAGGAATAAAAAACAGAAAAAAAGAACAGTTCGAATAAGCGAAATCAATTACTTTAAAGTTTTAAGCTCTTATTTCTCCGATTGACATCGCCTAATCAAAACTTTTATTAGAACCTTTTTGTTAGAGAATTTAATAAGCTTTCTAATGGAAATCTTCCATTTACCAAGATTCTCAATCTTTTTCGAGATATTAAGGAAAGTAAACAAAGTTACTAAAATTTTTTATGTCTGTTAATAACATATTTTATTCTAACCCTTCCTTAACTCCAAACGTAACCAAAATTTCAACATATTAGTGTTGATGAATGTAGAACATGCAGAAAATGTTTCAACTGAATCCCATGATTCTAAGTACCCAAACCAAATACTGTATTCAAAAACAATTTTTCCAATTTTCTCGAAAACGGTTAAAGCTATCGCCTTGAAAATGGTTTCATTCGTTTCCATAGCCCAGGATGCATATTAAACGAGTACTTACAAGCTTATGAACTCAAAAACATAAGCGTTACGATTTTTTTTGCGCGTATTTCGCCCCAAACGCCATCTTCCAGTGGGCGGATTTTGCTGGTTAAAGAACTTGACCTTTCAAATTGGACGACAGATTTTTGCACCAAATTTCATCAAAATCGGACCATCAGGGAGGCCAGAAATCCGCGAACAGACAATATATATATATATATATATATATATATATATATATATATATATATATACACAAATTTTAACCACCGTTATTTTCGGTCTCTAGGGGTTCTGAAACGCGAGATTGTTTAGTCGGCACTTCCGGATTGTTTCATTGTTTCAACCTTATAAGCGGGGTTCCTCCCTATGGGGGAGGGAGGAACCGCGCTAAAAAAGAAAAGCCTAAAATATTAAATATTTCGGTATCGGGAAACTTTCGGATAAAGCAATATGGGCTTAAAATTGTTTGTTTTAAGCTATCACCTCGCGATGGACGTGGGTCTACTTACCAGTAACCCTGAATATATTTAAGTGACCGGTTAGTTCCTGGCCTAAAATTCATTTAAAAAACTATATGAAAAGACGCTAAAAACACAGCTTCTTTGTGTGTATTAATGCTTCAAAACCTTTAAATCTGCTAATAAAACTTTACAACAAGTAGTCCAACACTACTATACACACACACACACACACACACACGCGTGCGCGCACACACACACACACACATATATATATATATATATATATATATATATATATACACATATACATATACATATATCCCAGCGGATATTAACAGTCTAATACATTCTATGCTTTGCAGTTTTATTTATTTATTTTTTTTTTTTTACGGCGCATCGACAAATCTTAGCCATTAGCGCCGACGTCCAGGGTGCAGCCAGGAATTTTCTCAGCGAGCCGTGGGATGAGAAAATTCCTGTCGCCGGTGGGGATCGAACCCACCATCTCCCGCTTATGAATCCAGCGCGCTAGCCACTAGACCCCTATTCTATTTAATTTCGAAGGAATAAAAAAAAAAAAGTAAGAAAATTTCTTCTTGTCGCTATTTTGATCCCGTAATCCTTTATATTTTGATTTGTATAGTTCTGAAACAAAAAGAATAAAGTCCGACTCGCAGGAACTGCGTCATCTTAGCGCGGTTACATATCGAAGAGATGGAATAGATTAGCATCACAAATCACAGGAAACTGACAGTAGCTAACTTACACAGAAGCGGATAATTCTTAATCTGTATAAGTCAATACAATTATGTACTGAAAACGTACTTACTCTTCGACTACTGCTGAGAAGGCTCTATTCTAAATAACCAAAAATTCCTTGTCATTTTAAGTATTTTAAGTCTTGTTTTACTAGCAAATTCGTTTTACTGTTATAATCAACTGTAAATATGTGCTTCATGGCGAATTAAATTCAATTCTGTCGTGGGTTAAATCTTTCTTTAAAATAAGGAATAACGGTAACTTCAGTTTGAAGCTATGGGGAAGGTTATATAGATGGAGAATTCAAAACAACCTACGTCATTATGATTAGCCACTGCCATCTTGATTACCACAGCCACTCCAAACTTATTATGAATACTTTAGACCGTTTCTTAGCTTATTTTACTACTATACTAATTTTACTGATAAATGCAATTTAAAAGTAGAAACAACCAATTAAAAAGTCAGATAAAGAAAGAGAAAAACCATTTTAAAACAACAAAACAAACACTTTTTAAGATTTAAGCGCTTATATGTCTCATTGACGTTGCCCCATCAAATATTGCTTCAGAACCTTTTTTGTAGAGAATTTAATAAGCATTCGAATGGTCACTTCCCACTTATTACGATTTCCCAACCGTTATCGAGATATTTACGAAAAATGTATGGAGATCCGAAAACGTTTCATGTCTATTAATAAAATAATTTTTTTCGCATACTTCCTTATATCCAAATATAACCAAAATTTGAACATCTTAGTTGGGACTAATTTCCAAGATGTAGAAAATATTTCAATTGAATCCCGCGATTCTAAGTACTCACAAAAAAATAATGACTTACAAAAATATTGATTCCACTTATCTCAGAAACGGTTAAAGTTATCGAAAATGGTTTCCTTCGTTTTCCTAGCCCAAGAAACCTATAAAACAAGTACCTGCAAGCATATGAACTCAGAAACGTAAGCGTTCCGATTTTTTTTGCGCGAATTTCGCCCCAAACGCTATCTTCTAGTAGGCGGATTCTGCTGGTTAACGAACTTGACCTTTCAAATTAGACGACAGATTTTTGTACCAAAGTTTGTCAAAATCGGACCATTTTTGAGCTTGCTAGAGAGCCAACAGACAAGCATATATATATAAATATATACATATATATATATATATATATATATATATATATATAAAATATAAATATATAAAATTTGTATATATATATATACAAATTTTAGCCACCTATATTTTCGTGATCTATAGGGTCTGAAACGTTAAAGTTTCCAGTCGGCACTTCCGGATTGCGTCGTGAGGTCAACCTCATAAGCGGGTTCTCCCTATGGAGATAGGGAGTAACCGCGCTAAAAAAATATAATTCATTAAAATTGTGCATAAAAATAATGCCTCGCAGAACAAACCTATTTGAGGATTACGTAAACATTTGCAAACTTTCGAAATTCCACTAAGAATTCACCTTGCATAAAGACATTCCGCTGAGAGTTTTATATACACCAAGAAGCTTTGCGGTGAAAAAAGATGAAAAATTACAAAGATATTTGTTTACTTAAGTCTGAAGTCGTCTGATGTTCGTCGCGTTTGTTCCATACCACACAGGCCAGGCGTAAGTCAGTATTGGGAGGATCATGGTCTTGTAAAGGAGTGTGACTAGTGAAGGTCGGAGTGATGTTTTTCTGCTCATCAGTGGGTATAGTTTTGAATTTCTAGTGTGTGCATGTCGTAATTTTATATTAGTGTGTAGTTATCGTCTAAGTTTGTCGTGTATCGAAGTAACACACACCCTGGTCCTTCGCACACCAAGGAACTGGAATTCCATCCAATCGGATTTCTGGAATTTCTTCGTTTGAGAACCTCCGAAGTGAAAACACTTTGGCCTCAGTCTTGGTAGAATTAAGGGCCAGTCGCCCTTTCCTGAACCAGTGGGTCAACGAGTTCGCCGATGCTTGCAGATTGTGAACCATCGTATTCAGACTCCTGTGGCTGGATAAGACGAGAGTATCGTCGGCAAATGTTGCGAGCTGAGCGAAGGAATCTTCTTCAGGCATGTCGGAGACGTAGAGAAGGTAGAGTAGGGGGCTCAATATGGCTCCTTGTGGAACTCCAGCTTCCAAGGCGATCTTGCGGCTTAGTGTGGTCCCGACTCGGATTTGGCATGTTCGATCTTCAAGAAAGGACTTTATGGAAGAGAGAAGATTGGCTGTAATGAGAAGCTAGAGCCTTGAAATTTTGTAGGATGATAGATATGAGGGTGTTATTAAAGGAAAAAATAGAAAAATCCTGAAAGTTGCGTTTGACTCCGCTTCCAGGGCGGGGGCGTGCCAGTTTTGTACTTCCTTCGTAAACCCATCATTCCGTCCGAAACCCATGATGTGGGGTATCAAATGAATCGTCTCGGTATGAAGAACCTGTATTTGATGTTTTAAGAAACATTTAGACGCATATCGGCTTGGTCAAAATCATATACCAGCTAACTGTCTGTATGTTTTTTCCTTAAACAAATTAAAACCGTTTGACCGATTTTGACACTCATTTAGGTCTTAATCCAGGGAGTTTCATAGGATAGGTCAAACCCGTCTATCAGCTGTTTGTATGTCTGTTTGTTGTTTATAAAAATTCACAACGTATGAATTTTATGTAACATTATAAACATTTTTTTTTAACATTGTTTTATATAAGGAGGATGTCATTTATTATTTTATGTATATTAAGAATACATTTTTATTTAAAGACATTATTACCTGCACAATGTAATGTAAAAAATTCAGAAATGCAATTGTCTATTCAAAAAAAAAAAAAAAAAAAAAAAAAAAAAAAAAAAAAAAAAAAAAAAAGGTTCCTTCTGAGCCTTTCTTATAACGTTTTCTTCTAGGGAGAATTTGTTTCACAAATTTACGTATATTAGCTGTTACTCAGCGTGCCATGCCGCACGTACTTTCTGCATCGAGAAAGAAAAAAAAAATTAGAAACCAAATAAGTAATATTAACATATAATAACGCAAATCTGTAACTTTTCGGATTCACAGTTTAACCCCGAGACTTCCGAACTGTAAGTCCTAGACGATTTTAGCCAATAGAAATCCCCGTATCAAGATCAGACATACAGTCAGACATACAGTCAGACAAACAGTCAGACATACAGTCAGACAAACAGTCAGACATACAGTCAGACATACAGTCAGACATACAGTCAGACATACAGTCAGACATACAGTCAGACATACAGTCAGACATACAGTCAGACATACAGTCAGACAAACAGTCAGACATACAGTCAGACATACAGTCAGACATACAGTCAGACATACAGTCAGACATACAGTCAGACATACAGTCAGACAGCCAGTCAGACATACAGTCAGACATACAGTCAGACATACAGTCAGACATACAGTCAGACAAACAGTCAGACATACAGTCAGACATACAGTCAGACATACAGTCAGACATACAGTCAGACAAACAGTCAGACATACAGTCAGACATACAGTCAGACAAACAGTCAGACATACAGTCAGACAGTTCCTAGACGTTTTTGACCTAGCCTAAGAGACTTCCCGGATCAAGACCTACCTGTATGCCAAGTTTGGACGAAATCGGGCAAACGATGTGATTTTATACACAAATTTGTACAATACACAGATAAACAGAGAAACAAAAAGACAGATAAATATACAAACAGGCATGTGCTTTTTACATAAATATATTACTTTAATTACTAGCAAATTTAGAATAGTTGAATATGCGTAACTATCGAATGATGGCTAATACGAATGATGAGGTCCTGATGGAGTTAGATACGAATCGAGTTGCATTCGGAATGTAATTGAGTCTATCTATTTGGAGCAGGGAACTGTCTATTTGTCTGTTGGAACAAGATAGACAGATATAGACCCAGCTCCCGATAGGTTTCGCCTACATCTACATTGATGGAAGGTCGTGAACACGATAAGATGATGCAGATCCAATGAGTCGCAATTTCGAAGATTCTCTTAAGTATTGCGAAACATCAGCTTTCCCTGACCAGCAATTCAGGACGAAATTTGAAAGAAGCAGTAAGGTAATTTACTCTAGGGCAAATTATTTTTGTTGGCCAAAAACAAGAAGGTTGTAAGGTGCTACAATAAGATGAATCAATATATTCACCTCTTTCCGAGATCAAAGTTCAACGTCACTAAACGCTCGTGAGGCGCCAATTCGCGGGAAAGAAAGTAACCAACACTTCTGTTTCATAATACACTTTCAGTGATGCTATCGGACTTTCCAACTGCAGATTTCTATCTTCACTCAGACTCCTGATGTATTTGCATCGCCGTTTCTACTCCTACGCATCACTAGGAAAGGTCACTTCACAGTACAATCGCTTCAGCACCGGAGAAGGTCGTGTTGGCTACGTTATAGGTTTACAGACTATAGTAATCAAAACTCTATTGGCTGGTCATAAAGATTTACAAATATACCTGTTGCCAATAAACAACAGGCTACGTAACCAGGTACCAGGATAGGTCTACGTAACCAGGTACTAGGATAGGTCTACGTAACCAGGTACCAGGATAGGTCTACGTAACCAGGTACTGGGATAGGTCTACGTAACCAGGTACCAGGATAGGTCTACGTAACCAGGTACCAGGATTGGTCTACGTAACTAGGTACTAGGATAGGTCTACGTAACCAGGTACTGGGATAGGCCTACGTAACCAGGTACCAGGATAGGTCTACGTAACCAGGTACTATGATAGGTCTACGTAACCAGGTACTAGGATAGGTCAACGTAACCAGGTACTAGGATAGGTCTACGTAACCAGGTACCAGGATAGACCTACGTAACCAGGTACTAGGATAGGTCTACGTAACCAGGTACCAGGATGGGTCTACGTAACCAGGTACTAGGATAGGTCTACGTAACCAGGTACCAGGATAGGTCTACGTAACCAGGTACCAGGATTGGTCTACGTAACTAGGTACTAGGATAGGTATCCAGGGACTAGGATAGGTAACAAGATACTAGGATAGGTAACCAGGTACTAGGATAGGTAACCAGGTTCTAGGATAGGTAACCAGGTACTAGGATTGGTAACCAGGTACTAGAATAGGTAACCATGTACTAAGATAGGTAACCAGGTACTAGGATAGGTAAAACCACATGTATCTGGCAGAAACATCGTCATTTGGCTCGTTTCCATTTCTATTCCTTATGTCTAAAGAAAGGCCTCTCGTACCAATTCACTTTCTTTTGGCTTGCTTGAAATCGAACGGGGACATGTTAGTTAGGCGAATTAAGGCAATTAACATATGTAAAGAGGGCTGGAACCTGTAAATAGCCCGTGACTAACAGCCAGCTAAAAGGTATGTAACCTGTAAATAGCCGGTCACTAACAGCCAGCTAAAATTGTTATAACCTGTAAATAGCCCATCACTAACAGCCATCTAAAAGGGTTGGAACCTGTAAATAGCCTGTCACTAACAGCCAGCTAAAAGGGTTGGAACCTGTATATAGCCCGTCACTAACAGCCAGCTAAAAGGGTAGGAGCCTATAAATAGCCCGTCACTAACAGCCAGCTAAAAGGGTAGGAACCTGTGAATAGCCCGTCATTAACAGCCTGCTAAAAGGGTTGGAACCTGTAAATAGCCCGTCATTAGCAGCCTGCTAAAAAGGTTGGAACCTGTAAATAGCCCGTCACTAACAGCCAGCTAAAAGGGTAGGAACCTGTGAATAGCCCGTCATTAACAGCCTGCTAAAAGGGTTGGAACCTGTAAATAGCCCGTCATTAGCAGCCTGCTAAAAAGGTTGGAACCTGTAAATAGCCCGTCACTAACAGCCAGCTAAAAGGGTTGGAACCTGTAAATAGCCCGTCACTAACAGCCTGCTAAAAGGGCTATAACCTGTAAATAGCCCTTCACTAACAGCCAGCTAAAAGGGTTGGAACCTGTAAATAGCCCGTCACTAACAGCCAGCTAAAAGGGTAGGAGCCTATAAATAGCCCGTCACTAACAGCCAGCTAAAAGGGTTGGAACCTGTGAATAGCCCGTCATTAACAGCCTGCTAAAAGGGTTGGAACCTGTAAATAGCCCGTCATTAACAGCCTGCTAAAAGGGTTGGAACCTGTAAATAGCCCGTCACTAACAGCCAGCTAAAAGGGTAGGAGCCTATAAATAGCCCGTCACTAACAGCCAGCTAAAAGGGTTGGAACCTGTGAATAGCCCGTCATTAACAGCCTGCTAAAAGGGTTGGAACCTGTAAATAGCCCGTCATTAACAGCCTGCTAAAAGGGTTGGAACCTGTAAATAGCCCGTCACTAACAGCCAGCTAAAAGGGTTGGAACCTGTAAATAGCCCGTCATTAACAGCCTGCTAAAAGGGTTGGAACCTGTATGTATATACTTAGGAGAAATATTACGAGACTGGTTTTCAAGACCTTGAGCGATAAGTCAATTTAATGAATAAGATATTAGAGAAGTAGTAACATTATTAGCAGAGACAGACAAGTCTCAAGACTAACTCCTAATTATATTCTGACAATAATTATTACTGAAGTTTGTGAATGTCTCTACCAGCCCGAGATTTAGCGGTGTAATAGGAACAATCTTCCTGAGATTGACAGAAGGTATGTATCTATCTACTGTAGATTATCTAAGCAGCTATCTTCATACACTACCTCATTATGGACGGAGTTTGGGCCAGTGACAACACTTCGTGGGTTTTTTCTCGTTTATTTTTTATTATTATAAACGGGGGGGGGGGGGTCTCTCAGATTACCAGAGAATATTTTTACTGTGGTATAGTTCCAACCAGTAACAAGAATGAGTTTTATTTTTAGAAATATATTTTTTTTTATTTTACTAATTATGGGGCATTAAGACATTTTTTTACGATTCTAGCTTTGTGGAGTAGAACTGCTTACTGGGATAAGCGAGTAACTCTAGCGGAATCTAATTTATAGAGATCTTTTAACTCAATGGCCAAGTCATGATATTTTCGCAGCTTTTCGGCATATGCTTTCCGGATATTCTCATCATTCGGCACTGAGATATCAATTATATCAGGAGTCTTATTATGCTTGTCGATGATGAGAATATCTGGTTTATTATGGTGAACAGTTCGATCCGTAATCATAGTTCGTGTCAGTACATTTTAATTCTATCATTTTCTAGAAGTCTTTGTGGGACGTAGCGATAATGCGGTACTGTACTTTCCATAATGCCGAACCTTTCTGCTATTGCTTGATGGTTTATCTTGGCAACATTGTTATGTCTCTGAAGGTAATCAGATCCCGCAAGAATTTCGCAGCCTGCCGTCACCTGTTGAATCTACTCATACGCCTTGTTACATAATCTGCACTTGTCCGAAATACTAGTATCATTTAAAACGTGTCGTCGGTAGGATCGTGTTGCAATTACTTGGTCCTGGATGGCTATTACGAAACCCTCAGTTTCCGAAAATAGCCGACCAGAAGTCAACCATGCTACCGACAACGTCGTCTGCACTTCCGGATCAAATAAACCATTGCAATATCGCCCGTGCAATTCTTTCGTTTGCCATTCAGAAAGGCGATCAGAATCTGTGCTTCGATCCAGTGCATTAATTATCTTATTATTATTATTATTTTATCAATATTATTATTATTTTATGATTATTATTCAATATTATATTAATTATATAATCAAAATTATCACTATTTATTTGTACGTAATCAAAATGCGTGCAGTATCCAAAAAGGATGGCACACGTACTTTCAAATAAACTCCCGCGATGGAGGGTTATTCCAACGTGGAAAGCAGGAAAAAAGGATTTATAATCTCAAATATAGTGAGAAAGCGGTTTTCTTTTAGCGCGGTTCCTCCCTCCCTCCATAGGGAGGAAACCCGCTTATAAGGTTGACCTCAAGACGGAATCCGGAAGTGCCGACTAAAAACTTTGATGTTCCAGAACCCAGAGATACAAATCTACACTGTTTGGACGATTTTGACCAAACTTGATAAGAGGAGCGTCATAGGCTAGATCAAAATCGTCTACCAGCTGTCTGTCGGCATGTTTGTTTCTTATACAAATCTACAATGTTTGACCGATTTTGACCAAACTTGATAAGGGGAGCGTCATAGGCTAGATCAAAATCGTCTACCAGCTGTCTGTCGGCATGTTTGTTTCTTATACAAATCTACACTGTTTGGCCGATTTTGACCAAACTTGATAAGGGGAGTGTCATAGGCTAGATCAAAATCGTCTACCAGCTGTCTGTCGGCATGTTTATTTCTTATACAAATCTACAATGTTTGACCGATTTTGACCAAACTTGATAAGGGGAGCGTCATAGGCTAGATCAAAATCGTCTACCAGCAGTCTGTCGGCATGTTTGTTTCTTATAAAAATCTACACTGTTTGGCCGATTTTGACCAAACTTGATAAGGGGAGTGTCATAGGCTAGATCAAAATCGTCTACCAGCTGTCTGTCTGCATGTTTGTTCCTTATAAAAATCTACACTGTTTGACCGATTTTGACCAAACTTGATAAGGGGAGTGTCATAGGCTAGATCAAAATCGTCTACCAGCTGTCTGTCTGCGTGTTTGTTTCTTATAAAAATCTACACTGTTTGGCCGATTTTGACCAAACTTGATAAGGGGAGTGTCATAGGCGAGATCAAAATCGTCTACCAGCTGTCTGTCTGCATGTTTGTTTCTTATACAAATCTACACTGTTTGACCGATTTTGACCAAACTTGATAAGGGGAGTGTCATAGGCTAGATCAAAATCGTCTACCAGCTGTCTGTCTGCATGTTTGTTTCTTATACAAATCTACACTGTTTGACCGATTTTGGCCAGACTTGGCACACAGGTACAGAGGTCTTCATACGGGGAGTGTCATTAGCTAGATCAAAATCGTCACCAGCTGTCTGTCTGCATATTTGGTCTTGATCCGGGAAGGTCACGGGTTCAAAACTGTGAACCCGCACAGTTACAGATTTGCGTTACTGGATTTTAATATTACTTGGTTGGTTTTTATTGTATTTTTGGTTTTCAAGATGCAGAAAGTGGGTATCATGGCACGCCCGGTAACAGCTGGTGAAGTTATAAAAAATAAAATATTGACACGATAAAAAGAAGATAGAATAATAAAACATAGTTCACGTCATCCTCCTCAAGCCAATCATCATTGGCGCACAATCAAAATTCACTTACAAAAAGTATTGATATCCCCCGAAAAACTAACGTTGAAAAAATGGCCAAGTTCTAGGCCCCTCCCGAAAACAGTTTGCCTATGAAAGTTATGATATCATAGTATTGGGCCAAGTTATAGGCTCTTAATACCTAGTCAATATGTTTGCCTATGAAAGTTATGATATGATAGTATTGGGCCAAGTTTTAGGCTCTTAATACCTTGTCAATATGTTTGCCTATTAAAGTTATGATATGATAGTATTGGCCCAAGTTTTAGGCTCTTAATACCTTGTCAATATGTTTGCCTATGAAAGTTATGATATGATAGTATTGGCCCAAGTTTTAGGCTCTTAATACCTTGTCATTATGTTTGCCCATTAAAGTTATGATATGACAGTATTGGGCCAAGTTTTAGGCTCTTAATACCTTGTCAATATGTTTGCCTATGAAAGTTATGATATGATAGTATTGGGCCAAGTTTTAGGCTCTTAATACCTTGTCAATATGTTTGCATATGAAAGTTATGATATGATAGTATTGGGCCAAGTTTTAGGCTCTTAATACCTTGTCAATATGTTTGCCTATTAAAGTTATGATATGATAGTATTGGGCCAAGTTTTAGGCTCTTTAATACCTTGTCAATATGTTTGCCTATTAAAGTTATGATATGATAGTATTGGGCCAAGTTATAGGCTCTTAATACCTAGTCAATATGTTTGCCTATGAAAGTTATGATATGATAGTATTGGGCCAAGTTTTAGGCTCTTAATACCTTTTCAAGAACCTAATAATACCCTCTCACTTATTTGTGCAATTCCAACTTGGCCAGTTTTCGTTAACTTACATATGGCCATGACCGCTTTAACTTACATAGAGTTCATACAAACCCGACCGTTTTAATGTCATCAGAGAGATTATAATAATCCTGAATCGTTACTCTGAGGGTATTATTAGATTCTTGATAAGGTATTAAGAAGCCAAGTTCTAGGCCCCTCCCAAAAACAGTTTGCCTATGAAAGTTATGATATGATAGTATTGGCCCAAGTTTTAGGCTCTTAATACCTTGTCAATATGTTTGCCTATGAAAGTTATGATATGATAGTATTGGGCCAAGTTTTAGGCTCTTCATACCTTGTCAATATGTTTGCCTATTAAAGTTATGATATGATAGTATTGGGCCAAGTTTTAGGCTCTTTAATACCTTGTCAATATGTTTGCCTATTAAAGTTATGATATGATAGTATTGGGCCAAGTTATAGGCTCTTAATACCTAGTCAATATGTTTGCCTATGAAAGTTATGATATGATAGTATTGGGCCAAGTTTTAGGCTCTTAATACCTTGTCAATATGTTTGCCTATTAAAGTTATGATATGATAGTATTGGGCCAAGTTATAGGCTCTTAATACCTAGTCAATATGTTTGCCTATGAAAGTTATGATATGATAGTATTGGGCCAAGTTTTAGGCTCTTTAATACCTTGTCAATATGTTTGCCTATTAAAGTTATGATATGATAGTATTGGGCCAAGTTATAGGCTCTTAATACCTAGTCAATATGTTTGCCTATGAAAGTTATGATATGATAGTATTGGGCCAAGTTTTAGGCTCTTTAATACCTTGTCAATATGTTTGCCTATTAAAGTTATGATATGATAGTATTGGGCCAAGTTATAGGCTCTTAATACCTTCTCAAGAACCTAATAATACCCTCTCACTTATTAAAGTTATGATATGATAGTATTGGCCAAGTTTTAGGCTCTTACTACCTTGTCAAGAACCTAATAATACCCTCTCATTTATTTTTTACAATTCCAACTTGGCGAGTTTTCGATAAATGATGGCCGCTATAACGAAAGGATTTATTTTAAAAGGATTCTAAGGAAGACTCACCCAAACCGAACAAATATCATGTACCCTCTTCATTCATCTGAATTTACTCTTGATTCTCTTCATAGAAAATGCCAAACGATGGTCGAAACAAAAAATTATATTTTAAATTATTCTTCCGTAAGTAGGGATGTAGGGTGTTATGAACACGCAATAAATGACCCAAAAAACAAATAAAGAAGGTTATATCTGATGCGAATTAAGGAGGAAGGTACCAAAGTGATGAAAAGGATTTAATAGCTAAAAATTGAAAATATAGAAGTAAGTAAGTGATGGGTTGCTGAGAAGACCCCATCTCCCTGAATAAAGATTAAGAGAATCTGCCGGAGAGTAACTAAAATCTAATAGTTTTTTACAAATCCAGGTTAAATTCTTCAACACAAAAGCAACCGCTATAATTTTTGAATGGCTAACTCTTGTAATATATAATAATTTTGCCACGTATGCCTTTCAAAATATCCTAATTAATGTTTGATTTGTTTGTTTTTAGTGTTGTGGCAGTACCGAAGCGAGCAAGATCCTCTCACGAAGGAAGAGCGGAAAGTCAGCTTAATGAAAGAAGTCATCCCCTTCTATCTACGGCGTTTTGAGCGCATTGTCAAGGGCAACAACGGATATACTGTCGGCTCTTCGGTAACAACAATTATTATAATTAAAATTAGTATACTGGTAATTGCTCTCTTCACTGGAAATGGACACATTCACTTACCACTACATATATATATATATATATATATATATATATATATATATATATATATATACATATATATATATTCCACTTTTTCTTGTTTCTTTTTCTGTCAGGGGGTCGATAAAGTAGTACACTCTTTGTTCACTTTAACTACTTTATTTGGTATGTTTCGCCCGACATGTTTCGTGCCTTTTCGCACCTCTTCAGGGGCTTTCTTTATCAGGAAGTCCTCTCGTCATGTTGTCTAGCTTGAGTCAGGCGTAATATTACCGTACCAAATGAAGTAGTAAATGTGATCCAACAGTGTACTGCTTTATCGACCCCCTGACAGAAAAAGAAACAAGAAAAAGTGGAAAATATATATCGGGTCATCTTTCACAAGAATTAATATATATATATATATATTGTGGGAGGAGAATCCTTCATGGACACCTGGCGAGGAGATAACCAGGTAGTGTCGGACTCGAACGGACTAAAAACCGCCCACCCTTATTCTTGGCGACCATGATGGAAACCGCTCACGCAATACTTCATCATGATAGCTGTCTAATTAACCTTCATTGTGTATTTCCTTCTCCTTCGTCTCCACGATTGTCCTGACCACGCTGTAGGAATAGTGACATGTTTCAACTTAAGTTAGTTCTCTCTATACTTTAGTATAGTCGTGCCTGATACTTCGTCGATACAAATGCAAACTAACGAATATGAAAAAATGCATCTTTCATTGTCCATCTTTAATAATTTCTGCTGGACTTATTTACGGCAAATTCTTCAATCTGACTTCACTCTATTAAAGGGAAATTATTCTACTATCAAAAGGTCAAATCTGCCGAATATTTGACCGTCCAAAAATAAGTTATGAATAAATACTTTTCCACTCTGAAAAGTAGTGATTTTCATATTCGTTAGTTTGCTTTTTTATTGACGACTTGTCCACTTCGGGCATACAAAGAGCACGTGTTCGACTTCATCGACCTCTCCACAGTAGATGCATACTTCACTATTAGCTCTATTTCGTTTATGTAAATACTTTCTAAAGCATCCATGGCCAGATAAAGCTTGACTGAGGAAATAGTCAATCTCTCCGGATGGCCTTTTGATCCAGGTTCTTATATCTGGTATTAGCCTGTACTTCCATCTTCCTTTGGTCCCACTTGCCCACCTTTGTTGCCAGCTAGCTAGGAGATCGCCTCGTGCACACTGTCTTTGAGTCCCACTATATATTTTGGCCCTCTCCTTAATCAGAAGACCTCTAGGAGACACAGCCCGTTATGACTCCTACTCAGAGTTGGGCAAACGTTAGCGCGCGCTAAAAGCTGATACCTCTCCGCTAATTTAGCGAAACTGTAGAAAGCCAGCGCTAATAATTAGCGGTTAGCGGCGGCAGTGCGCTAACCGCTAATCTATTTATGAAATATCGTAATTGCTAATAGCTTAAGCTATAGTTACAAGTTCTAACTATAGCTTAAGCTATTAGCAATTACGATATTTCATAAATAGATTAGCGGTTAGCGCACTGCCGCCGCTAACCGCTAATTATTAGCGCTGGCTTTCTACAGTTTCGCTAAATTAGCGGAGAGGTATCAGCTTTTAGCGCGCGCTAAAGTTTGCCCAACTCTGCTCCTACTGATTCTGTCGATACAGTCCTGTACGCGCTTGCTATTCTTAAGCAGGCCAGTCTCTGCAAACTAGCCAGCTTCCTGCTGAGGCCTCTGCTTTCGGTTACTTTTTGCCATACAAGTGCAGCATAAAGTATCTGTAAATGAATCATGCTTAATATTATCTTCCTTTTAGAAGCCCTTGGCCCTCCAATATTTGGCATAATACCAGACAGTGCGGATATTCCAACTTTCCTCTTTCCAACTTTCTGCTTGAGTTGTTTTACATGGTCGGCAAATGTTAGTTTGGAGTCAAGCCATACTCCCAGGTATTTAATAGCCTTGGCAGGAACTATCCTTACATCGCCGATGAGGAAGCTTATACGGTTTACCTTTCTCTTTTTGGTGATCATAACATCCTCGGTTCGGCCATAGCCATGTTGAACGCACCGGTTCCGTAGATCACCGAAGTTAGGCAACGTCGGGCGTGGCCAGTACCTGAATGGATGACCGACCACGTGCTGTTGGTATTAGAAAAGGGTGGTAACCTGTAGATAGCACGGCGCTAATAGCCAAGTAGTTGATGCGCCGTTAAAAACGAAAAAAAAAATAACAGTCTTGGCTTTTCTGGTACCAGGTTGAGAGATCGGCTATCCAACCAATTGGACACTAGCTGCAATCCACTATTTATTTTAATTATCAGGATCGTTTCGTGCTTGTCTATGGCCACTAACGCTGGGTCGTCTGCAGAAACCATTAAGCGTGACTCCTTCTGGCATCTCCGTTTTTATAAGGCCATCGTATTCGTAAATTACATAGCGTTGGTCCAAGTACAGAGCCCTGGGGTACCCCACTGCTTATGCTTATTGTTATTGTTTGCTCTTCTGCCTCGTTGAACAGCTTCCAGTCCGAGAGGTATGAAGCTATTACAGCAATCAGGCTCTCATTCACACCTTTGTTTCTTACGCTCTCTAGGATCATCTGCCACGAGGCGCTGTTGAAAGCACTTCTAACATCCAGTGTTATTACCGCGCAAAGCCTTCTATGCATCGGGGAAAACTTTCCTACTTCTCTTACTCGCTCTATCACCGCATTGATAGCATCAACCGTCTGCTCGATCATCTCATTGATAGCATCAACCATCTGCTCGATCATCTCATTGATAGCATCAACCGTCTGCTCGATCGTCTCATTGATAGCATCAACCGTCTGCTCGTTCATCTCATTGATAGCACCAACCGCCTGCTCGATCATCTCATTGATAGCATCAACCGTCTGCTCGATCATCTCATTGATAGCACCAACCGTCTGCTCGATCATCTCATTGATAGCATCAACCGTCTGCTCGATCATCTCATTGATAGCATCAACCGTCTGCTCGATCATCTCATTGATAGCATCAACCTTCTGCTCGATCATCTCATTGATAACACCAACCGTCTGCTTTCCTTACCCGCTGTATCACATCATTGATAGGATCAACCGTCTGCTTCCCTTACCCGCTCTATCACCTCATTGATAGCATCAACCGTCTGCTTCCCTTACCTGCTCTATCACCTCATTGATAGCATCAACCGTCTGCTCGATCACCTCATTGATAGCATCAACCGTCTGCTCTATCACCTCATTGATAGCATCAACCGTCTGCTTCCCTTACCAGCTCGATCACCTCATTGATAGTATCAACCGTCTGCTCGATCATCTCATTGATAGCATCAACCGTCTGCTTCCCTTACCCGCTCTATCACCTCGTTGATAGCATCAACCGTCTGCTTCCCTTACCTGCTCTATCACCTCATTGATAGCATCAACCGTCTGCTTCCCTTACCTGCTCTATCACCTCATTGATAGCATCAACCATCTGCTTCCCTTACCCGCTCTATCACCTCGTTGATAGCATCAACCGTCTGCTTCCCTTACCTGCTCTATCACCTCATTGATAGCATCAACCGTCTGCTTCCCTTACCTGCTCTATCACCTCATTGATAGCATCAACCGTCTGCTTCCCTTACCTGCTCAATCACCTCATTGATAGTATCAACCGTCTGCTCGATCATCTCATTGATAGCATCAACCGTCTGCTTCCCTTACCCGCTCTATCACCTCGTTGATAGCATCAACCGTCTGCTTCCCTTACCTGCTCTATCACCTCATTGATAGCATCAACCGTCTGCTTCCCTTACCCGCTCTATCCCCTCATTGATAGCATTTCAGCTAGACCTCCACATTTAACCAGCTTACTCTTGAGACGTACGAGCAGTAGCTGTTCGAAAAGCTTGCCTTCGCTGTCTAACAGGCAAATAGGTCTATAGGACGAAGCATTCTCTACTGGTTTGTTGTCTTTCCTTAGGAGGACAAGTTTGGCTAGCTTCCATTCCCTTGGAAAATGACCCTTTTTTGCTAGGTCGTTGTAAATTGCTAGAAGGTTCTGGGGTTTCCCTCCTGCCAGCTCTTCTGCTGGGATTTTTCCTAGACCCTGGGCTATCTTATTTTTAAGCTTAGCAGTTGCTTTGCACAGCTCTTCAACGGGGGAGTCCAAAAACACTCCGTCCCTTTTACTAATGAAAGTGACTGGCTCGTGCTCAGGGAAAAGGTGTCTCACGACCTCTTCCACTTTTTGCATTGGCAACCGCGGCTTGGTAAATGGCATTTTAGCCACACTTTTGTAGCCATTTCCCCATATTTCATGGTCTAGGCTATCGCAAATTTCTTTCCACCGATTTTGTTTTGATGACTTGATGATATTTCTCAGCCGTTTCTTACATTCCTTGTAACGCTGTCTATGCTGCTCTGTTACTAATAGAGTTTCTCTTTTGTCCCCTCTGGTGTATGTTCTCCTTGGTCTTGTGCATTCCTTGTAACGCTGTCTATGCTGCTCTGTTACTAATATAGTTTCCCTTTTGTCCCCTCTGGTGTATGTTCTCCTTGGTCTTGTGCATTCCTTGTAACGCTGTCTATGCTGCTCTGTTACTAATATAGTTTCCCTTTTGTCCCCTCTGGTGTATGTTCTCCTTGGTCTTGTGCATTCCTTGTAACGCTGTCTATGCTGCTCTGTTACTAATATAGTTTCCCTTTTGTCCCCTCTGGTGTATGTTCTCCTTGGTCTTGTGCATTCCTTGTAACGCTGTCTATGCTGCTCTGTTACTAATAGAGTTTCTCTTTTGTTCCCTCTGGTGTATGTTCTCCTTGGTCTTGTGCATTCCTTGTAACGCTGTCTATGCTGCTCTGTTACTAATAGAGTTTCTCTTTTGTTCCCTCTGGTGTATGTTCTCCTTGGTCTTGTGCATTCCTTGTAACGCTGTCTATGCTGCTCTGTTACTAATATAGTTTCCCTTTTGTCCCCTCTGGTGTATGTTCTCCTTGGTCTTGTGCATTCCTTGTAACGCTGTCTATGCTGCTCTGTTACTAATACAGTTTCTCTTTTGTTCCCTCTGGTGTATGTTCTCCTTGGTGTTGTGCATTCCTTGTAACGCTGTCTATGCTGCTCTGTTACTAATAGAGTTTCTCTTTTGTTCCCTCTGGTGTATGTTCTCCTTGGTCTTGTGCATTCCTTGTAACGCTGTCTATGCTGCTCTGTTACTAATAGAGTTTCTCTTTTGTTCCCTCTGGTGTATGTTCTCCTTGGTCTTGTGCATTCCTTGTAACGCTGTCTATGCTGCTCTGTTACTAATAGAGTTTCTCTTTTGTTCCCTCTGGTGTATGTTCTCCTTGGTCTTGTGCATTCCTTGTAACGCTGTCTATGCTGCTCTGTTACTAATACAGTTTCTCTTTTGTTCCCTCTGGTGTATGTTCTCCTTGGTCTTGTGCATTCCTTGCGTAGCTTTGCTATTTCCTCTGTCCACCAATAGGCAGCTACCCTCCAAGCAGGTCCTCTCCCTTTAGGCATTGTATAATTCTTGCAGGTTCTTCCGAAATTCCTTGGCACTAGGAATGTTTTCTTGATTCATCTCTCCAATGCATTGTTGCAACATTTCTTCTTGCAGGTTCTTTATTTGCCAGGCAATAGCAACATCTTTTCCTGCTTGTGCTTTTAGTGTACTGGTAGCGGGATAATAAAATAATAAAACTTGTAAAATAAAAGTCACTATAATGCTTCGATAAAATAAATAAGTTAACTCTGCACAGACGAAATTAAAAGATAATAATAAAGAGAAATTATAAAAACTGATAACAAAAATAAAACGTTCTTCGAGGTAATAATAATAAATGAATAAATAATGTCTGATAAAGAAACTTGGAACACCACGAGAGCACATGCACAGGTAGACGCCATTAACACACTGGTTTTCACAGGTCTTGTTACGCAGGGTTGCTTTGCAGTGTACCCCCTGCAAAATTATTAATTTGTCTCTTATCTTTACACTTTGGCAACACTGACAGTGGGCGTGTATGGTTGATATCAGGAGGAGGTTACACTGGCCAGGTTAGTGTTTACATCTCGCTAGCTGCCACATGCCTTTCGTGAGCAGCCCATGATCTCAAAAACGATGTAATTGTGATCGCTTAGTTATTCTTCCACACTAACCTCCCACTGATTTATTTCTACATCTGCTGTTGCTAATGTTAAATCCAGGATAGAAAGACTTAGGTTTCTCTGGAAAGTGGGTTTCTTTCTCATATTGCAGTATATGAAATCATGTTCGGCTATCCACTCCATAAGGATTTGACCCCTGCGGTCGCTGAACTCCATGCCCCACAGAGGTGATTTTACATTAAAATTTCCAGCTATAATTGTTTTCCCTTATGCCATCGGAGGAGATGTCCTATTTCATGTAGTATTTGTTCTACGTCTTCAATTTCTTTGTTTGGGGAGGCATAGCAGCTATATACTGTACACCTGCTTGTTCGAACGTATGTAAACCCGAGGCCGTGTCCGTGACTAATAACACCAATCTGGCCTCCTATTCTAATATCGGTGTCCAAGTTGCTGTCTTTAATCCAATCGTTTCGATCCTCAATAGCTTTGTTATTTGGTTCACAGATTAGTATTCGGCACCTCGCGTGCTGAGGCTTGTGCCATCTCGACTTTGGTTAACGTTTATTTGGAGTACTCTCATGGGATAGAGTACCTATTACTATTTTTGGTTTTGATTTTTCGCTTTTACATTTCCTTGCTCCAGTTTGGTGGTCGGCTGCATTGTAAAGAACGCAGTACGGTTCGGTTTTGCAGGATACTACTTTGTGGCCCTCTTGCCCACATTTCATGCACAACCCTTCTCTATTTGTCCCAGCACACTCTGCTTTTGTACGGCCATACTCCCAAGATCTAAAAGATTTAATTTCTACCTTTCTCTCGACTACAGTGCATTGGGCCCAGCCAATTCTTATTTTCCCTGCATTAATAAGCACTTCAGCATCATTGACTGGCAAAATCACGGTTGCATTTTGCGTATTTCCATATGCCGGGTGGAAGGACTCTTACTTGTATAGTCTCCTCATTTATGGTAATCGAATTGATAATAGCGTGCTCATCTTCAGTTACCTCTTCATCCATGCCTTTGATGTGCAAGACTTTTTTTGGAATCAAAATAGATGTTTTATCATCCGGTAACTTTGTTTCAAGCACATTTCTATGCCTGCCTTGTCAGCCCCATTTTCTACAGTAAGTGTTATGTCGTCTTACCTTTTGAATATCCACCCCAATTCGTCGATACGAATGCGACAACCAGCCCGTGGGGTACCGCATTTAGAATAGCCAGGTCATCGCCTAAATCAAGATTTGCCTATTCGATGATCTCGAACGAAGACTTGGACCACCAGGGAATCAACGAATCTCACTTCAATCTGGTCAGGGACATATTGGGCGGTGACGACAAGGACAATGACACTCCGGATCAAAAAACAATTCGAGCAAGAACAGCCTATCCCTCTGGCACGGAACTCGCTCATCCGTGGGACGAGGTTGACATTTCGATTGCCATACAACGTGCAAATGGAAAAGGAGCACCGGGAGCAGATGGAGTAACGGGACCAATGGTGAAGCACGCTAGCTCAGTCTTAGGCGCGAAATTACAGCGCCTTTTCAACGACTGTAAAGAAGCCGGATTTTTCCCCAGTATATGGAAAGCGGATACAGTAATTATGTTCATCAAGAAAGGCCCTAGAGATCTGTCGCTTCCTTCTAGTTACAGGCCAATATGTCTCCTTCCTGTCCTGGGGAATGTTTTTGAAAGTGTCATAAAAGCGACACTGGCATCTGTAATAGAACCCCGGCTAAGCGATCGCCAATATGGAAGCAAAAGAGGCCGATCGACAGAAATGGCGATAAGTCAAGTTATATTGGACTGCAATAAGTGATAACCCGAAATATGCAATAATAATTCTTTTTGATATTTCCGGTGCATACGGCAACGCTTGGTGGCCTGCAATAATGAAAGCTTTACAAGACATGGACACTCCCAGCGATGTTTTCGATCTGGTAGCTGATTATCTTCGAGACCACACAGCAACTCTGGGTGGCCAAGGGCGTTCAGGTATACCATTTAAGACCACGAAGGGATGTCCTCAAGGTTCCATCCTCGGCCCTCTACTCTGGGTAGCAATGTTCAATGGCTTGCTGACAACGCTGGAGGCCAGTGGCATACCAGCAGATGCATACGTGGAGAATCTTGCCATCATCGTGCGAGCCCATTCAAAAGTAAAGGTACTACAAGAAGCAACTAACGCCGTTCATCAAGTGGATAGATGGTGCTCCAGCTATAAAGCTAAGGATCGCTGTTGAGAAAACCGTTGCAACCGTAGCTAAGGGCAAATTTGATGCAAGACATCCACCCGTGATAAGATTAAATGGGGAAAAAATTCGCTTCCCTGAAGACGTCAGCTACCTGGGAGTAAAGTTTGGCAATAGGCTCGACATAAGTCCACATGTGGAGTCTCTGGCAAGCAAGGTGCACTGCTGGTTGACGACAATGAAACGACTGTCTACGGCATCTTGGGGCCTTAAATATGAAAATTGCCTAACGTTATACAAGACAGCAGATTCGGGACTCATCATGTATGCCATTGGCGCTTGGGGGCTTCTTTTAACGGCCAGGCATAGGAAAAAGCTAACATCTCTACAGAGAGCTCTCATCATTCGATGCTGCAAGTCTTACAGAACTGTGTCGGCTGATGCGCTTTGCGTGAATGCGGGTGTTCCGCCAATTCAGATCGTTGCAATGGCGAGAATGGACTCAGAAGAAAACTCGCTGGCTTACAAATTCCAGCTCAAATACCAGAGGAATTAAGAAATAGGCTGAACCAGATAAGAAATCTCCCATATCCTCGGCGGCAGATGGACCTTAAAAAGCTAAGCAACGAGTTCATAACTGAGACGTGGAACACTGCCTGCATCAACTCTACTTCTGGAAGCGAGACCAAAAAATACTTCGCTACGATAACCGACGGACAAGATTATGAGTGGGTAGCCCAAAACTTCCATGTTACCCAGTTCCTATCGGGTCATGGAGATTTTAACACCTATCTCTACAGGTTTAAAAGGAGAGACACACCGACCTGCGTATGCCTTAATGGACATGAAACAATGACCCATGCTCTCTTGGAATGTGAGAAATACAACGGGGCACGCATCAAGCTTTACCGAGATCTATGCAGTTATGACCCTAGGCATAAGGACATGGTTGCTTCACCCGATTGTTATAAAGGCTTTGAGGAGTATATTAAATCTTGGAAGCACATCAAAGGGGCTCTATGAAGAATAAAGGCTTAAATAAAGAATAAAACTGATAACCTTCCTGCCTCAGCCCTAATCCATCCTAAGCCCAACAAATAGCAATGGCAAAAAAAAAAACATCCACCCCAATATCTCCAGGATTAAAAGATTTCTTTACTGTCCTGAGCAGGTCCGCATAAGAAGAGTTTTTCATCTTGACTATTATGGCGTCCTCTTTTCGTATTCTGGGCTTGGTTCCAATACTTTTTGCTTTATCTGCTCCGGTGTTTATTTTTGCAGATCGGTTACCCTCAAAGATTGTTCAGTGTATACCATTGCCCGTATACAGAAAACTTCTCATTCACTCCATAACGAATCGAGATATTCCGTTTTTATTTTTTTTTATGCCTGATCATAGTTCCTTTGATCATTCTTAGTGCGATAAAAATTTTATGATCCTTTGGTTCTTCTTCGACAATGGGACAGTATATTTCCCTGACAGTATCAATAAAGTTTACATGTTTGTCGGGAAAAGTACTAACTTAAGGGGAAACCACCTGCCTAGTTACGTTAGGGTAAATCACCTCCCTACTAACGTTAGGGTAAACCACCTGCCTGGTTACGTTAGGGTAAATCACCTCCCTACTAACGTTAGGGTAAACCACCTGCCTAGTTACGTTAGGGTCAACAACCTCCCTACTAACTTTAGGGTAAACCACCTGCCTAGGTACGTTAGGGTAAACCACCTGCCTAGTTACGTTAGGGTATACCACCTGCCTAGTTAGGTTAAGGTAAACCTCCTGCCTAGTTACGTTAGGGTCAACCACCTCACTACTAACTTTAGGGTAAACAACCTCCCTACTAACTTTAGAGTGAACCACCTCCCTACTAACTTTAGAGTGAACCACCTCCCTACTAACTTTAGGGTAAACCACCTCGCTACTAAAGTTAGGGTAAACCACATGGTAGTTACATTAGGGTAAACCACCTGCCTAGTTACGTTAGGGTAAACCACCTCCCTACTAACTTTAGGGTAAACCACCTGCCTAGTTACGTTAGGGTATACCACCTGCCTAGTTAGGTTAGGGTAAACCTCCTGCCTAGTTACGTTAGGGTATACCACCTGCCTAGTTAGGTTAGGGTAAACCTCCTGCCTAGTTACGTTAGGGTCAACCACCTCCCTACTAACTTTAGGGTAAACCACCTCCCTACTAACTTTAGGGTAAACCACCTGCCTACTAACTTTAGGGTAAACCACCTCGCTACTAAAGTTAGGGTAAACCACCTGCCTAGTTACGTTAGGGTAAACCTCCTCCCTACAAAATTTAGGGTAAACCACCTCGCTACTAACTTTAGGGTAAACCACCTCCCTACTAACTTTAGGGTTAACCACCTGCCTAGTTACGTTAGGGTAAACCACCTGCCTTGTTACGTTAGGGTAAATCACCTCCCTACTAACTTTAGGGTTAACCACCTGCCTAGTTACGTTAGGGTAAACCACCTGCCTTGTTACGTTAGGGTAAATCACCTGCCTAGTTACGTTAGGGTAAATCACCTCCCTACTAACTTTAGGGTAAACCACCTCGCTACTAACGTTAGGGTAAACCACCTCTCTACTAACTTTGGGTAAACCTCCTGCCTAGTTACGTTAGGGTAAACCACCTGCCTAGTTAGGTTAGGGTAAACCACCTGCCTAGTTACGTTACAGTAAGCGTCCTGCCTAGTTACGTTAGGGTAAACCGCTTGCCTAGTTGCGTTAGGGTAAATCACCTCCCTACTAACGTTAGGGTAAACCACATGCCTAGTTACGTTAGGGTAAACCACCTGCCTAGTTACGTTGTTCAGGAGTTAGAAAACGCTTTTCCGGTGGCGACAGAGAATCGATTAGTACCTACACCCCGCAAGTTCTTCACGAGTGTGCTGCACTGTGCACTGTTTAGTATTATACACAGCTTTTCCGGTGGCGACAGAGAATCGTTTAGTACCTACACCCCGCAAGTTCTTCACGAGTGTGCTGCACTGTGCACTGTTTAGTATTATACACAGCTTTTCCGGTGGCGACAGAGAATCGTTTAGTACCTACACCCCGCAAGTTCTGTACAAGTCTGCTGTACTGTGAGAGATTTATGCCCAGAAGCTGCCCCCATATATAAACATTCTCGGGGCAGAACTACACGCTATCCTCCTTGCATTGATCAATACTCCAAATACACATCATAAACATATTATCATTTTCAGTGCCTCGTTGGGCTCGTTGCAATGTCTCCAAAATATGTATACTGGCCACCCCATATGCACCGAAATACATGACTTACAGACAACAGGAAAACATATAACACTATCATGGCTGCCTGGACATAAAGACCTTGGACAAAATACGACAGCTGACAGACATGCTAGACTTGTGACAGAAGAACAGACATACCAACATGTAACACTATCATGGCTGCCTGGACATAAAGACCTTGGACGACAGCTGACAGACATGCTAGACTTGTGACAGAAGAACAGACATACCAACATAAAACACTATCATGGCTGCATGGACATAAAGACCTTGGACAAAATACGACAGCTGACAGGCATGCTAGACTTGTGACAGAAGAACAGACATACCAACATATAACACTATCATGGCTGCCTGGACATAAAGACCTTGGACGACAGCTGACAGACATGCTAGACTTGTGAAAGAAGAACAGACATACCAACATATAACACTATCATGGGTGCCTGGACATAAAGACCTTGGACAAAATACGACAGCTGACAGACATGCTAGACTTGTGACAGAAGAACAGACATACCAACATATAACACTATCATGGCTGCCTGGACATAAAGACCTTGGACGACAGCTGACAGGCATGCTAGACTTGTGACAGAAGAACAGACATACCAACATATAACACTATCATGGCTGCCTGGACATAAAGACCTTGGACGACAGCTGAAAGGCATGCTAGACTTGTGACAGAAGAACAGACATACCAACATAAAACACTATCATGGCTGTCTGGACATAAAGACCTTGGACGACAGCTGACAGACATGCTAGACTTGTGACAGAAGAACAGACATACTAACAAATAACACTCTCATGGCTGCCTGGACATAAAGACCTTGGACGACAGCTGACAGACATGCTAGACTTGTGGCAGAAGACCAGACATACCAACATATAACACTATCATGGCTGCCTGGACATAAAGACCTTGGACGACAGCTGAAAGGCATGCTAGACTTGTGACAGAAGAACAGACATACCAACATAAAACACTATCATGGCTGTCTGGACATAAAGACCTTGGACGACAGCTGACAGACATGCTAGACTTGTCACAGAAGAACAGACATACCAACATATAACACTATCATGGCTGCCTGGACATAAAGACGTTGGACGACAGCTGACAGGCATGCTAGACTTGTGACAGAAGAACAGACATACCAACATATAACACTATCATGGCTGCCTGGACATAAAGACCTTGGATGACAGCTGACAGGCATGCTAGACTTGTGACCGAAGGACAGACATACCAACATATAACACTATCATGGCTGCCTGGACATAAAGACCTTGGACGACAGCTGACAGACATGCTAGACTTGTGACAGAAGAAAAGACATACCAACGTATAACACTATCATGGCTGCCTGGACATAAAGACCTTGGATGACAGCTGACAGGCATGCTAGACTTGTGACTGAAGAACAGACATACCAACATATAACACTATCATGGCTGCCTGGACATAAAGACCTTGGACGACAGCTGACAGACATGCTAGACTTGTGACAGAAGAACAGACATACCAACATATAACACTATCATGGCTGCCTGGACATAAAGACCTTGGACAAAATACGATAGCTGACAGACATGCTAGACTTGTGACAGAAGAACAGACATACCAACATATAACATTATCATGGCTGCCTGGACATAAAGACCTTGGACGACAGCTGACAGACATGCTAGACTTGTGGCAGAAGAACCGACATACCAACATATAACTCTATCATGGCTGCCTGGACATAAAGACCTTGGACGACAGCTGACAGACATGCTAGACTTGTGGCAGATGACCAGACATACCAACATGTAACACTATCATGGCTGCCTGGACATAAAGACCTTGGACGACAGCTGACAGACATGCTAGACTGGTGACAGAAGAACAGACATACCAACATATAACACTATCATGGCTGCCTGGACATAAAGGCCTTGGACGACAGCTGACAGACATGCTAGACTTGTGGCAGAAGAACAGACTTACCAACATATAACACTATCATGGCTGCCTGGACATAAAGACCTTGGACGACAGCTGACAGGCATGCTAGACTTGTGACAGAAGAACAGACATACCAACATATAACACTATCATGGCTGCCTGGACATAAAGACCTTGGACGACAGCTGAAAGGCATGCTAGACTTGTGACAGAAGAACAGACATACCAACATATAACACTATCAGGGCTGCCTGGACATAAAGACCTTGGACGACAGCTGACAGACATGCTAGACTTGTGACAGAAGAACAGACATACCAACATATAACACTATCATGGCTGCCTGGACATAAAGACCTTGGACAAAATACGACAGCTGACAGACATGCTAGACTTGTGACAGAAGAACAGACATACCAACATATAACATTATCATGGCTGCCTGGACATAAAGACCTTGGACGACAGCTGACAGACATGCTAGACTTGTGGCAGAAGAACCGACATACCAACATATAACTCTATCATGGCTGCCTGGACATAAAGACCTTGGACGACAGCTGACAGACATGCTAGACTTGTGACAGAAGAACAGACATACCAACATATAACACTATCATGGCTCCCTTGACATAAAGACCTTGGACAACAGCTGACAGGCATGCTAGACTTGTGACAGAAGAACAGACATACCAACATATAACACTATCATGGCTGCCTGGACATAAAGACGTTGGACGACAGCTGACAGGCATGCTAGACTTGTGACAGAAGAACAGACATACCAACATATAACACTATCATGACTGCCTGGACATAAAGACCTTGGACGACAGCTGACAGGCATGCTAGACTTGTGACAGAAGGACAGACATACCAACATATAACACTATCATGGCTGCCTGGACATAAAGACCTTGGACGACAGCTGACAGACATGCTAGACTTGTGACAGAAGAACAGACATACCAACATATAACACTATCATGGCTGCCTGGACATAAAGACCTTGGACAAAATACGATAGCTGACAGACATGCTAGACTTGTGACAGAAGAACAGACATACCAACATATAACATTATCATGGCTGCCTGGACATAAAGACCTTGGACGACAGCTGACAGACATGCTAGACTTGTGACAGAAGAACAGACATACCAACATAAAACACTATCATGGCTGTCTGGACATAAAGACCTTGGACGACAGCTGACAGACATGCTAGACTTGTGACAGAAGAAAAGACATACCAACGTATAACACTATCATGGCTGCCTAGACATAAAGACCTTGGATGACAGCTGACAGGCATGCTAGACTTGTGACTGAAGAACAGACATACCAACATATTACACTATCATGGCTGTCTGGACATAAAGACCTTGGACGACAGCTGACAGGCATGCTAGACTTGTGACAGAAGAACAGACATACCAACATATAACACTATCATGGCTGCCTGGACATAAAGACCTTGGACAACAGCTGACAGGCATGCTAGACTTGTGACAGAAGAACAGACATACCAACATATAACACTATCATGGCTGCCTGGACATGAAGATGTTGGACGACAGCTGACAGGCATGCTAGACTTGTGACAGAAGAACAGACATACCAACATATAACACTATCATGGCTGCCTGGACATAAAGACCTTGGACGACAGCTGACAGACTTGCTAGACTTGTGACAGAAGAAAAGACATACCAACGTATAACACTATCATGGCTGTCTGGACATAAAGACCTTGGACGACAGCTGACAGACATGCTAGACTTGTGACAGAAGAAAAGACATACCAACGTATAACACTATCATGGCTGCCTAGACATAAAGACCTTGGATGACAGCTGACAGGCATGCTAGACTTGTGACTGAAGAACAGACATACCAACATATTACACTATCATGGCTGTCTGGACATAAAGACCTTGGACGACAGCTGACAGGCATGCTAGACTTGTGACAGAAGAACAGACATACCAACATATAACACTATCATGGCTGCCTGGACATAAAGACCTTGGACAACAGCTGACAGGCATGCTAGACTTGTGACAGAAGAACAGACATACCAACATATAACACTATCATGGCTGCCAGGACATAAAGACGTTGGACGACAGCTGACAGGCATGCTAGACTTGTGACAGAAGGACAGACATACCAACATATAACACTATCATGGCTGCCTGGACATAAAGACCTTGGACGACAGCTGACAGACATGCTAGACTTGTGACAGAAGAAAAGACATACCAACGTATAACACTATCATGGCTGCCTGGACATAAAGACCTTGGATGACAGCTGACAGGCATGCTAGACTTGTGAATGAAGAACAGACATACCAACATATAACACTATCATGGCTGCCTGGACATAAAGACCTTGGACGACAGCTGACAGACATGCTAGACTTGTGACAGAAGAACAGACATACCAACATATAACACTATCATGGCTGCCTGGACATAAAGACCTTGGACATAAAACGACAGCTGACAGACATGCTAGACTTGTGACAGAAGAACAGACATACGAACATATAACATTATCATGGCTGCCTGGACATAAAGACCTTGGACGACAGCTGACAGACATGCTAGACTTGTGGCAGAAGAACCGACATACCAACATATAACTCTATCATGGCTGCCTGGACATAAAGACATAGGACGACAGCTGACAGACATGCTAGACTTGTGACAGAAGAACAGACATACCAACATATAACACTATCATGGCTGCCTTGACATAAAGACCTTGGACGACAGCTTACAGGCATGCTAGACTTGTGACAGAAGAACAGACATACCAACATATAACACTATCATGGCTGCCTTGACATAAAAACTTTGGCCGACAGCTGACAGACATGCTAGACTTGTGGCAGAAGACCAGACATACCAACATATAACACTATCATGGCTGCCTGGATATAAAGACGTTGGACGACAGCTGACAGACATGCTAGACTTGTGGCAGAAGAACAGACATACCAACATATAACACTATCATGGCTGCCTGGACATAAAGACCTTGGACGACAGCTGACAGACATGCTAGAATTGTGACAGAAGAACAGACATACCAACATGTAACACTATCATGGCTGCCTGGACATAAAGACCTTGGACGACAGCTGACAGACATGCTAGACTTGTGACAGAAGAACAGACATACCAACATAAAACACTATCATGGCTGCATGGACATAAAGACCTTGGACAAAATACGACAGCTGACAGGCATGCTAGACTTGTGACAGAAGAACAGACATACCAACATATAACACTATCATGGCTGCCTGGACATAAAGACCTTGGACGACAGCTGACAGACATGCTAGACTTGTGAAAGAAGAACAGACATACCAACATATAACACTATCATGGGTGCCTGGACATAAAGACCTTGGACAAAATACGACAGCTGACAGACATGCTAGACTTGTGACAGAAGAACAGACATACCAACATATAACACTATCATGGCTGCCTGGACATAAAGACCTTGGACGACAGCTGACAGGCATGCTAGACTTGTGACAGAAGAACAGACATACCAACATATAACACTATCATGGCTGCCTGGACATAAAGACCTTGGACGACAGCTGAAAGGCATGCTAGACTTGTGACAGAAGAACAGACATACCAACATAAAACACTATCATGGCTGTCTGGACATAAAGACCTTGGACGACAGCTGACAGACATGCTAGACTTGTGACAGAAGAACAGACATACTAACAAATAACACTCTCATGGCTGCCTGGACATAAAGACCTTGGACGACAGCTGACAGACATGCTAGACTTGTGGCAGAAGACCAGACATACCAACATATAACACTATCATGGCTGCCTGGACATAAAGACCTTGGACGACAGCTGAAAGGCATGCTAGACTTGTGACAGAAGAACAGACATACCAACATAAAACACTATCATGGCTGTCTGGACATAAAGACCTTGGACGACAGCTGACAGACATGCTAGACTTGTCACAGAAGAACAGACATACCAACATATAACACTATCATGGCTGCCTGGACATAAAGACGTTGGACGACAGCTGACAGGCATGCTAGACTTGTGACAGAAGAACAGACATACCAACATATAACACTATCATGGCTGCCTGGACATAAAGACCTTGGACGACAGCTGACAGGCATGCTAGACTTGTGACAGAAGGACAGACATACCAACATATAACACTATCATGGCTGCCTGGACATAAAGACCTTGGACGACAGCTGACAGACATGCTAGACTTGTGACAGAAGAAAAGACATACCAACGTATAACACTATCATGGCTGCCTGGACATAAAGACCTTGGATGACAGCTGACAGGCATGCTAGACTTGTGACTGAAGAACAGACATACCAACATATAACACTATCATGGCTGCCTGGACATAAAGACCTTGGACGACAGCTGACAGACATGCTAGACTTTTGACAGAAGAACAGACATACCAACATATAACACTATCATGGCTGCCTGGACATAAAGACCTTGGACAAAATACGATAGCTGACAGACATGCTAGACTTGTGACAGAAGAACAGACATACCAACATATAACATTATCATGGCTGCCTGGACATAAAGACCTTGGACGACAGCTGACAGACATGCTAGACTTGTGGCAGAAGAACCGACATACCAACATATAACTCTATCATGGCTGCCTGGACATAAAGACCTTGGACGACAGCTGACAGACATGCTAGACTTGTGGCAGATGACCAGACATACCAACATGTAACACTATCATGGCTGCCTGGACATAAAGACCTTGGACGACAGCTGACAGACATGCTAGACTGGTGACAGAAGAACAGACATACCAACATATAACACTATCATGGCTGCCTGGACATAAAGGCCTTGGACGACAGCTGACAGACATGCTAGACTTGTGGCAGAAGAACAGACTTACCAACATATAACACTATCATGGCTGCCTGGACATAAAGACCTTGGACGACAGCTGACAGGCATGCTAGACTTGTGACAGAAGAACAGACATACCAACATATAACACTATCATGGCTGCCTGGACATAAAGACCTTGGACGACAGCTGAAAGGCATGCTAGACTTGTGACAGAAGAACAGACATACCAACATAAAACACTATCATGGCTGTCTGGACATAAAGACCTTGGACGACAGCTGACAGACATGCTAGACTTGTGACAGAAGAAAAGACATACCAACGTATAACACTATCATGGCTGCCTAGACATAAAGACCTTGGATGACAGCTGACAGGCATGCTAGACTTGTGACTGAAGAACAGACATACCAACATATTACACTATCATGGCTGTCTGGACATAAAGACCTTGGACGACAGCTGACAGGCATGCTAGACTTGTGACAGAAGAACAGACATACCAACATATAACACTATCATGGCTGTCTGGACATAAAGACCTTGGACGACAGCTGACAGACATGCTAGACTTGTCACAGAAGAACAGACATACCAACATATAACACTATCATGGCTGCCTGGACATAAAGACGTTGGACGACAGCTGACAGGCATGCTAGACTTGTGACAGAAGAACAGACATACCAACATATAACACTATCATGGCTGCCTGGACATAAAGACCTTGGATGACAGCTGACAGGCATGCTAGACTTGTGACCGAAGGACAGACATACCAACATATAACACTATCATGGCTGCCTGGACATAAAGACCTTGGACGACAGCTGACAGACATGCTAGACTTGTGACAGAAGAAAAGACATACCAACGTATAACACTATCATGGCTGCCTGGACATAAAGACCTTGGATGACAGCTGACAGGCATGCTAGACTTGTGACTGAAGAACAGACATACCAACATATAACACTATCATGGCTGCCTGGACATAAAGACCTTGGACGACAGCTGACAGACATGCTAGACTTGTGACAGAAGAACAGACATACCAACATATAACACTATCATGGCTGCCTGGACATAAAGACCTTGGACAAAATACGATAGCTGACAGACATGCTAGACTTGTGACAGAAGAACAGACATACCAACATATAACATTATCATGGCTGCCTGGACATAAAGACCTTGGACGACAGCTGACAGACATGCTAGACTTGTGGCAGAAGAACCGACATACCAACATATAACTCTATCATGGCTGCCTGGACATAAAGACCTTGGACGACAGCTGACAGACATGCTAGACTTGTGGCAGATGACCAGACATACCAACATGTAACACTATCATGGCTGCCTGGACATAAAGACCTTGGACGACAGCTGACAGACATGCTAGACTGGTGACAGAAGAACAGACATACCAACATATAACACTATCATGGCTGCCTGGACATAAAGGCCTTGGACGACAGCTGACAGACATGCTAGACTTGTGGCAGAAGAACAGACTTACCAACATATAACACTATCATGGCTGCCTGGACATAAAGACCTTGGACGACAGCTGACAGGCATGCTAGACTTGTGACAGAAGAACAGACATACCAACATATAACACTATCATGGCTGCCTGGACATAAAGACCTTGGACGACAGCTGAAAGGCATGCTAGACTTGTGACAGAAGAACAGACATACCAACATAAAACACTATCATGGCTGTCTGGACATAAAGACCTTGGACGACAGCTGACAGACATGCTAGACTTGTGACAGAAGAAAAGACATACCAACGTATAACACTATCATGGCTGCCTAGACATAAAGACCTTGGATGACAGCTGACAGGCATGCTAGACTTGTGACTGAAGAACAGACATACCAACATATTACACTATCATGGCTGTCTGGACATAAAGACCTTGGACGACAGCTGACAGGCATGCTAGACTTGTGACAGAAGAACAGACATACCAACATATAACACTATCATGGCTGCCTGGACATAAAGACCTTGGACAACAGCTGACAGGCATGCTAGACTTGTGACAGAAGAACAGACATACCAACATATAACACTATCATGGCTGCCTGGACATGAAGATGTTGGACGACAGCTGACAGGCATGCTAGACTTGTGACAGAAGAACAGACATACCAACATATAACACTATCATGGCTGCCTGGACATAAAGACCTTGGACGACAGCTGACAGACTTGCTAGACTTGTGACAGAAGAAAAGACATACCAACGTATAACACTATCATGGCTGTCTGGACATAAAGACCTTGGACGACAGCTGACAGACATGCTAGACTTGTGACAGAAGAAAAGACATACCAACGTATAACACTATCATGGCTGCCTAGACATAAAGACCTTGGATGACAGCTGACAGGCATGCTAGACTTGTGACTGAAGAACAGACATACCAACATATTACACTATCATGGCTGTCTGGACATAAAGACCTTGGACGACAGCTGACAGGCATGCTAGACTTGTGACAGAAGAACAGACATACCAACATATAACACTATCATGGCTGCCTGGACATAAAGACCTTGGACAACAGCTGACAGGCATGCTAGACTTGTGACAGAAGAACAGACATACCAACATATAACACTATCATGGCTGCCAGGACATAAAGACGTTGGACGACAGCTGACAGGCATGCTAGACTTGTGACAGAAGGACAGACATACCAACATATAACACTATCATGGCTGCCTGGACATAAAGACCTTGGACGACAGCTGACAGACATGCTAGACTTGTGACAGAAGAAAAGACATACCAACGTATAACACTATCATGGCTGCCTGGACATAAAGACCTTGGATGACAGCTGACAGGCATGCTAGACTTGTGAATGAAGAACAGACATACCAACATATAACACTATCATGGCTGCCTGGACATAAAGACCTTGGACGACAGCTGACAGACATGCTAGACTTGTGACAGAAGAACAGACATACCAACATATAACACTATCATGGCTGCCTGGACATAAAGACCTTGGACATAAAACGACAGCTGACAGACATGCTAGACTTGTGACAGAAGAACAGACATACGAACATATAACATTATCATGGCTGCCTGGACATAAAGACCTTGGACGACAGCTGACAGACATGCTAGACTTGTGGCAGAAGAACCGACATACCAACATATAACTCTATCATGGCTGCCTGGACATAAAGACATAGGACGACAGCTGACAGACATGCTAGACTTGTGACAGAAGAACAGACATACCAACATATAACACTATCATGGCTGCCTTGACATAAAGACCTTGGACGACAGCTTACAGGCATGCTAGACTTGTGACAGAAGAACAGACATACCAACATATAACACTATCATGGCTGCCTTGACATAAAAACTTTGGCCGACAGCTGACAGACATGCTAGACTTGTGGCAGAAGACCAGACATACCAACATATAACACTATCATGGCTGCCTGGATATAAAGACGTTGGACGACAGCTGACAGACATGCTAGACTTGTGGCAGAAGAACAGACATACCAACATATAACACTATCATGGCTGCCTGGACATAAAGACCTTGGACGACAGCTGACAGACATGCTAGAATTGTGACAGAAGAACAGACATACCAACATGTAACACTATCATGGCTGCCTGGACATAAAGACCTTGGACGACAGCTGACAGACATGCTAGACTTGTGACAGAAGAACAGACATACCAACATAAAACACTATCATGGCTGCATGGACATAAAGACCTTGGACAAAATACGACAGCTGACAGGCATGCTAGACTTGTGACAGAAGAACAGACATACCAACATATAACACTATCATGGCTGCCTGGACATAAAGACCTTGGACGACAGCTGACAGACATGCTAGACTTGTGAAAGAAGAACAGACATACCAACATATAACACTATCATGGGTGCCTGGACATAAAGACCTTGGACAAAATACGACAGCTGACAGACATGCTAGACTTGTGACAGAAGAACAGACATACCAACATATAACACTATCATGGCTGCCTGGACATAAAGACCTTGGACGACAGCTGACAGGCATGCTAGACTTGTGACAGAAGAACAGACATACCAACATATAACACTATCATGGCTGCCTGGACATAAAGACCTTGGACGACAGCTGAAAGGCATGCTAGACTTGTGACAGAAGAACAGACATACCAACATAAAACACTATCATGGCTGTCTGGACATAAAGACCTTGGACGACAGCTGACAGACATGCTAGACTTGTGACAGAAGAACAGACATACTAACAAATAACACTCTCATGGCTGCCTGGACATAAAGACCTTGGACGACAGCTGACAGACATGCTAGACTTGTGGCAGAAGACCAGACATACCAACATATAACACTATCATGGCTGCCTGGACATAAAGACCTTGGACGACAGCTGAAAGGCATGCTAGACTTGTGACAGAAGAACAGACATACCAACATAAAACACTATCATGGCTGTCTGGACATAAAGACCTTGGACGACAGCTGACAGACATGCTAGACTTGTCACAGAAGAACAGACATACCAACATATAACACTATCATGGCTGCCTGGACATAAAGACGTTGGACGACAGCTGACAGGCATGCTAGACTTGTGACAGAAGAACAGACATACCAACATATAACACTATCATGGCTGCCTGGACATAAAGACCTTGGACGACAGCTGACAGGCATGCTAGACTTGTGACAGAAGGACAGACATACCAACATATAACACTATCATGGCTGCCTGGACATAAAGACCTTGGACGACAGCTGACAGACATGCTAGACTTGTGACAGAAGAAAAGACATACCAACGTATAACACTATCATGGCTGCCTGGACATAAAGACCTTGGATGACAGCTGACAGGCATGCTAGACTTGTGACTGAAGAACAGACATACCAACATATAACACTATCATGGCTGCCTGGACATAAAGACCTTGGACGACAGCTGACAGACATGCTAGACTTTTGACAGAAGAACAGACATACCAACATATAACACTATCATGGCTGCCTGGACATAAAGACCTTGGACAAAATACGATAGCTGACAGACATGCTAGACTTGTGACAGAAGAACAGACATACCAACATATAACATTATCATGGCTGCCTGGACATAAAGACCTTGGACGACAGCTGACAGACATGCTAGACTTGTGGCAGAAGAACCGACATACCAACATATAACTCTATCATGGCTGCCTGGACATAAAGACCTTGGACGACAGCTGACAGACATGCTAGACTTGTGGCAGATGACCAGACATACCAACATGTAACACTATCATGGCTGCCTGGACATAAAGACCTTGGACGACAGCTGACAGACATGCTAGACTGGTGACAGAAGAACAGACATACCAACATATAACACTATCATGGCTGCCTGGACATAAAGGCCTTGGACGACAGCTGACAGACATGCTAGACTTGTGGCAGAAGAACAGACTTACCAACATATAACACTATCATGGCTGCCTGGACATAAAGACCTTGGACGACAGCTGACAGGCATGCTAGACTTGTGACAGAAGAACAGACATACCAACATATAACACTATCATGGCTGCCTGGACATAAAGACCTTGGACGACAGCTGAAAGGCATGCTAGACTTGTGACAGAAGAACAGACATACCAACATAAAACACTATCATGGCTGTCTGGACATAAAGACCTTGGACGACAGCTGACAGACATGCTAGACTTGTGACAGAAGAAAAGACATACCAACGTATAACACTATCATGGCTGCCTAGACATAAAGACCTTGGATGACAGCTGACAGGCATGCTAGACTTGTGACTGAAGAACAGACATACCAACATATTACACTATCATGGCTGTCTGGACATAAAGACCTTGGACGACAGCTGACAGGCATGCTAGACTTGTGACAGAAGAACAGACATACCAACATATAACACTATCATGGCTGCCTGGACATAAAGACCTTGGACAACAGCTGACAGGCATGCTAGACTTGTGACAGAAGAACAGACATACCAACATATAACACTATCATGGCTGCCTGGACATAAAGACCTTGGATGACAGCTGACAGGCATGCGAGACTTGTGACTGAAGAACAGACATACCAACATATTACACTATCATGGCTGTCTGGACATAAAGACGTTGGACGACAGCTGACAGGCATGCTAGACTTGTGACAGAAGAACAGACATACCAACATATAACACTATCATGGCTGCCTGGACATAAAGACCTTGGACGACAGCTGACAGGCATGCTAGACTTGTGACAGAAGGACAGACATACCAACATATAACACTATCATGGCTGCCTGGACATAAAGACCTTGGACGACAGCTGACAGACATGCTAGACTTGTGACAGAAGAAAAGACATACCAACGTATAACACTATCATGGCTGCCTGGACATAAAGACCTTTGATGACAGCTGACAGGCATGCTAGACTTGTGAATGAAGAACAGACATACCAACATATAACACTATCATGGCTGCCTGGACATAAAGACCTTGGACGACAGCTGACAGACATGCTAGACTTGTGACAGAAGAACAGACATACCAACATATAACACTATCATGGCTGCCTGGACATAAAGACCTTGGACATAAAACGACAGCTGACAGACATGCTAGACTTGTGACAGAAGAACAGACATACGAACATATAACATTATCATGGCTGCCTGGACATAAAGACCTTGGACGACAGCTGACAGACATGCTAGACTTGTGGCAGAAGAACCGACATACCAACATATAACTCTATCATGGCTGCCTGGACATAAAGACATAGGACGACAGCTGACAGACATGCTAGACTTGTGACAGAAGAACAGACATACCAACATATAGCACTATCATGGCTGCCTTGACATAAAGACCTTGGACGACAGCTTACAGGCATGCTAGACTTGTGACAGAAGAACAGACATACCAACATATAACACTATCATGGCTGCCTTGACATAAAAACTTTGGCCGACAGCTGACAGACATGCTAGACTTGTGGCAGAAGACCAGACATACCAACATATAACACTATCATGGCTGCCTGGATATAAAGACGTTGGACGACAGCTGACAGACATGCTAGACTTGTGGCAGAAGAACAGACATACCAACATATAACACTATCATGGCTGCCTGGACATAAAGACCTTGGACGACAGCTGACAGACATGCTAGAATTGTGACAGAAGAACAGACATACCAACATATAACACTATCATGGCTGCCTGGACATAAAGACCATGGACGACAGCTGACAGACATGCTAGACTTGTGGCAGAAGACCAGACATACCAACATGTAACACTATCATGGCTGCCTGGACATAAAGACCTTGGACGACAGCTGTCAGACATGCTAGACTGGTGACAGAAGAACAGACATACCAACATATAACACTATCATGGCTGCCTGGACATAAAGACCTTGGACGACAGCTGACAGACATGCTAGACTTGTGGCAGAAGAACAGACTTACCAACATATAACACTATCATGGCTGCCTGGACATAAAGACCTTGGACGACAGCTGACAGACATGCTAGACTTGTGACAGAAGAACAGACATACCAACATATAACACTATCATGGCTGCCTGGACATAAAGACCTTGGACGACAGCTGAGAGGCATGCTAGACTTGTGACAGAAGAACAGACATACCAACATATAACACTATCATGGCTGCCTGGACATAAAGACGTTGGACGACAGCTGACAGGCATGCTAGACTTGTGACAGAAGAACAGATATACCAACATATAACACTATCATGGCTGCCTGGACATAAAGACCTTGGACGACAGCTGACAGGCATGCTAGACTTGTGACAGAAGGACAGACATACCAACATATAACACTATCATGGCTGCCTGGACATAAAGACCTTGGACGACAGCTGACAGACATGCTAGACTTGTGACAGAAGAAAAGACATACCAACGTATAACACTATCATGGCTGCCTGGACATAAAGACCTTGGATGATAGCTGACAGGCATGCTAGACTTGTGACTGAAGAACAGACATACCAACATATAACACTATCAGGGCTGCCTGGACATAAAGACCTTGGACGACAGCTGACAGACATGCTAGACTTGTGACAGAAGAACAGACATACCAACATATAACACTATCATGGCTGCCTGGACATAAAGACCTTGGACAAAATACGACAGCTGACAGACATGCTAGACTTGTGACAGAAGAACAGACATACCAACATATAACATTATCATGGCTGCCTGGACATAAAGACCTTGGACGACAGCTGACAGACATGCTAGACTTGTGGCAGAAGAACCGACATACCAACATATAACTCTATCATGGCTGCCTGGACATAAAGACCTTGGACGACAGCTGACAGACATGCTAGACTTGTGACAGAAGAACAGACATACCAACATATAACACTATCATGGCTCCCTTGACATAAAGACCTTGGACAACAGCTGACAGGCATGCTAGACTTGTGACAGAAGAACAGACATACCAACATATAACACTATCATGGCTGCCTGGACATAAAGACGTTGGACGACAGCTGACAGGCATGCTAGACTTGTGACAGAAGAACAGACATACCAACATATAACACTATCATGACTGCCTGGACATAAAGACCTTGGACGACAGCTGACAGGCATGCTAGACTTGTGACAGAAGGACAGACATACCAACATATAACACTATCATGGCTGCCTGGACATAAAGACCTTGGACGACAGCTGACAGACATGCTAGACTTGTGACAGAAGAAAAGACATACCAACGTATAACACTATCATGGCTGCCTGGACATAAAGACCTTGGATGACAGGTGACAGGCATGCTAGACTTGTGACTGAAGAACAGACATACCAACATATAACACTATCATGGCTGCCTGGACATAAAGACCTTGGACGACAGCTGACAAACATGCTAGACTTGTGACAGAAGAACAGACATACCAACATATAACACTATCATGGCTGCCTGGACATAAAGACCTTGGACAAAAAACGACAGCTGACAGACATGCTAGACTTGTGACAGAAGAACAGACATACCAACATATAACATTATCATGGCTGCCTGGACATAAAGACCTTGGACGACAGCTGACAGACATGCTAGACTTGTGGCAGAAGAACCGACATACCAACATATAACTCTATCATGGCTGCCTGGACATAAAGACATAAGACGACAGCTGACAGACATGCTAGACTTGTGACAGAAGAACAGACATACCAACATATAACACTATCATGGCTGCCTTGACATAAAGACCTTGGACGACAGCTTACAGGCATGCTAGACTTGTGACAGAAGAACAGACATACCAACATATAACACTATCATGGCTGCCTTGACATAAAAACTTTGGCCGACAGCTGACAGACATGCTAGACTTGTGGCAGAAGACCAGACATACCAACATATAACACTATCATGGCTGCCTGGATATAAAGACGTTGGACGACAGCTGACAGACATGCTAGACTTGTGGCAGAAGAACAGACATACCAACATATAACACTATCATGGCTGCCTGGACATAAAGACCTTGGACGACAGCTGACAGACATGCTAGAATTGTGACAGAAGAACAGACATACCAACATATAACACTATCATGGCTGCCTGGACATAAAGACCATGGACGACAGCTGACAGACATGCTAGACTTGTGGCAGAAGACCAGACATACCAACATGTAACACTATCATGGCTGCCTGGACATAAAGACCTTGGACGACAGCTGTCAGACATGCTAGACTGGTGACAGAAGAACAGACATACCAACATATAACACTATCATGGCTGCCTGGACATAAAGGCCTTGGATGATAGCTGACAGACATGCTAGACTTGTGACTGAAGAACAGACATACCAACATATAACACTATCATGGCTGCCTGGACATAAAGACCTTGGACGACAGCTGACAGACATGCTAGACTTGTGACAGAAGAACAGACATACCAACATATAACACTATCATGGCTGCCTGGACATAAAGACCTTGGACAAAATACGACAGCTGACAGACATGCTAGACTTGTGACAGAAGAACAGACATACCAACATATAACATTATCATGGCTGCCTGGACATAAAGACCTTGGACGACAGCTGACAGACATGCTAGACTTGTGGCAGAAGAACCGACATACCAACATATAACTCTATCATGGCTGCCTGGACATAAAGACCTTGGACGACAGCTGACAGACATGCTAGACTTGTGACAGAAGAACAGACATACCAACATATAACACTATCATGGCTGCCTTGACATAATGACCTTGGACGACAGCTTACAGGCATGCTAGACTTGTGACAGAAGAACAGACATACCAACATTTTGAACTATTTCACAAAGATGTTACTCGACATGCTACCAGAACCATACTAGACAAATGGCGACTTGATTGGCATACTGTGACTGACAATAAACTAAGGACTATTAAACCGTATATTACAGACTGGACATCATCGTACAGGAACTCACGCCGAGAAGAAGTAGTCGTTGCGAGGCTAAGAATCGGCCATACACGCATAACCCACGAGTACCTGATGACAAAAACGGACAAACCCAAATGCACGACTTGTAACACAGATCTAACTGTAAAACATATTCTAAAAGACTGTCGGTTACGGCATCACTTGGACATTTCTCATCACCTGACAGACATACTTTCTGAAGGCAGCCATTATATTAACACAATATTGACATATTTAAAAAACACTAACATGTACGACAAAATATAATACATAACCATAAGAATCCATTTCACCTTTTTTGCAATAATGATGAAATCTAATTCACTCTATTAATTAAATAAACACCTCATTCATTCTAATTTTATTTAATTATTTTTCTTTATACATATTTCTATTTAATTTTTGTTTCCTTTACGATCTATACCTCATACATACATACTATAGATACTTATATCATTACTATACATCATTGTCTGTTGAAACTACTGTTTTGGAGTGACATCGTTAGGCTCAACACCTGGATCAGCTTAATTCAGGAAATTAAATGCTCTTCTTTTTAGATGCGGAGCATCATCATAAATAAATAAATAAATAAAATAAAATGAATATTAATGTTGAATAATATAACCTGTTTTAATATTGTTTGTTTTAGGTGACCTGGGCTGACTTCGCTTTTGCTGCTTCTTTGGAGAACTTTGAACTAGTTTTTGGGAAGGATTCATTGGATCCTTATCCTAACTTACGAGCTCTCAAGGAACGAGTCTTTGATCTGCCAACAATAAAAGAATGGATTGCACGTCGACCAAAAACAGAATTTTAAATTTTTGCATCCATGCACTTCCAACTCTAAATTATTTTAAGAAATAAATTTATTTTTAAAAGGAAGGCAGTGTTCAATATAAGAAGGGAAAAAAAGTTTAGAAATTGATCTTTGTCTGGTATAAAGCAAATAGGCTGAGCTGGTTATTCTATTCATTGCTAAAATATAACTCCAAAAATGAACTATCATGAAGTTAACAGGCTGTAAAGGGCTATTTGTAATCAGCATGATTTTATTGACTAAATATTCAATCACATATCAATTGAAAAGCTTCACATGTGTGCTAGTTGATTTACAATCTACTATATATTTGTCAAATACCACTCACTCACTCACTCACTCACTCACTCACTCACTCATCTATCAACGCCCAGCCCAAACCGCTCGACAGAAAATTTTGAAATTTTGCATGGACACTCCCTATATAACGTAGGCGCTCGCTAAGAAAGGATTTTTTGATATTCGTATTTTTAAGCATTTTTAGGGGGGTTTAAAGTTTGAGTTGGTTAGAGAAGGCAAGCCTAGGCAGCCTGCGTTGCTAGGACGATAAAGAACAGCTGTTACCTTACATTATCTATCTCATAGTTTTATTTCTAATTGAGGTTAATTTCAACTATGATAGCAGACCTCGAATTACTAGAAATTAACTGTCCCTCATAGAGTTTTAATTGCGTTTCTTTTCTGCCTGTCCCCGTCAGATAGGCTTGCCATATTTTTGGAGAGTTAAACCGAGACACATTAATATGGGATGGGCATACCAGGGGGGGGATAAAAAGAGTACAAATTATAAATTTAAGCCTAGCAACTAACGGGAAGGGGGAATCCTAAACTGTTAGTCTACCCAAACCTTAAAAATAAGAACGGAACTTTTTTTGCTACTTGATTTTCTTAAAACAATCTCTCAGCCAAATGGTAGTGTCTGGCAGCTGGCAGCGCTGTGCAGGTAGTTCTAGCGTTTTACAGTTAGATTACTTCTGATTTCTTTGACACTGTGAGCAGTAGTAAAAATGTTGATTGTAGAAAAGTAACCGATTTAAAAAAGATTCTTATAAACATGAATTCATTACTTTTTACATCTTACAGCCTTTTCCGGGACATTGATAAAACTGGGCGGGACACCGAAACAATTGCAAAATACCGGGTCAGTCCCGGTCAAACTGTGATTTATGGCATATCCTTAGGTTTTCCAGGTGAGGTAATAATATCCGGAACCCTTGCACAGCCTCCTCGCCTATAACCTTGGTAATTACTCGTAAATATATTGGGTGTTACCATATGACTTCTTGGAAACATAAACTTTTAAATTTTAACGCCCATTGAATAAAATATAGTATGACGGGAACCGTGCTATAATAAATTGCACAGAATTGTATAGTAACGTAATTTTAATGAAACATTATTTAACGCAATAAAATAACTACTTATCTGCCGTGATGAAGCACGGGTATTCAGCTAGTACAATATAACCATCGCTTGGATATCATTAAAATATTCTAATAGTAATTTAATTACCATTATTTTTTTCAGCTACAATGTGCTAAAATTGTAAGAATCTACTATATATATATATATATATATATATATATATATATATATATATATCAAATACCACCTGCTTGTTACCGAAATATAATATATTGCTATTGATGAGACCAATTATTAATTATAATTATTTAGATTCAGAAAATCTAGATAGAAATAATCAAACTTTCTATTAAGGTTTGCTTAAAACCTAGAAAATAGGTTCTATCTCCCTGAGGAGAAATCTCTCTGAATGTGAATGTAAGGGGGGGGGGATTTAAATGGAGCTCAGTATTTTACTGTAACTTCTTCAGTTCAATGAAATAGTTCAATACCAAATGGAGCTCAGTATTTTACTGTAACTTCTTCAGTTCAATGGAATAGTTCAATACCAAATGGAGCTCAGTATTTTACTGTAGCTTCTTCAGTTCAATGAAATAGTTCAATACCAAATAGAGCTCAGTATTTTACTGTAGCTTCTTCAGTTCAATACCAAATGGAGCTCAGTATTTTACTGTAACTTCTTCAGTTCAATGAAATAGTTCAATACCAAATGGAGCTCAGTATTTTACTGTAACTTCTTCAGTTCAATGGAATAGTTCAATACCAAATGGAGCTCAGTATTTTACTGTAACTTCTTCAGTTCAATGAAATAGTTCAATACCAAATGGAGCTCAGTATTTTACTGTAACTTCTTCAGTTCAATGGAATAGTTCAATACCAAATGGAGCTCAGTATTTTACTGTAACTTCTTCAGTTCAATGAAATAGTTCAATACCAAATGGAGCTCAGTATTTTACTGTAACTTCTTCAGTTCAATACCAAATGGAGCTCAGTATTTTACTGTAGCTTCTTCAGTTCAATGAAATAGTTCAATACCAAATAGAGCTCAGTATTTTACTGTAGCTTCTTCAGTTCAATGGAATAGTTCAATAACAAATGCGTTAAATTCTCAGCGAAAGATTCCTCAAGGTTCCACCATTTGCAAAATCTCGGTACAGAGAATTGGCGGTAAGAATTCGCTGATATAATCCTACCAAGAGATTTAAAACGTTTTACCCTTGGATTTTGCCGAATGTTGATAAATATTAAACACTATCTGCCTTGCCTGACTTTTCAAAGATGCCTTCACTAGTCTAAAATGATAGATAATCAGCTTCACGTATCGACATGTACTTGAAGGAGAATTTGTAAATGGCCCAAACATAGAGAATCTTTCTCAGAAAACAGCCACACAAGCAAAACTGAACTTTACTATCAATCTGAACTGGCTATAGAAACTTGTTGGTTCTACTGGATTGCTAAAAGGTTAACTCTCAAAGGTATCAGCTTAACTCTCAAAAGGTATCAGTTAAACTTTAAAAGGTATCAGCTTAACTCCCAAAAGGTATCAGCTTAACTCCCAAAAGGGATCAGCTTAACTCTCAAAAGGTATCAGCTTAACCCTCGAAAGGTGTCAGCTCAACTCCCAAAACGTATCAGCTTAACTCTCAAAAGGTATCAGCTTAACTCTCAAAAGGTATCAGCTTAACCCTCAAAAGGTGTCAGCTCAACTCCCAAAACGTATCAGCTTAACTCTCAAAAGGTGTCAGCTTAACTCCCAAAAGGTATCAGCATTATAACTCTCAAAAGCCTCTAACTCAGACATCTGGTTGGTGTTGTAGGCGGCCAGTCCAGACATCTAGTTTGTCTTGTAGGCGGCCTGTCCAGACATCTAGTTGGTGTGGTAGGCGGCCTGACCAGAAATCTGGTTAGTGTTGCAGGCGGCCTGTCCAGACATCTGGTTGGTGTTGTAGGCGGCCAGTCCAGACATCTAGTTTGTGTTGTAGGCGGCCTGTTCAGACACCTGCTTAGTGTTGTAGGCGGCAAGGCGCGAGGGTTCAGGAGCAAAACTTGACTGAATAGGGACCTATGTGAGGGTATTTGCTCCTAGACTCCTGTTGAGAACAAGACTCGAGAGTCCAGGAGCAAAGCTCGACTGAATAGGGACCTTTGTGTGGGTATTTGCTCCCAGACTCCTGTCGAGAACAAGGCTCGAGGGTCCAGGAGCAAATATCGACAGAATAGGGACCTTCGTGTGGGTATTTGTTCCCAGACTCCTCTCTAGAACAAGGCTTAAGGGTCCAGGAGCAAAGATCGACCGAATTAGGACCTTTGTGTGGGTATTTGCTCCCAGACTCCTCTCGAGAACAAGGCTTGAGAGTCCAGGAGCAAAGCTCGATTGAATAAGGACCATTTTGTGGGTATTTGCTCCCAGACTCCTGTCAAGAACAAGGCTCGAGGGTCCAGGAGCAAATATCGACAGAATAGGGACCTTCGTGTGGGTATTGAAAATGGAGATAAGTTCCTCAAAACATTCTCCAAAAACTTGGTTTTGGCCTAGAAATCAGAAAAAGTAGAATCAAATAATTTTTTGTCTAAAACAACGAGGCACCATTTTAAAGTTTATTAAATAAGGCAACTTTTGAGGTGGAGACAAAACCTTTATGTCTACAAATAGCTGATTAATTTATAATAACACTAATCTCACATCTATTTGGCTTTTAGTATAGCTTTCAATTTACATCTTAATCTTTCAATAACGGATGTTTCTTATTGGATATTCAAAGTGGATTCTAAAAATGTGGTCGTTATTTACGATATATTGATCAAAAATCCCGAAAACAGAGTTTTTCATGAGAAAAACAAATAGTTTTGAAATTAGGCAAAAGGTTTAATAGCTCTGCTACATGTTGAGATAGGACGCTCATTTCTCCATCCCAAATGAGATTTAGAATAAACCCCTAAAGTTATGACATCTCAATGCGGGACACCCTATATATTAAAAAGTTAAAAATTATTGAAATTAACTTTTCTAAGTAAAGCATTTTATTTTATGACAGGTTCTGGGAAATGATAAAGCTGCCATGCCTTTTCGCTATCCCAAAGCATTTAATGTTATAGTAAATAAATTATTTTGTGCGTTTAATATTAATGTATTTTGAATACTTTTGAAAAACTATTGTAAGGCCCCGATTTCCCTTTGTCTTTGTTAAGTGAATTAGGATGAGAGAAAAGGTTGGCTGTCCATCTCTAGAGACGTGAGAGCCACGAATCTCGAGAGAGCCCGTTCCTGAGGTCTTGGCCGAGATGGCGATGAGAGGTAGGTCAGTTCCAAAATATGCTCTTATCTCCCCAAATGATATTTGACAACTCTTATCTAGCTGTTTCTCTCTCACTCAACCTTTTCTCTCATCTTAGCGATGTTTTATGATATTTATGTATGTATTAGTAACCTCAGTGTAAATTATAGTTTTTAAAGGAATTTCCGCCTCTCTAAAATATTTTCCCATTATCTATTCCTTTAAATCCCGTCCTAGCTAATCAGTCCCTTACACTATATATTCTTGGAAATGTATGCTATATAGTTATTTGTGAAATAACGCTGCAATGCATTCATGCATAAATTATGCTTCAAAAATATGAACTGAAAAAACAATTTTTAATGCATTGAATGTATGTTTTTCATTGCATTGAATGTATGTTTTTCATTGCATTGAATGTATGTTTTTCAATGCATTAAATATCAATTTTTGGATGTTTTCAATTCAGTTTCGAATTTACTGAAAACTGATTTTTGATAGTAGTGCATGCCAATTTTTAATTATCTTGAATATCAATTTTTCAGTGTGTTGATTATCAATTTTTAAATGTCCATTAACTATTAGTTTAATTTAGTGATTATTCTATACATGTATTGAATAGTTGTTGTTATTCAATGTTTGATGTTATTTGTGAAAAACTTTCAGATTATATTATGTCATAAATGATATACAAACACAATATATTACCACGGATAAAAATGGATTATGGTGCTAATGACCCTAGCAGTCCAAGTACCTCGGAAAAAACAAGTATTTTGAAGAATAAATATATTTTCTCCATCTAAGGCCTAAATGTGTAGTCCTAGTAGATAGTAGAAACATCTCATTTAAAAGTAAGTCCCGATTTATGTAGCCAGTTTTACAGAAAATTCTTTAAATGTATGTCTAAAACTATCTAGAAAAACATTGTCAAAAATCAAACATAGCTATAATTTATAAAATGTTCTTCTTGTCTCCCAAAAACAGCCGATGAATTGTATTACACTTTGTAGTTCACATTAAATGTTGTCTAAATAGATTATGAATAATAATTATTTAATTAAGATATATATGAGGAGCTTGGTATCAAAGTTGAACAACTCCACTTTTGATTTTTTTACAGGAGAGGTAAAAAACCATATCCACGATATGGTTGTCAGTATCATGGTGGTTTTTTTATGTTATTCTTCCAGGCCCAAAAACATTTTTTCAAAGGCATTACAAAATTATATGAGTATTAAGGCCGTAATTACACTTTAAATAGTGGAGTTGTCCATGTTTGAAACCAAGTCATAGAGTTGTCTGTTTTCGAAGCCAAAGGGAGCCATTTTAAAATTGAATCTATCCTTTTTTGAAACCAAACAAATATGAATTCGATTTGCACGAGGGTGTTTTAATATAATGTAATTATGTCTAATGTATTAAAACAAAATCAAATAGTTAAAACTTACATGAAAAAAATTGATTTAAATGCAGTTTGACAAAACTGCATTCTTTTAATTATTCTTACACCTTAGAAAGAACTAGTTCATCAAAATCTGCAATCAACACACTCACAGTGTCCACTGTTGATAACATTAGCAGTTTCACTCTGTACTGTGAGGGTGCGATACCACTGCAAACTTTCTCTTTCTTCCCAATTTTCTCCGAAGTGCTTGGACAAGAGATTCTTAATATCTGCAAGTTTCTTGGAGTTGACACTACAGCCAACAGGAATTGGTGCAGGATTAAGCTCTAGAAGTGACTTGGCCTTCTTTGTTATGGACATAAATATATTGACATTTGTGTTGTATCTCACCTCACCAGATACTAATATATTCCTGTGGGTCTTGAATCTTTTAAATAGGAAGCGCTTACATCTGGAAAGCGGAAAGTGAAGGCTTTGGATTGGCTTTACCAACGCCTTAGCTTCTTGTCTCCAGACCTGTGCTAACCAATCTCTTGTCACAATTTTCAATCCTCCATGTTTCGCAAAGACTTTATGATATTCTTCCACGTCAATTATGGTGTAGTATGGCGCACCGCGCTTTGATTGTGCAGATAGATTGTAAAGATATCTCTAATGTAACTAGAGATATCTTTAAAGGAGACCCGGTAGCCGTGAGGGTTAAGGCGTGAGCTCTTAACACTCAGTGCCAAAGGTCGTGGGTTCGATTCCCACTAGGGGCGGTGGCTTTTCTTTCGAAAAAAGAAAAGGCATCACCCCTATCCTGGCTAGAAAAGGGTGGTAACCTATAGATAACCTGTCCTAAAATTCGTAGTTAATAATAAATGGACGTTAAAATTTAAATAAATAAATAATGTAACTAAATTAACATTAGTTTATTCGGTTTAGAAAAAAAGTGGTACTTAGCTATCCTCTTCGCACAGTTTTACCTATAACTACATGTATTGAAGTGGCTGTGCTATAATTTTCATCGCCGTACTCAGCCATGAGCGATGCAATGCGATGCGATTCGTTAGCGATGCGATTATTTTACGAAAAACGAGTTAACCATTATTATTTTCTGCAGAGAGTTGTTGAAAAGTCTGTGATAGCAAATAACTGAACATTAACGGTGAGATCTATCTAATATCTAGTGTGAAACTGTCAATACTTATTGACGAAAATTTGAATAAAGAGGAATATGTCGAGAACAGTTACCAGTATTACATTAGTTGTTAATTTATTCACCCCAGGTCTGGAAAATACATTTGGAAGGATACATAATTCTACCAATTGAGTAAAATGTGAATTCTTTAAATTGAATACTTGCTGTTTTTCACGGTTTTTGTTATATAAAACCCGTTTATCTTTAAAATAATTATTCTATAGAATTGGTAGTGGTTTCATTCGACTCGGCACAAAAGAAATACTTCAAATATGATACCTAAATCAGAAGGATTCAAGTATCTAGAGGTTTTGTCCCAAAATCCGGCATTCGGCCGGAGTTAGTGTGCCGCATAACAGCTAGTTATTAATAAGAATTATCGCTAAATGCACTTATTACAAGTTAATATATACATTCAGCCATGATGGATTTGCAGTGCATGTTGGGAGCAGATTGCAGAAATGCAAGCTTCTCATTGGCTACTCAAGGAGTTGTCATTTTTTGAAACCAAACTGTGTTGGAATTGTCCATATTTTGATTCTGAACGGTGCAAATACACGCTATTTTACCTAAGTTCTGTTTGTTTTTAATGCAAAACAGTTGTAAAACCGAATGCAGCATAAAAATCTCTTTAAGAATCGACCAAAATCTCAAAACTGAAAAAAATGGAGTTGTCCAACTTTGATACTAAGCTCCTCATATGTCTATATTGATGGCCAGTTTTCCAATGTAAATGTGTAGTAGTATTTTCTGATATTGGTGTATTTAAAACATTAAATGTTCATAAAAAATGATGGTAGAATTAGTTCCTTGAGAAATTTTGATGTTAGACAATAAATACTCAAAATTGTAATCTAATTATTTCACAATTCCCCATAATTGTAAGGATTCTATGATCTCTATTGTCAGTGGATGTTTGTTAAAAGGATTATTCAAAGCTAGTAGTGCTGATTGAGTCTGTAAAAATATTAATATTTCCATATTTTGGAGTTATTATGTTAAGAGCCATGTTGATAGCTAATACTTCGGCCGTGTAGATACTGCAGTTAGGTGATAAAGTAAACATGTATCCTCTATCTTCTGAATAAATGGCGGAACCAACCCCATTCTTGTCCTTTCGAGCCATCCGTATAGACATCTCGTCCTTCTGGGAGCTCAGTTTTTAGTTTTCTAAATTCAGTCAACAGAATTAGTGGATCTATGTCATTTTTATTAAATTTGGTAAGAGACAGATTCATTTTAGGCGCTGTCAATGTCCAAGGTGGTTTCGAAGCGGAGAAGTTGTGGATCATATTTTGAGTGTCGATTCTTGATTCTGTGATGAGCTGAGTAGTTCGGACGGAGAAGAGTTTTCTGTTGTACGGATAGGAGCGATTGGGGTTGCAATTGAGACATTGATTGAGTGGATGGGATGTGGTTGCTTTTATTCCTATGAAATTTGTTCTCGTCGCAAATGAAGTGGAAGCTCTCCTGCTTCAACACAAAGGCTGGTTATTGGGCTAGATCGGTAAGCACCCGTTGCAATATGAATTTTATTGTGGTGAATGGAATCTAGCATTTTTAACGTTTGAGGTGATGCGGAGCCGTAAACTGTGCATCCATAATCAAGGCTGGAGCGAATGTAGCTTCTGTATAGCATGAGCATGGTTTTTCGGTCAGCTCCCCAAGAATTGGCTGTCATGGTTTTCAGAATGTTCATTTTCTTTTGGCATGTTACTTTGAGGGTTTTTACATGCTGTGTCCAAGTTAAAGATCTGTCAAAGATAACTCCAAGGTATTTAGCCTGCTCACTCATGTCTACAGGTTGATTATTAATGGTAAGAGATATGCTGGAATTTACTTTTCTTGAGGAAACCGTTTCCAACCATTTTTCTAACTGAAACCGAAAAAACCATGATCCGCTATCCAAGATTTTTGAATTGAATTTTTGAGGGTATCTATTCAAATATTGACAGTGTATATGACGAGCAGTTTATTGATTGCAATGGTAAAAAGGAATGCCCTTATTACGCTACCTTGAGGAACACCATTTTCTTGAGTACATTCGTCTGATAAATAACCGCCATTACGGATTCTAAATGTTCAATTTTTAAGAAAATTTATTATGAACTGAAGAATGTGACCAGTTATACCTATTTCGATAAGACAATCTATTATGAATCTTCGCCAGACTTTGTCGAAGGCTGTTTCTACATCTATAAATACAGCTAGAGCTTTCTCTCGTTGACTAAAGGCTTCTCTGATGTCTGTTTCTAGGCGAATCAAATTATCTCTTGTACCTCTTCCAGACCTGAAACCGCTTTGCCACCTTTCATACAAGTTTTTCGTCTCCATGTGCCAGTGTAAGCGGTTCATGATCATTTTTTCTACTAGCTTACAAGGGCTGCAGGTCAGTGAGATGATTCGATAGCTAGAGGTTTTTGATGTGGTTTTCCTTTTTTAGCGTGGTTCCTCCCTCTCCCATAGGGAAGAACCCCTATTGACGACAAACCTACCTGGGTATTGTAGTCAATGATGTAGGCTGAAGACAAACCTACCTGGGTATTGTAGTCAATGACGTAGGCTGACGACAAACCTACCTGGGTATTGTAGTCCATTATGTAGGCTGACGACAAACCTACCAGGGTATTGTAGTCTGTTACGTAGGCTGACGACAAACCTACCAGGGTATTGTAGTCGGTTACGTAGGCTGACGACAAACCTACCAGGGTATTGTAGTCCGTTACGTAGGCTGACGACAAACCTATCAGGGGTCCGTTACATACATGTCTTATTCAGATCGACCTGACTTCTGGTTGTCTCTCATTCAGATCATTCTGACTTCTGATAGTCTCTTATTCAGATCGGCCTGACTTCTGGTTGTCTCTTATTCAGATCGACCTGATTTCTGGTTGTCTCTTATTCAGATCGTTTTGACTTCTGGTAGTCTCTTATCCAGATAGACCTGACTTCTGGTTGTCTCTTATTCAGATCGTTCTGACTTCTAGTAGTGTCTTATTCAGATCGTCCTGTCTTCTGGTAGTGTCTTATTCAGATCGACCTGACTTCTGGTAGGATTTAGCTAAATTATTCAAAGAGTCCAGTTTACAATTTTTTTGTTGTGTGGCTTGAGGCAGAGTGAATTCCAATAAAAAGCATTATTTTCTCAGGATTTATTAACACCCCTTATCCTAAAATTTGAGGGAATAAATATTAACCCTTAATTACTGGCGTCGCGTCATATTGACCCGAACGTATTTGTTTATTCGACCTTTGCCGTTTGAAATCTTTGTATTTCAATAAATATTATTGTTTATTATTATTTATTTAAATTACTTTATCCCAAAAAAATAAATTTAAAGTTTGTTTCACTGGGGCCCCGACACCATTAGTTATGGAAGAAAAAGCATGCCACTAATTAAGGGTTAAAAAAACAATTAGTACTGGATATTGTTTTTTTAAACCCCATATTAAGGACTTTGCAACAAAAAAGCACAGTTGTTAAGGAAGCTTTTGGGTGATGAACTCATTAATAGTGTTTGTAAAATAAAGAAATCAACTGTGGCAAAATTTATTTTTTGTTGTCAAATCTTGACAGTGGGCTAAAATTAAAGTAACTGTACAACTTTGATCTTAGATATATACAAAATTAGTACTTATGCAACAAGTTGTTTACATTAATCATTACACAATACTCTTGTCCTTACCTAAAGGAGAAGTTCCTGGAAACTTACGGAGAAAGAGATTTCGAAGTAAGAGGGCTTTGGTTCGGGGCAAGAGGTGCCATTCCTAGAAGTACAGCGGCATTCTTCGAGGAGTACGACATAGAATTGGAACATTTGCCCAAACTAGCTGAGTCCATCATTGTAGATTCGCTAGGAATCCTGCATCACCACCTATACAGTTAATGAAATGGAGGATAGATATGAAGGACCGTCGGAGGAAAACAAACTTGCGGAGTTACCGATCTATGTTTTTTTTGTTTTTTTTTTTTTTCTGTTTTTTTTTCTGTTTTTTTTTTTTTTTTTTTTATCACCAATTTTCGGACTCTGTGGAAGACGGATGAATCTCCTACTAGGAGTGAAGGAGTATGCTGTGTAATAGCAACCCATTAAAAATGGGCAGCATATCATGAATAAAATGATTTCTCTCTCTGAAACATAATTACATTAAAATATTTATGTACAGTACTTTAACATTATGGTGACTAGAACCATACAGCAGAGTAAAGCTTATTGCAAAAGGTTCATAAGTTAAAATTATTAAGTACTTGAAGCATGCTAAATTGTTTTTAAACTATTTAAAAACTATAATTATTCATCCTTTTAGAGCTCTGACTTATTCAGAAGGAGGGCTATTGTCTACATCTTCTTTGTTTTTGAACCTAAAAAGAGAAAAAAAAATATTAATACAAATATATTTTTGTTGGTATAATATCAACAAAACATGATCTCTTTGTACACTTCAACTGTTGAAACACAAATAAAGTCCTTAAGAGGGAGCCAAATTATGCAAAGAGTCCGGGTAGTAGAAGGAAACCTCCATTTAATAGTCTCAAACTGCATTTGATGAACTCTAGCGGATACAAGAGTCAGAGAACACTTACAACAACTTATAACTAGATATCGCAAAAAGCTGTCACAAGGATGGCTTTCAGTCATAAAGTGAAGAAATGGCCTTGTCAGAAAAGAAGCTCTCAGTACACAGGCTATCAGTCTCGAATGGCTTATATATTTTAATTAAACTTAATGCACATTCGTTGGTTCGATTTTCTCCAATTTGTAACTATTCTTCTTTAATTTTCAAGAAACAACCTACATCAGTCCTACAGCAATCAGTAAAGATTGAAGATAAAACATGAGTTTTTTCACATTCGATACCTTGCATTTGCATCAACGATATCACTTTTAAAATAGTTTCATTCGTTTTCCTACCTGCTAGCATATTAACTCAAAAACATAAGCTTTACAATTTTATTTTTATTGGCAAATTTCGCTCCAAAAATTATTTTCTGGTGACCATATGTTGAATAAAATTATATATATATATATATATATATATATATTGTAATGATCTAAAAGGGAGTGCTCTAGAAAGAGTCAGTTTCTGGCATAGCAAAGAGTAGCATTCCTATTCAAAATAAAGGCTAAGTTATATTCCATAAGTCCATCACAAATATTATCTTTTGTCAACCAATTAAATAAATAAAAGAGTAATAAAAGGGATAGCAATTGGCAGTGCTTAGCTTGGCAGTATTTATTTTTTTTTTTTTTAAAAAAAGGCAGTGTGAAATAAAAGAAGAGTCCAAATGTCTCGGTTAGGAGCGATAAGGCATCGAGAGATACAATTTTCCCAGGAAGATAAGAATAGAGGTGCTTCCAAAAGATGCCCTTTGAACATCGAGGTGGCGATCGCTGAAGACAAACACCCTTGGTGTGGTGGGAGTAACGCCTCTATAAAAAGGGCCTTCCCCCACCACTCGTTCTCATTTCAGCGCCAGCGAAGGGCCAGAGCACTCTCATTCGAGCGCCAGAGACGAAGGGCACACGGTCTCGCTGCAGAACCAGCTGGTCAGCCGACACCAAGCTCTCACTTCATCTTCACATGATGGCCAGACACCACTTCATGATCTAGCAGCCGACCATCATTCTCCTCAACATGCCGACATAACTACAACCAGTCTACCTCTTCACTTCCAGAACATCATCCGTAAAATAAGCTGAGTATAACTCAATAACTGCCAATCTTCAAGTAAATTTAAAAGCTATCTAAAATTTCATAATGGCCAACATTTATATTTTAATATATAAGTTAATATTTTAATTATGTTCTAACTTTTCTTAAATAACCCAACATTGATACAATTATGTGAGTCAAGCAATTTTTCTTTTTTATATCACAGCCAAGCCAAATCTTAAATTATATCTTTTATTCAATATAAGTCAATTATTTCCAACTCTATTTTATTTATAATGAACCTTTCTCCTGGTATTTAATATGGTCTCAACACATAAAAGGACAGATGGTAAGAAGTGGTTCTAATTATATATTTCTCATGCTTTTCTTTCAGGAAATTTATTAAATTAATTCAATTATTCAAACGGTTTTATTCATAAGTCCGTATGTGGTGAGTTTGGTAATTTTAAATGAACCCTGAGATATAATGAAAATATAATAAAAACTTTTCTAAATCAACTTTTTCTATAATTAACTTTTAAATATATTCAATTTTCTTTTTCTTGCCGAACCAAAACACCACAATATATATAATTTTATTCAACATATGGTCTTTTATTATTAAATTTTAACGTCTATTTATTATTAACTACGAATTTTAGGACAGGTTATCTATAGGTTACCACACTATTCTAGCCAGGATAGGGCTGATGCCTTTTCTTTTTTCTAAAGAAAAGCCACCACCCCTCGCGGGAATCGAACCCACGACCCTTTAGCACAGAGTGTTAAGTGCTCACGCCTTAACAATCTCGGCCACTGGGCCTCCATTATGTGATCTTTTGACAAAGAGAAATATGGCTCCACATTCTAACCTGTTCCTGAAGTTAATTCCAACATTCAATGTATGTTTCCAAATGAGATCGTTCGGAGCAACGGAAATGGTTAAAAATGGTCAACAATTTAATTCAACATTCAAAATCAAAGGCCAAGTTTATCACAAAGTGGGATCATTGCTGCCAATGCCAAACGAACCGAATCAATTTTTACAAATTTACTTTATGTGAGGTGAGGACCCCGAAAACGCACAACAACCAAAATATTCACTAGAAATATTGTATATGGGAAAACAACGTTTGCCGGGTCAGCTAATATATATGTATGGATATGTATATATATCGATATGTATATATATATGTATGGATATTGTGGTGTTTTCAGTGGCTCGTTATTTTAGGGGAACAATTCATAACACAGCCAGGAGAAAGGTTCATAACACATCCACACAAAAAAAAAAGTCCGGACCCAGAGACCAAATCACGTTTACTATATGTTTCTGGGGTCCCTGAATCCGAATCCGGGGTCCTGCACTTTTTGTTTATGCCCGACCCCTCAAAACTCATAATTTAGGTTATTGAACACTATAACATTTTTATTCAAGTTGTTAACCAAAATAAACGACTATTTCCTGGGTACTAACTTTTAATGCTTAAATGTACTAATTTTTTGAGACCTTGGCGAACTCGTTTGGTTCATTTGGAGCGAAGTTACAGCCTTTTAAATATAAAAATTTTCTAAAAAATTCGCGTTTTTGCTTATATTTTTGTATTTAATATGTTTTCTAAGGCATACAATCTTTGAGTTTTTACACAAAAATTGACTTAAGACCTTCCCCAGGTAATTCCTGAACTGATGCAATCCTTAACATCCCAAAATACAACCCTTGAAAAATCTCTCCATATTTTATTCGAACAATGTATCAATTGAAATAAATTAAATAAACGACCTAAAATAAATTAATTAAGCTTCCATTTTCGAACTATTTTTTTATAAATTTGCCTACATGTTAATTAAACTGTCCTTTATGCATTGGAAAAAGATAGGACCCTCCAAGCAATATTTGTTTTCGGGATATTGAGCCTCAAAGATCCATTTTTTTTCACGGGATACAGAGGCAGGGCGTATCCAGGTTTACCTAATAAAAAAGCGAGTTTGCTTACCATTTTTCTTGAAAACTAGTATATGATACATAATAGAATTTAATCTTGCAGACAGAAGTTTTAATTGGGCAAGCGGCATTTGTTTTCGGGAAATAAACACTCGAAGTCTGTGTAATTAACAAATGTAATTAACGTCTGGAGTACGTCAGTGTCTAAGTTTGACTTTTCTGTTCCTAAGGATGACAGTGAGGGAAAATGAAAATAATACAACTTTATTCTTTAAACAAACAACCAAATTGGATTGAAAACAGCAGAAACAATGAAAAATGTAATGAATTCGAAAGAGATCCTTTTCGAAAAACAACCAATTAGGTACAACAATTATTTTTAACTGAAAATCATAACTAGGAAGAATAACAATATGCCTCCAAATTTTTCTATGTAGAGTCAGTGGTTCTGGAAATTATAGAGGATTGGTAAGTTTACAAGTAATTTGGCTAGTAGATATTGGAAAATCATGCCATCAGCGGAAATCAGTTTTTGTTCTATTGTGAGCACAACTGCATTGGCGGAAATTCACCAATTATTTTTTTTCTAAAGACAAGCCACCACCCCTAGTAAGAATCGAACCCACGACCTTTGGCACGGAGTGTAAAGTGCACACGCCTTATCCCTCACAGCCATTGGGTCTCCATTGTGTTTGTATGAAAAATAGAGTTATCGCTAAAGAATCTTGTATTTATTTCTTTTCCTGTAATACTCGTGTCATATTATTATATTGCTCACGCCTTATCCCTCACAGCCATTGGGTCTCCATCCCTAAAAAATATTGTATTTATTTCTTTTCCTGTAATACTCGTGTCATATTATTATATTGCTCACGCCTTATCCCTCACGGCCATTGGGCCTCCATCGCTAAAGAATCTTGTATTTATTTCTTTTCCTGTAATACTCGTGTCATATTATTATATTGCTCACGCCTTATCCCTCACGGTCATTGGGCCTCCATCGCTAAAGAATCTTGTATTTATTTCTTTTCCTGTAATACTCGTGTCATATTATTATATTGCTCACGCCTTATCCCTCACGGCCATTGGGTCTCCATCGCTAAAGAATCTTGTATTTATTTCTTTTCCTGTAATACTCGTATCGTATTACTATATTGCTCACGCCTTATCCCTCATGGCCATTGGGTCTCCTTCGCTAAAGAATCTTGTATTTATTTCTTTTCCTGTAGTACTCGTGTCGTATTATTATATTGCTCACACCTTATCCCCCACGGCCATTGGGTCTCCATCGCTAAAAAATCTTGTATTTATTTCTTTTCCTGTAATACTCGTATCGCATTACTATATTGCTCACGCCTTATCCCTCATGGCCATTGGGTCTCCATCGCTAAAGAGTCTTATATTTTATTTAAATTTTAACGTCCATTTATTAAGCTATTATGAATAAATGAATATGTTTATTGCTTTTGTTAATGCTCAGCACCAAATTGCTAATGAAATGTATATATATAGAAGAGGTTGATGAGAAAATGGAGCTGAACATATAGGTGCCTATTATATAGGCTAAATGAACAACTATATAGAATGATAGAAAAAAAAATTGACTTCTGTGCGAATGAAAATAATAAAAAATACAAGCATGTACAGCTGATGATCGGGCGAATAGTGGCCGCTGAGGGTAAAAAAGGATTATAGTCTCGCTTATCTGGTTGATGCTGCGTCTCCCCTGTAGCCGCTGACGCCAGGTTGAAAATTGGAGCTTGGCGGGGCCTCGAAGAAGTTGTACCTCCAGAGAATGGATGCAGCATGCGGTAAGGTGCTCCCAAGGGCTTCAAGCATGTGCTGTTCCTCAGGCACTCAAGGCTGCACTCATCCTAAGGGAGTCAAGGCTGTACTGGTTTAGGGCGGGCAGCTCGCAAATCCGCGCCTTTTCTGTCCTGGGCCCGTAAAGTGCTGCCCTCATTAGAATATTGCACCGGGAGGTGGCGGACTCTCTAGGCTCGAGGGTAAACCAGCCGTCCTATCGGAGAGATAATGGCAATCCCGAAGAGGATTAAGATCGTCTGATAACCGTCTCCGGGCTTGTATCTCAGCTGCCAGGCTATTCCCCTATAACTAGGCGCTAAGATATTTGCGATACAACAATTGAATAAAATGTACTAAATAATTTATAACTTATACTACTTGGTCTCTAACATACCGCCCACTTAAATTTGGTGAAGCCAACATTTACAATGAGTCATCAAGGACTGCTAAACTAAGATCAGTAATAAGAAAAGAAAATAGAATTAAACAGTTACAGTGTTCATTTCAGGGTTTGGGAAAAGGAGGGAAAGGGATGATACGGATCTTTTAAGCTCTGAGCCGGAAGCCGTGCGGACTGTCACTACGCGTACAACGCCGTCACTGCCGGGATGAATACGGGCAAGTGGCCATTGTCCTAAAGGATTCTTCTTGTCGATGAGGAGTACGATACTTCCGACACTGAGTGAAGGACCTTCAGATATCTTCCATTTGTACCGTTGCTGAAGATGGTGGATGTATTCTTTGCTCCACCTTTTCCAAGTATACTGAATGCGACTGTCAAGGAGCTGCCAGCGGGAGAGCATGTTGAGAGGTACGTCGCTGAGATCTTCGACGGGTGGTGCATGCATAGATGTTCCAATTAGAAAATGAGCCGGAGTGAGGATATCTAGCTCATAGGGATCGTCGTTTAGAGGGCACAAAGGTCGTGAATTTAGCAAAGCTTCAATTTTTGTGAAGATCGTCGCTAACTCTTTGAACGTCATTGGATGGCTACCAACAGAAGCAGGCAGTAGTTTCTTCACGGACTTAATGCCAGCCTCCCACAAGCCTCCAAAGTGTGGTGAATGAGGTGGAATGAAATGCCACTCTATACCCTTGTCGGCGAGGTGCGTTTGAATGGCAGTTGAATGTTGTGAAATGAAGGAATAGACATCCTTTAAGTAGCGGGAAGCACCGACGAAGTTTGTTCCATTGTCGGAATGTATGGCTTTTGGAAGACCCCGACGTGATATAAATCTATCCAGCGCTGCCAAGAATGATGGCGTGGAGAGGGAAGATACTGCTTCTAAATGGAGTGCTTTGGTAGAAAAGCAGACGAATAGGCATAAATATGCTTTAGATATGATAGGTTTTCGACGTAGAGAGTCTCTTACTGAGAAAGGACCGCCGAAATCAATACCTACCTGAAGAAAAGGTCTAATCCTTTCAAACCTAGAGCTTGGAAGAGGAGCCATAATAGGGATTTTTGCCTTGGGTTGGCGTCGACGGCAGATTATGCAACGACGAATGAAGCCTTTTATGTATCTTGTCGCAGATGGTATCCAATATCTCTGCCGGAGAAGGTTGAGTGTAAGATTCGTACCGGCATGAAAATAATTATGATGGATCTCGCTGACTACTAGATAGGTAAGATGAGAGTAAGTTGGTAAAATTGCTGGATGACGGGCTGAGAGAGAGATGGGAGCATTGTTTAGTCTTCCGCCCACTCTAATAATTCCCAGTTCATCAAGAAATGGTTGAAGAGCTAGTAGATTAGGAGAATTTATACCTTTTGGGAAGGCAGAATTTTGGACTAACGTTATGCATTTGTTCATTGCATCGGAGATTTCCTTAGCCTTGACTGGGGATGAGAGTTGAATTTTGGCATTGTCTCCGGAGGACGTGGCTCTCGCCCGAGTTGAAAGGCGGATAATCCTGGCGATGACATGGAGTAGAGTCCTCAGATTGCTAAAACGCAAAAGCCATTGTGGTTCAGGTGGCATTGGAGTTTGGCATTGGAGAGCGTGATGGGCCAGTCATGAGGGTTTAATTTTAGCCAGCTCGGGCCGTGCCACCAAAGATGATGGTTCTGTATTTCGGAAGGATTGATGCCTCGCGATGATATGTCAGCAGGGTTTTCCTTGGATCTTACATGGTGCCAGTCTTCAAGACGTGTTTTATCAAGAATAGATGTTACTCGATTAGCTTCAAAGACAGCTAGCTGATGACTGGGTGTTCGAAGCCATGCTAAAGCAACTGCGGAATCGGTAAAAAGATACACGCGTGTTGGGCAAGGATGCGGATCGAACTTCAAGGATGCAAGCAAGCTCGAAAGAAGCAAGGCCCCACATAACTCTAAGCGTGAAATAGAATGGAACTTTATGGGGGCTACCTTTGTTTTTGCCTTCACTAGCGTGACACACACCTTGCTGCATGAAGTTTCCGTTCGCAGATAGAAAACGGCTGAATAAGCCTTTGTTGAAGCGTCACAAAATCCAATTAAATCAACTCTATTTACACTGGAATAGGGAATGAAGCGTGGAATACATATTTGAGAAAGGTAATTCCAAGAGCCAATAAATTTGGACCAACCTTCTATAAAATGCTGTGGAAGTGGAGTGTCCCAATTTAGTTTTAAAAACCACAACTGCTGTAGGAAGATTTTAGCAGTTAGCACAACTGGGGCCAGAAAGCCTAAAGGATCAAATATGCTTGCAATGGTTGATAAGACCGACCTCTTAGTCATGATGCTAGATGGCTCACTGATGGAGTATTTGAAGTGATCTGTGGCAGGGTCCCATCTTAAACCAAGAACCTTGATAGAAGGTAATTCATCAGGTTGTATTGCAATCATACTGGTGCTGGGAGAAACATCCTTTGGGAGAATTTCTGTGGTTTGTTAGAAGCCCATTTGTCGAGCGTGAAACCACCACTAGAAAAGCATTTAATTAATTGCAAACACAATTCTTTGCCTTCTTCAACGGAGTTGGCACCTGTACCTATGTCGTCGACAAACATGTCACGAAGTATGCATTTCGAAGCTAGAGGATATCTATCAGCTTGTAGCGTTGCGAGTTCTCTGATTGTCCTGATAGCTTGGAACGCGCTTGATCGGAGGCCATAGGTAACCGTATTAAGCTCATATTCTTGAATTTCTTTGTTTGGGTCGCCCCGCCAAATAATATGTTGATATATCCGTTGCGTAGGATGAATTAGGATTTGGCGGTACATTTTGACAACGTCAGTGATGATTACTACAGAATGGAATCGAAGGCGAAGCAGAATGTCGCCAACGTCTGCCTGGAGTTTAGGTCCAGAAAGGAGCTGATCGTTAATACTTGGTGTGGTTGAGGTGCAAGACCCATCAAATACAACCCTAATCTTCGTATCCTTGTAAACAGCATGGTGAGGAATTAGATAAGAAGAAGATATGGCTGTCTTGTTCATGTGTCCCAACTCTTCATATTGGCACAGGAAGTCAGAGTATTCGTTAAACAATGACGGATTGTGGCGAAATTTACGCTCTAAGTGGAAGAGGCGTTTTTTGGCTTGAATTCGATTATCTCCTAGATTAGATTCGCCCTTGAATGGGAATTGGAGAACAAAGCGACCAGATGAAGTACAAGTATAGGTGTCCTTGAAATGTTGCTCACAGTATTCATCTTCAGGGGAAACTAATGAAGCTGGACTGGGTTCTTCTAACTGCCAAAACTGCTTAAGTTTGTTTTGTATGTCCAACTGAGAATATGCAACAAGACTGGTGTCGCTAAATGGGAAGTCAGAAGATAGGTCCAGATACAACGTCACCAAAAACAGTGGGGGTTAGAAAAGGTAGTCCTGCTCTCACTGTATTAGGTGTGCCAGATACAATTAAGTGCCACACATCAGAACCAAGCAATAAGTCAATATCCTTGGGGGTGCCAAACTTTGGATCAGCTAGCTTGAATGAGCTGAACGCTTCTACAATATGCTGAGGTATTGGACATAGAGGAAGGAATGAAGTAATTTGAGGAATGACGAGGGCGTTTAGTCCAAGAGATATCTCTGTGTTATGCTGAGAATGAAGCGTACATCGAACTCTACCCGAGATAGGAATAGATATATTGTTGCCTAATCCGTGGATTTTCTGAAAGGTTTCATGAATTGGAAGTTTCAATTGTCGAGCACATTTCATGGTGATAAAAGAGCGGAGATGAAGATGCACGTGCAGGAGATGATCGACTAGTTGGAGTCACAGCCTTAGACAACGAAACGCTGGCCCTATTAGAATGGTTTAAGGGAGTCTGGGACAAATGACTTGACGAGCCAGAGTTTTCTCCACTAGATAACATAGCAAGATCGTAACGACGAGATGATTTTGATGGAAAACGTTGATTGGATCGTTTCTGATTTTCGGAAGAAGCATGAGAATGCTGAAAGCTTGAACTTTCGTCACTAGACAGTCGAAGCGCAAGGTAACCATTTCGAATAAATTTTATTAAATCTTCAGTTGAAGGGAATTCTTTTCCTAGCTGATCTAGCTCGAATTTCTGACGTGTAGTAGAGTCTAAAGTTCTGAGTGCAAGGAAGGATAATATCATATCATCAGGATTATCAAGACCTAGAGCCTTGAACGATGCTATACTGTCTGAAACGTTAGTAGTAAATCCCAATAAATTTGAAAAGGGACTAGAATTTTTATTAAATCTAAAATTGAGAATTCTTTCGAGATAAAAATTAGCTATGACTCTCTTATTATCATAAGCATTGTTCAAAGCCTCCCAAGCTAAGGGATAGTTGTCATCGGTTATTTTAAAATGAGAAACTAGCGCTAAGGCCTCTCCTGATAAACAAGATAATAGATGGTGGAATTTTTCAACAGGTTTTAAGGACGGGTCAGAGTCCATTAAGCTAAGGAATGTATCCCTGAAAAATCCCCAAGACTGAATATGACCTGAAAATACGGGAGGTTTGATGGTCGGTAATGAAGATTTAGCTCTGGCTTCACTAAAGGAAGTGGTATTAGCTGTTGTATCCTGAGTCGCAAGTGTTTCTTTCTTGATCTCGAGTTTTAAAGCCTCAGCGTTGTGAATGATATCGAAAAGACTAGTTCTTTGTGCAGCCTCGACGTCGTTAGGAAACCCGCTAGGATCACAGGATTTTACAAAGCAAGCTTCTAACTTGTCCCAATTGGCATTGAATTCGGATACGAGTGCTTGGGCAAAGGACAGTTTTATTAAAAACAAACACTCTTTAGCCCTATCTGCTTTTACTTGTTCCGTAAGCTCCCCGAGGGGAGTAATATCCTCAAAGAGTCTCTTAATCCTCTTCCTATAAATGTTTATATTGGCCAACATTTCCTCACTTTTTGGTGGGGGAAGAACTGGTGGAGCCATATTTGAAAAGGATATTTATAAAATAATTGAAAATAAAAGGAAATGGATTAAAACAGGAAACAATATGAGGATTAAGAAAATAAATAGAAAAGAAATTGGTAGGAAAAACGCCTGAAAAGAAATGTAAGACAAATAGAAAAGGAGAAAAAAAAAATATATATAGAAGAAAAATACTAAAATTAGAAATATATATTTATATATGATAATAGTAATTTGTTTAAAAAATAGGCGGTATGCTGGTTACAAATTATCTTGGCCGGAGGACCATATGTTAATGCTCAGCACCAAATTGCTAATGAAATGTATATATATAGAAGAGGTTGATGAGAAAATGGAGCTGAACATATAGGTGCCTATTATATAGGCTAAATGAACAACTATATAGAATGATAGAAAAAAAAATTGACTTCTGTGCGAATGAAAATAGTAAAAAATACAAGCATGTACAGCTGATGATCGGGCGAATAGTGGCCTCTGAGGGTAAAAAAGGATTATAGTCTCGCTTATCTGGTTGATGCTGCGTCTCCCCTGTAGCCGCTGACGCCAGGTTGAAAATTGGAGCTTGGCGGGGCCTCGAAGAAGTTGTACCTCCAGAGAATGGATGCAGCATGCGGTAAGGTGCTCCCAAGGGCCTCAAGCATGTGCTGTTCCTCAGGCACTCAAGGCTGCACTCATCCTAAGGGAGTCAAGGCTGTACTGGTTTAGGGCGGGCAGCTCGCAAATCCGCGCCTTTTCTGTCCTGGGCCCGTAAAGTGCTGCCCTCATTAGAATATTGCACCGGGAGGTGGCGGACTCTCTAGGCTCGAGGGTAAACCAGCCGTCCTATCGGAGAGATAATGGCAATCCCGAAGAGGATTAAGATCGCCTGATAACCGTCTCCGGGCTTGTATCTCAGCTGCCAGGCTATTCCCCTATAACTAGGCGCTAAGATATTTGCGATACAACAATTGAATAAAATGTACTAAATAATTTATAACTTATACTACTTGGTCTCTAACAGCTTTTAAGTTAAAAAACTTACAGCAAGGAGTTGGCACTTAAAATTAAATTTCACTTTCCATAGTAATACAACAAATAATACATAACATTAAAATAACAAAAATCGTTTTAAGTAAAAATAAATAATACATGATGGTTGTAAAATAATAAAAAGTATGCATCAAATTAGGTGTCTTTGAAGAGAGCACTTTGAAGGTTGGCACTAATTTCAGCCTAGAAGGATCTTCCTAGCTTGCAGACATCGAAGGGTGTGGTGGCTAAAGGCATTTAGCTGGTCTTGGGTGTTGGGGGATAAGACATCGAAAAGTTGGGTATATGGTAATTCTTGATCTTTGGTGACGGTTATTTTCAGTGGTTTGAGAATCCTCCATTCAGTAAGTAGGTGTTCTATTGTATTTTCTGCTGTATTGCATAATGGGCATGTTTGATCTATATTAAAGACGTAGCTATTGCCTTTGATATATATTTTGGTATTCTTGGTGTTGGATGACCTGAGTTGGGCTAGGAGGCGAAGCTTTTCTATATGTATCGTCAGATATAAGTACTGCTCTCCTTCAAAGCTATATGAGCTAAGCTTCCTGTATACATGACTATAAGAGCTCTTTGTTACTGCCTCCACGTCCAGGGAAAAATAGTGGTTTTTGGATTTTTCTATAATTTCACCCATCTGTTGCTTGTTCAATAGTATTTGTTTTTGCCATATATCCTCACATCCAACTGTTGATAAATAAGACCTCATCTCCTGCGTCCAATTAAAAGGGATTGCATAAGCCTCACCAATTTTAACCAGTGCCAAATAACAGGCTTTTGAGAGGTCAGTTTTAGGTAGTGTTAACAGGTGCAGCCACCAGTTAAGCATCCTTTTGAAAATCTTATGCTTAAGGTGAATTCGACCAGTTTCAAGTCGCACATAGCTGCTGGGTGTGTTCCTTGGGAGTTGCAGGAGTCTCTTAAAATATAAAAGCTGGCCTCTTTCAATTTTTCTGGTGTACTGGGGTCCCTATATTTCTGCATTAAACAAAAGAGTGCTTTCTGAAATAGCTTCAAAAAGCTTTGATTTTGTTTCCCATGTGTCCGATTTAGACCTTCCCAATATCTCGAGCACTACTCCATTTGCTATGGTGCATTTTGCAACAAAATGGTCTGCTGCTTGCAAGAACTTCCCTGACATCGAGAAAGGTACGCCTAGATATGTAAACCTGTTCACAACTTGAAGCTGGTCGTTCTGGTACTTGAGGTCCGTGTGCCTTCCAAGCCTCCCTCCATTTTGAAAGGGCAGAACAAATGTTTTACTGACATTAACAGTCAGCTTTTTCTTCTCGTAGTACTTTTCCAATAGCCGCAGTTTAAATTGAGCATCGGTCCAGCTGTAGGCCAAGATAACCAAATCATCAGCATAAAGCATAAGTAAGATTTCAATTATATCCAAAACACTTATTTCCTGCACTCCATGAGCTTTAAAGAACTCCAAGATATCGCCAATGTACAGCAGGAATAGAAGAGGACTTAAATTATCGCCTTGTAAAACCCCTTCTGAGATTGAGATTTCTTGAGAAGTTTGCTCACCTATAATGATTACGAATCTTGCCGTTTCATACAGATTCATTAGCAGCCGCAGTATTTTCCCTCTAAGTCCAATGTCATATAATCTTCTCCATAGCAAGCTGTAGCTGACCGAATCGAATGCCCTCTTAAAATCCACAAAGGTGGCAATTACTTTTCTTTTTTTAAGTCTGAGCGCCAGATTTATAATTGAGGATAGAATAAAGACATTATCTCTGCAACCCTTACCCTTCCTGAAACCCATTTGCTCGTCTCGGATAAGATTCTTTTCTTCTGCCCAACTACTTAGCCTCTTGTAGATCACATGGGTGAACATTTTCAGGATGCTGTTCAATATAGAGATTCCTCTATAGTTCTGAGGATCATCTTTTGGCCCATTTTAGCACGGTTCCTCCCTCCCCCATAGGGAGGAACCCCGCTTATAAGGTTGATACAATGAAACAATCCGGAAGTGCCGACAAGAAAATTTCGCGTTTCAGAACCCCTAGAGACCGAAAATAATGGTGGTTCAAATTTGTATATATATATATATATATATATATATTTCTCTGTTCGTTCATTTCTGGCTTCCCTGATGGTCCGATTTTGATGAAATTTGGTACAAAAATCTGTCGTCCAATTTGAAAGGTCAAGTTCGTTAACCAGCAAAATCCGCCCACTGGAAGATGGCGTTTGGGGCGAAATTCGCGCAAAAAAAATCGTAACGCTTACGTTTTTTAGTTTATAAGCTTGTAAGTACTCTTTTTATAGGCTTCTTGGGCTAGGAAAACTAATGGAACCATTTTAAAGGCGATAGCTTTAACCGTTTTCGAGAAAACTGAAAAAATAATTTTTGAATGCCGTTTTTGGTTTGGGTACTTAGAATCATGGGATTCAGATGAAACATTTACTGCATGTTTTACTTTCATTAAAACTAATATGTTGAAATTTTGGTTGCGTTTGGAGTTAAGGAAGGGTTAGAATAAAATATTTTATTAACAGACATAAAAAAGTTTTGGTAACTTTGTATACTTTCCTTAATATCTCGAAAAAGATTGAGAATTTGGGAAACGGAAGAATACCATTAGAAAGCTTACTAAATGTTCTACAAAAAAGGTTCTAATGAAAGTTTTGATTAGGCGATGTCAATCGGAGAAATAAGTGCTTAAAACTTTAAAGTGATTGATTTCGCTTATTCGAACTGTTCTTTTAGCGCGGTTCCTCCCTCCCCCATAGGGAGGAACCCCGCTTATAGGGTTGATACAATGAAACAATCCGGAAGTGCCGACTAGAAAATTTCGCGTTTCAGAACCCCTAGAGACCGAAAATAACGGTGGTTAAAATTTGTATATGTATATATATATGTATATATTTATTTATATATATATATTTGTCTGTTCGCTCATTTCTGGCTTCCCTGATGGTCCGATTTGGATGAAATTTGGTACAAAAATCCGTCGTACAATTTGAAAGGTCAAGTTCGTTAACCAGCAGAATCCGCCCACTGGAAGATGGCGTTTGGGGCGAAATTCGCGCAAAAAAAATCGTAACGCTTACGTTTTTGAGTTCATAAGCTTGTAAGTACTCGTTTTATAGGCTTCATGGGCTAGGAAAACGAATGGAACCATTTTCAATGCGATAGCTTTAACCGTTTTCGAGAAAACTGAAAAAATAATTTTTGAATGCCGTTTTTGGTTTGGGTACTTAGAGTCATGGGATTCAGTTGAAACATTTACTGCATGTTCTACTTTCATTAAAACTAATATGTTGAAATTTTGGTTGCATTTGGAGTTAAGGAAGGGTTAGAATAAAATATTTTATTAACAGACATAAAAAAGTTTTGGTAACTTTGTATACTTTCCTTAATATCTCGAAAAAGGTTGAGAATTTTGGGAAACGGAAGGATACCATTAGAAAGCTTACTAAATGTTCTACAAAAAAGGTTCTAATGAAAGTTTTGATTAGGCGATGTCAATCGGAGAAATAAGTGCTTAAAACTTTAAAGTAATTGATTTCGCTTATTCGAACTGTTCTTTTTGTCTTTGATTTTGATACTTAAAATTATGGGATTCAGTTGAAACATTTTCTGCATGTTTGAATTTCATCAACACTAATATGTTAAAATTTTGGTTACGTTTGGAGCTAAGGAAGGATTAGAATAAAATATTTTATTAACAGACATGAAATGTTTTGGGAACTTCGTATACATTCCCTAATATCTCGAAGACGGTTAGGAATATTGGTAAACGGAGGGTTACCATGCGAAAGCTTACTAAATATTCTACAAAAAAGATTCTGAAACAATTTTTGATTAGGCTATGTCAATCGGAGAAATAAGTGCTTAAACTTTGAAGTAATGTCAGCTTTGGATTTGTCGATTTCCTTCAAATGTCTTGAAACTGTCGAGGCCCCTACTCCGAGTTCTTTGGCATATTCCCTAGTGTTTTTAATTGCTTATAGTAGTCAAATGTATTTGTCAATAAAACAGGATACGTATAATTAGAATCAATATTTTGTTTGTTAGAATTCGAAGATGCCGTATGAATATCTAGATTACAGTACTGGTGTTGATTTCGTTCTTTAGAATTATTCTTGGTATTCCCTATTTTCTTCTGTTACCCATAGTTTTTTATTGTTAGTAGGTTTTTCTTATTGATTATAGAATATAAATCTATTTGGCTATAAAACAGGATACGTAAAATTAGTGACAATATTTCGGAGATTTCTGAGCGAAATACTTTTAAGATTTTCTACCACCACAAACGGCTTTTTTCCTCTATTTTTATCCACTAGATAGGCTTTATTTTGCATATTATTCTATATAAGTTTTATTCAGCAGGGGATTCAGATGAAATGTCGTGTTTTTGCTGTGGATTTTAAATACGATGTATCTAAGATTGGATAACATTAGCGAGTCTACATAGTTAAGAACCGACGACGGAGGATTACTTCTTGCTATGATTTAGTCTACTATGTATATTAAGTCCTAAATCCAAAAAATAAACTTCACAACGGTTAGATACTATGAGCGATATGGCGGCTCAATGCCTGTAGAAACAAGGGGGCCGCAGGAAATTTACCTGCTAAGAGTTAATCCTCAAGAGCTGTAAATATACCCCAGGTATCTGCCGACACAAATACAAAGCCTAGGCGGAGAGCACCCCAAAAACTCAGATCCAAACATAAGGTTATATACTAAATATTCATAAAGACTACTTAGTTGTAAACCGATTCATCAATTAGCAATTAATAGTTTTCAACAAAGGTTATATACTAAATATTGATAAAAAGTATTTAATTAGAAAAAAAACAATATTCCACAAGACTTGTTTTTGGTCCATTTGTGTCTAATCCATAGACTTAATTAGGTATATTATTCTATTGTAGTTGGGCAACTAAACTTTGTTTTATTTTGTTAAATAAAGTTTTTTTTCTTGACTTGTTATTCGTCAAGACTTTTATTTGTCCTTGTGTATTTACTAGATAGGTTTTATTCGGCATATTATTCTATATAGCTTATATTAGCCAGGGTATTCTGCTCAATCTTGTGTACTTCTTCTTGATCCTTCTGTACATGGGCGTATATAAAAACAATTTCGGGGGGGGGGGCTGAGACCATTTCCAGGGTATGGAATACTAAATATTTAGAGCTTGGAATAGTTTTAGGCAACTAAAACGCTATTACACGTAAAATAAAATATGTTTTATGAACTAAGTGATCTTATTTAATTTATTTTTAAGGGTTTTACGAGAAGTTTTTATCATCAATTCAAAATTTCGGGAGGGGCTGCAGCCCCCTCAGCCCCCCCCTCATATACGCCCATGCTTCTGTATCCTCTAGAAAGGCTTTATTAGGCATATTTTGTATTGATTTATAGAGCTTTGCTTTAGAATGAGAGCCAGATTCTGTAATTTCCGCTTCTGTGTAAAAGTTAGCTACTGTCGGTGTCCCTGATGCCTTAATATCACTTTTATTCGAGATGTTCGAGAGGATTTTGACAATTTTCACGAGATATATAAAAAAAAAAAAATAAGTTTATGTCTTTTCTAAGCTTATCAAATGGCACTAGGGACATGAACGGAACCGCGCTAAGATGCTGCAGTTCCTGCGAGTCGGACTTTTTATGTTTATGAATGAGACTCATTCTTATTTTTGTCCAGGATAAAGGGATCTTTTTTTTTTTGCCAAATGGTATTCAAGAGTTTCAGTAAAATCAGTCTCCAGTTTTCATCCATTGCTTTAAAGCATTCATTGGGGATTAAATCTACACCGGTGGCTTTGCCATTTTTTTATGTGTGTTATTGCATCATCTATTTCTATCAGAGTTGTTTCATGGTCGAGATCTGGCATATCTATTGACAAGAAGTTGTATTCTCGCTTTACACTTGTTGGTAACATTTCCTTGAAAAACTGCTCCCACACTGGGATCGGGATGATATTTGATTGAATATTTTTAAAGTTATATTTTTGTATTGCTTTCCAGAAGTCCTGTGGACTTTTACAATTTCTGATGTTGGTTTTTAGTTTGGTGTAATAAACATTTTTGGCTTCTTGGATGGCCTTCTTGTATCGGGCTTTAGCTTCCTTGTATGACTTCAAGAATTCGGGGAGAAATACGTTTTTCTTTAATGTTTTATAACTCGCCTTGAAGGTTTTCTTTGCCTCCATGCAACTTTGATCAAACCAAGGTTTGTTATCCTTAATCATGTGATTTTTGGTTTGCCTCATTACTCCTGCCTCCATCATATGGGCTACTAGTGTTTCCCTAAAATCTTTCTCTAACCACTCTAGTTACTCATCTCTCAGACTAGGGTTAGAAGATTGTAGCACTGCTTTCAAAATGTTCATGTTATGGGTTCGATTCACAAATGTGGAATTCTCAAGCTATTATTGTATTATTGATGCCTATCATCAGTTAACAGCTTTATATGCTCGGTTATATCATAACAATGTATAAACATATTTTCTAGTCGGCACTTCCGGATTGCGATAATGATGTTAACTTTATAAACAAAAAGTTTATTTTCTCCCTAAAAGTCTTCTCTACAAAAGTTTGGTTTCTCCCTATGGAGGGAGAGAGAAACCACGCTAAAATGAGTTAAGGTGGCGTTTTAAATTGTTTGATATATTTCCAACCCGTAATTACGCAATTTAATAAATAGGGTACCATGCCATAACTTTAATTTGAGGAATGTATGTTTCAGTTGTTAAGAAAATATAACACTTACCAGGGTGATTGCTTGTTAATTAGCATCAGAAGCATCAACAAAGGCAGATGAATAAGGGAAAAGCTTTCTTGAAGAATCACTATCTGATTCCTGATAAAATCTCCAAGCTACACAAACAGAATAATATATATAAAAACTAAAATTCAATAATAATGAAGTGAGAGAGCTTTGTTCTTAAATAAAAACTGTTCAGAATGGGGTGTGAGCCCAAAATCTCTTATTTATTCACGGGGCATTGCTAATTATGCTAAACAATTACGAGGAGTTATACAAAAAAGTAAAATACATCATTGTAGATTCATGTTTAATAAATGTTAGTAATTTCTATCAAATACAAATGAAAAAGCAAACCTTCATAAAACATACATTGTTTTGTTAAAGATTTTCTTCCCAAGGAAAAATTCTAAGGTTGATTTATTAATCACATTTGTACTTTAACCCTTTCTTTCTTTACTGTACACTGCAGTAGAAGTCGAGGGTCCCCAGGCCTCTGGAACGAAGGACTTGATTAGCAGTCGAGAGCTGCCGAGCCCCTGGAACGACGGATTTGACTAGCAGTCGAGAGCTGCTGAGCCCCTGGAACGAAGGACTTGACTAGCAGTCAAGAGGTGCCGAGCCCCTGGAACGAAGGACTTGACTAGCAGTCGAGAGGTGCCGAGCCCCTGGAACGACGGACTTGACTAGCAGTCGAGAGCTGCCGAGCCCCTGGAACGAATGACCTGACTAACAGTCGAGAGGTGCCGAGCCCCTTGAACGAAGGACTTGACGAGCTGCCGAGCCCTTGGAACAAAGGACTTGACTAGCAGTCGAGAGGTGCCGAGCCCCTGGAACGAAGGACTTGACTAACAGTCGAGAGGTGCCGAGCCCCTGGAACGAAGGACTTGACTAGCAGTCAAGAGGTGCCGAGCCCTTGGAACGAAGGACTTAACTAGCAGTCGAGAGCTGCTGAGCCACTGGAACGAAAGGCATTTACAGCAGTCCGACTCTCCTCTCTCATTTACCAGCTCCCTACGGATGACTTTTCCAGGAGTTAGACCTTAGGGCTAGCTTTAGCTATTTCTTTCATCGCTAGTTGTTGGGGGAATTAACTATTTCTGTCAAGATGCTATAGATTATAGATACCTGGCTCGAAAAAATTAACTCCGCCAGTGTTAGCTCCAAAGCCCTAAATCGAAAAGGAGAAGGTTTTTTTTTTTTTTGGTTCGACCTTTCTTCAAGTTTTATGATTGGTGACAAAGGGCCAGTGCAACCTTTTACCTGCTTCAGACATGAAATTCCTATTTCACAACTCAATGTATTGAAAAATATCAGAACGTTTCTAATTTTCTGGACTTCTTCTATTATAATACTAATTCTAAAAGAAATGCAATTTAATACAAAAAACAACCAATTAAAAAGTGAGCTAAACGACCAGGAAAACCCGTTCAAACGAACAAAACAAACACATTTAAACCTATAAGCACTTATTTTTCCGATTGACATCAACTAATTGAAAATTACTTCAGAATCTTTTTTGAAGAGAATTTAGTAAGCTTTCGAATGGTAACCTTCTGCTTACCAAGATTCCCAACCCTTTTCGATATATTAAGGAAAATATACGAAGTTCCCAAAACTTTTCATGTCTAAAATAAAATATTTTATTCTAATCCTTCGTTAACTCCAAACATAACCGAAATTTAAACATCTCGGTCAATATGAACTTCAAAAATGCAGAAAATATTTTAACTGAATCCCATGATTCTATGTACCCAAACCAAAAACTTTATTCGACAAATATTTTTCCAGAATAGCTTTGTAACTAGGGCCTAGCCAGGTAGAGAGAAGAGGGAGAATAGATTCGTAACTAGGCCCCGGCCTGGTAGAGACGACAGGGAGAATAGCTTTGTAGCTAGGCCCTGGCCTGGTATAGAGGAGAGGGAGAATAGCTTCGTAACCAGGCCCCGGCCTGGTAGAGAGGAGAGGGAGAATAGCTTCGTAACTAGGGCCTGGCCTGGCAGAGAGGAGAGGGAGAATAGCTTCGTAACTAGGGCATGACCTAGTAGAGAGGAGAGGGAGAATAGCTTCGTAACTAGGACCCGGCTTGGTAGAGACGAGAGGGAGAATAGCTTCGTAACTAGGGCCTGGTCTGGTAGAGAGGAGAGGGGGAATAGCTTCGTAACCAGGCCCCGGTCTGGTAGAGAGGAGAGGGAGAATAGCTTTGTAAATAGGACCCGGCTTGGTAGAGAGGAGAGGGAGAATAGCTTCATAACTAGGCCCTGGCCTGGTAGAGAGGAGAGGGAGAATAGCTTTGTAACTAGGGACCTGGCTCGGTTAGGGGGAGAAATGCCTCGTGCTACAGGCCCAGGCATGGAGTAAGATTGTGGTACTGCAGGTTTGGACATCCTCCACCACCACACGCTGTAAGGAAAGAGTTATAATAACAAAAGAAAAAAAAAAAAGAAAATACCAAGTGCAAAAGATCTGTAAATTACCTAAATATTTAAAGTAGGCATTGAGTGGTAGAGACTCGAGGACAAACCAATAGTTAGTTAGATCTGTAAACGGTGCAGCACAGGAAAGAGCCGTTATTGCAATGGTATACCTCAATGTAGTTATTCGACAAAGGCCTGAAAATTAATAAATGTAGAGAATGTTTTTCATGCCGATATAGCAAGCAATCGCTGGAATATAGTTATTGTAAGTTAAATAAAAACCTTGTAAGTTAAATAAAAAAAATGTTAACAGTTATTTTAAAAAAATGTTAAAGAATGTAATGGTGTGTTTTATAGCTCTTGCTATATAAATTTTTTTGGTATATTATTTGGCAGTAAGGGACTACTAAGAATAGCTGGTGCTAAGATTCTAGCAGCAACTAGTTTCTGGTTGTGACAGCGAAGTACTCATCCCTCTTCCGACAGGTAAATCTCTCTTTTCCGGCACATCTCATGGCTGAACATTTATTGGGAAATTGTTCTTTATATTTATCTACTTTCCTCCAAGAAGCATGGGTATACTTGGATGCAGTACAGATCACTGGCCACACAAGGAAGTGGGTAACTTTTCAGCTAAAAATGTTAGTATAATTTCTTTCAGCTGCTGCTGTTGGAAAATGAATGAAGATGCCTGATTTATTGATTATGTTATTTATTACGTAACTTTCGATTTTGCAGTCTGTACTTTGGTGAACACCAAAATCTTCAGCAATGCCAGAATCGGCAGTAAAGCCCAGTAGCAAAACACTTAAATATCTAAATTTGTTTTCTTGGCGAAATTCCTCCTTCCCTGGAATCAGTATCACTTAGAAATTAAGGAAGCCAAGATTTTAACATTTTCTGATTCCCACTCTAATAGTACTTTAGAATTTCAGTCGTTTCGCCACAAACAATACTCGTATATCAGTGCAACGTCACTGTGTTAACCCTAAAGGCATCACTGGACTGGCTCCGGCTAGGTTTATTAACAACACTGGTGCCTAGACTCTGCCCCTTCCTCGGCGTCTACCACGACAAATCCATCTCTATTGTGCTAGTCCTAGAAGTAGCTAACGGGTCAATCCATGCCATGAACTGGTCCCAAAAAAAAAATAAGTTGGTTTGTTGGCCATTTCTAAATTTCCTTTTTTTCTTATATGTTGTTATTACGCAAACAGGAAGTTCAAAACATTTTTTTTTTACTTTATCTTAAGCCGTTTACAAGTGGCGGCCATTTTTGTTTTGAATTACACAGCAGTTTTTCGCTTTGAAGACGGTCATATTAAATTGATTATCTCTGGACTGCATTATGCTACAAGGTTTGAACTGGCATCATTTTTTGTCAGTACTTTCTCCCCTACAATATTGTTTCATAGCAATAATTCCCTATGCAAATCTTCCCAGTCTAAAGAGTCTTCAAAGTTGGGGGTCAAAAATTGAGAAAAATTCAGCTTTTTAGAAATTAAAAAAAAACATGAAGGAGACATTTTTCAGAGTTAATATTTTTTGTACTGTGATATTATTGGGTATTCACATTGAAAACTCACTCCTTAATTTGTTATAAATTTTTAAGATTTCGATTTTTTAAATTTTTGTAAAGTTTGAGATGGAACATCTCAGAGGGGACTGGATAAAAATCCATGCCTTTTACACAGTCCTATATGTCCTTGTGTAGTAGTAGTATCCCGTACAGGAGGACCAATGCCTGGTGGGAGTATCCCGTACAGGAGGACCAACGCCTGGTGGGAGTATACCGTACAGGAGGACCAACGCCTGGTGTGAGTATCCCGTACAGGGGGACCTACGCCGGGTGCGAGTATCTCGTACAGGGGGACCAACGCCTGGTGGGAGTATCCCGCACAGGAGGACCAACGCCGGGTGGGAGTATCCTGTACAGGAGGACCAACGCCTGGCGGGAGTATCCCGTACAGGAGGACCAACGCCTGGTGTGAGTATCCCATACAGGGGGACCAAAGCCTGGCGGGAGTATCCCGTACAGGAGGACCAACGCCTGGTGTGAGTATCCCATACAGGGGGACCAACGCCGGGTGCGAGTATCCCGTACAGGGGGACCAACGCCGGGTACGAGTATCCCGCACAGAAGGACCAACGCCTGGTGGGAGTATCCCGTACAGGAGGACCAACGCCTGGTGGGAGTTTCCCTTACAGGAGAATACATCTCCTTGCGGCTCTTTGCGTACGGAAAGGGTTAACTACTTTCAGATTGCATTGTTATGTTATAAAAATAAAATAAATTTTGAATAACTGTTTTAGTTTAATCTCAAAATTTACATTACAAGTCAGTGAGATAATGGGGTGTGTGTAGGATAGGGCATGGTGGCTCGCACTAGTTGAAGAGATAGCTCTACAATACGGAGATCTACTTGTACACTTATATCATCCTCCATCATGAGGACAACCTCACCTACAGGTCTTGCAGACCATCACCATTCGCAACTCACTCCTTTATTCTTTATTCATTTTTAAAATTTTTGTAAAGTTTCAGCATTTCTCCCAAATTTTAAAAAATGCATGACTTGGTTCAGAGTCAAAGTTCAATGTAGAAATTTTTACTCTATTTTGCTAGCATATAGGACTACATAATGTGTAAAAATCATGTATTTTTTCCAGTCCCATCTGAAATATACAGCCTCAAACTTTACAAAAATTTATAACTTGGTTCAGAGTAAAATCTATATATATATATATATAAATCACGTGTCTGTCTGTTTGTTCCTCATACAAATCCACAACGTTAGACGGGAAGTCTCATAGACTAAGTCAAAAACGTCTACCAGCTGTCTGTCTGTATGTTTGTTCCTTATACAAATCCACACTGTTTGACCAATTTTGACCAAACATGGCACACAGGTAGATCTTGGCACGGGGAGAGCCATAAGCTAGGTTAAAATTGTCTATGACTCACAGTTCGGAGATCTCGAGTTCAAAACAATGAACCCAAATAGTTACAGATTTGCGTTATTAGATTTTAATATTAATTATTTGGTTTCTAATTTATTTTTGCCTTTATAGACAAAAATAAATTAGAAACCTTTATAGATGCAGAATTGGCGTAGGGAAGTGGCGACCCCATCGCCCAGCCTTCGGATTGCAATGGCCACTGGTCCTCCAGGTTGGGGAACACGTACAGTAACACACACACAGTACACTAAAAACAGCAGACTAGACACACCCCCACACTACAGACAAAGGACACCTACAATACACACCCTAGGGTCACCTCCCTTAGGTAGCCGCCTCGGATGGGGGAGTGGGTCAGGATGCTCCAAGGAGGCAGCCCCTCCACTTGAGTCGGGGGCAGTGGGCTGATAACTCGCTCCCCTTAAATCCTCTTATTACGAAACCTCAAAGAGAAGAAGCCGGACTGAATTATGGTAACCGACCTAGGATCCGCCTAAATGACCTAAGATTTGGATTTTGGAACATCTTATCATTACATAGACTAGGGGCACTTCGTGCGCTCCTCGCAGAATTGGACTCTTACAGAATTGACATAGCAGCAATCCAGGAAGTTCGATGGAAAGGACAAGGAACTATGGAGAAGAAGTACCATACAGTTTACTATAGCTGTCATGAAAATCATCATATATTCGGTACAGGATTTGTTGTGAGAGGCAGGGCCCGACAGCTGGTGATGCAATTTACACCTATTAACCACAGGCTATGCTACATCCGGTTAAGGGGAAATTTTTTTAATTTCTCTCTAATTAACTGCCATGCTCCAACAGAAGTTTCATCTGAGGAGGATAAGAATGAGTTCTATGAAGAGCTTGGACGTTTAGCAGGAAACTGTCCCAAGAGTGATGTAAAAATCATACTTGGAGACTTTAATGCACAAGTCGGCAAGGAAGGAGCACTCGTGCCAACCATAGGAACCCATAGCCTGCATGAATCCACTAATGATAATGGACTCCGGATGGTAAACTTCGCTACCTCTCATGGCCTGGTTGTTGGAACTACTCTCTTTCCTAGAAAGGATATCCACAAAGCAACTTGGACCTCCCCGAATGGGAAAACTGCAACTCAGATAGACAATATACTCATCAGCGCCCGACACAAATCCAACTTTATGAATGTAAGATCATGTAGAGGGGCAAATATGGACACCGATCACTATCTCAGTATTGCTGAGGTGAGGTCTCGCATTTCGTTAACGAAACATCACAGCCAACAACCGAAGAAGAGAATGGATGTAGCTAAGCTATAAAATCTGGAATACCAGAATTTGTATCAACAAGCTGTTGAGAAAAAACTGGCTGAAGGATCAATTGATGACAGCACCTCAGTCGACAAGCAGTGGAGGAGATGCAGTAACGCAATCAAGCAGGCAGCGGAGGAATCCCTTGGGTATCAGAGCAAAGCTAGAAGATCCCCATGGTTTGATGCTGAGTGCCTTCAAGCAGTGATAGTGAAGAACGAAGCCTACCGAAAGATGATCCAGTGTCCCACCAGGCTCTCCCAAGAAGCATATCGGAGTAAAAGACGTGAAGAGAATAGACTCCTTCGTAGGAAGAGAAGAGCTTGGGAAAATGAGAACATGAAGGACGTGGAGGAACTCCGAACTCAAAATGAAAGCCGGATGTTCTTTCAAAGAGTAAATGAGGGTAGAGAAGCTTTTATGCCGAGAGTGACGGCTTGCAAAGACGTGGATGGTAGTTTACTGAGCCACAAGGCTGATATCCTGAAGAGATGGGCCCAGTACTTCAAGAACACATTAAACAGAGATCTAGATCTAAGGGATGGAGCTCCATTGAGCTCTATGGAACCCCCGGATGAGGATGAAATTGAGAGCGCCCTGAGGAAGTTGAAAAATGGAAAGGCGCCAGGGCTCGATGGAATCCAGTCGGAGTTGTTGAAGTATGGTGGAGAAGAACTCAAGAAAGCCCTCCACGATTTGGTATTGACCATCTGGGAAAGGGAAGATATGCCCAAAGAATGGTCGACGGCCATTATCTGCCCAATACACAAGAAGGGTGATCAGACGGAGTGTACAAATTATCGAGGGATCTCGCTCCTATCATGCGTCTACAAGATGCTCTCTAACATTCGTTTTGAGAGGATCCTCCCTTACGCTGAAAAAGAACTCAGAAGATACCAGGCTGGATTTCGGAGAGGGCGCTCAACAACTGACCAACTGTCCTCCCTCAGGATGATCCTGGAAAAGAGTATGGAGCACAAGATAATCACTCACCACCTGTTTGTAGATTTTAAGGCAGCGCATGATAGTGTTGATAGGACTCAACTCTGGTGTGCATTGGAGGAGCTAAGCATCCCACAGAAGCTCATACGCCTAATAAAAATGACCATGCAAAGCTCAAAATGCATAGTTCGCGTTGGCTCTGATTTCTCTGAAGAGTTTGCAGTGAACAGCGGGGTACGTCAAGGGGATGCCCTTGCCTGCCTGTTGTTCAACATGGCAGAAGAGAGAGCTGTGAGAGAGGCCGGAATTCAGACCAGCGGAACAATATTCAATCGCTTGACCCAGCTCCTCGGGTATGCGGATGATATTGATATTGTTGGTCGGTCTGAACAGGCTCTCAGAGATGCCTTAACAGCCCTTGAAGCAGCTGCAAGACGACTTGGGTTAGAAGTCAACGAAAAAAAGACTAAGTACCTGAGAGTTGGTGGTGAGGTTGATCTGGGCTCCCCATTTGAAGTTGGACCTTTCAAGTTCCAGAGAGTGAGAAGTTTCATATACCTTGGATCTGAAATGAACAGCAAGAATGAGGTAACTCAGGAGATACAGAGAAGGATCACTGCTGCCAATAGATGTGTATATGGACTTGGCCGACGCCTTAGAAGTAGATTCCTCTCAAAGAAGACCAAGCTAAGTATTTACAAGACCCTCGTAAGGCCAGTTATTTCATATGGCTCAGAGGCTTGGGCAATGACCAAAAGTGATGAGAGGATGCTAAGTGTGTTTGAGCGAGGAGTCCTCAGGAGGATCTATGGCCCAGTAAAGATAGGTGAATTGTGGAGAAGAAGGAAAAATAGTTAAAAAAGTTATGAACGAGGACCTGCACTCCACAAGACGAGTAGGAAGGCCGAGGATCAGATGGCTGGACAGCGTATCCAATGATGCCAGAACTCTGCTTGGCGTTAGGAACTGGAGAGCTGCAGCAGAAGACAGAGCCGACTGGCGGAGGCTCTTAGAGGAGGCCCAGTCTCGGTGACGGGACGTCGTGCCACATATGATGATGATGATAGATGCATAAAGTAGGTGTAGCATAGCACGCCGAGTAACAGCTAGTATCAATATAAAAAAAATTATGCCAGTTCCAATCTTGTAGCATGATCCAGTCCAGAGATAAACAATTTAACACAAACCATGGGCGTATATAGAAAATAATTTTGGGAGGGGCTGGGAAAATTTCGGGGGGGCTGAGACCATTTCCGAGGTATGGAGTACTAAAAATGTAAAGCTTGGAATAGTTTTAGGCAACTAAAACACTATTAGACGTAAAATAAAATATTTTTTTTGAACTAAGTGATCTTATTTAATTTATTTTTAAGGGTTTTACGACAAGTTTTTACCATCAAATCAAAATTTTGGGGGGGGGGGCGGAGCCCCCTCAGCCCCCCCCCCCTTATATACGCCCATGACACAAACGTTTTCAAAGTGAAAAACCGCTGCATAATTCAAAACTAAAATGGCCACTTTTTTTTCCTTTATTTTAAGGTGCTTTACATCTTCTAATGAATGATAGCTAGTGCAAGTTATTGCCTCTACCTGGCAGGAAGGTCGCTTCCCTCAATTCAAGAGGATATGAAGGACATTGTAGCTACAAATTTTAAAATCAAGGTTTACACGGTGATGTTAATGACTGTAGCAGTCGAAGCACATTAATAAAAAAAAAAATTATTTCGTTTAGAGTCTTCTGCTCAAATTCAGGGACATAAATATGATTTAGCTTAACCCAACAAACCTATGTAATGTACTGTATAACATATAGTATTCTTTTTTGTACGTGGCCATCACGCATGCACGAATGCCTGACACGTTTTTGTAATGCTTAGGTCCACCCGACAAACCTATGTAATGTACTCTATAACAAACAGTCTTATTTTTCCTACATGGCCACTACATCATTGGTGATCATATGAGAACACCACCGGACACTTTTTTGTGACACATACAGTATTCTTTTTCGTACTTGGCCACTTGCAAATGCCATTGCGCATGCACGAACACCAATACGCATGCGTGAACGCCACTGCACATGCGCGAACGCCAGTGGACACTTCTTTGTAACGTTTCTTTCCAGTTTAGCCACCGCTAAAGCATATTTATGCTAAAAAAAAGTTTCCATTAAACTAGGCTTTGTCTCATTCTAATAGGAATTTATTTAGTATTAAATGCTGGAAATACAGCTTGTTATACCATTTCGGAATCTCCATGAAACAGGCATGTTTTTCTTCAATGTGGTCTTGAGGTAACCATTTTGTTTTTTTACACTATGTTAGGTTAAACTAAGGAAAGAAAGAAGCAAAACATGAAAATGAAGTTAGATCTTTGTTTAAATAAAACTATGCATGGGCCCCAAAAATCATGATATACATTCGATAGCACATTTATCCGGGAATACTATTCAAAAACAAGTCCTTCATTTGGAGCGGTGACACCAAAAAAAGTAAACCGACATTGGTATGTCCTGAAGCAACCATGCCCAGTGAGCAATTGAGTCAGATAATAATCAGCCTCTCCATATTTCCGGTCTGACCATGTCTTGATGTTGGGTATTAATCTGTGTGTTCACATGTGTGTGAGTGTGTATAAATAAACAAATTAGAACCACTGTTTTTTTTTCATGATCAAAGGGTTCTAAAACGTGGAATGTTTTAGTCGGCACTTCCAGATTCCAGATCAGGTCAGCATCATAAGCAGGTTTCTTCCCTAACTATTAAGGATGACAAATTCTTTTGTACGCCTATTTTAACCTGGATGTATACAACTAATTCATCCGGAAATCTCATCTAAAGCTGAGAACATACAATCTTCGCCTATTTTCTTTTAAAAACTCCGGCGTAATCTGATTTCAACAAACCTGGATCTGTAACTGCCATCATGCGATAACCAACACGGGAGTAGTCTGGACGTAGATTCCAAGATAGAGCGTTGAAATGTGGAAATTGCCAAGCATAAAGCGAGAATCCAAGCTCCTGGTCCAAGACTATCTACTGCACAAGCCCATCATTGGTGGCAGGGCTCCAACTATTAACACACAATTATATTTGTTTTGCAAATAATTTTAGTATTCAGCTAATACTTAAGATAAAAACTTAAAGTTAGTTAATGAGACCTCTGTTTGCTTATAATAAATCAGTCAGATTACAACATTCATATTTCTGAATAACTACTCCTAACTTACTTTGAGGAAAACTGACCTACAAGAAAGTAATTAATTATAAGAAACTATTTTTCTAGGAAAAGAAAATAGTGAATATTTTAAATTGGTTAAACATAAAACATTGACAGATATCTGATTCATCATATGATATAGCGTGAATCGGAAATAGATGACAATACTCAAGGGGGAAAACTAGATGTATTTAAATGCTGCCAACTGCGTGTTTCCATCTCTTTTTGTTCCAGACATATGCTGTTCTAAAGTTTATAAAGAAAAAAATATGTTTTTTGTGAAAACTCCAATTTTCTCTGCTCAAAAATTGCAAGAAGAAAGCCAGTTCCAGCAGTTTTTTTTTATTTATTTTCAAAGTAATTCTATTTCTTTATTATTTAACTTTAATGTAATAATTTCTGTAATCATTAAATATAAATTTCATCAAGAATAATTTTCACTTATTTCTGATAAGATCACAAAAAAGAAATAAAAAATAATTAGTTTTATTTATCAACCCCCCCCCCCCCTATATTTCCAATTACATTATTAAATAAAGAGATAATCTCAGTTCTGAGTATACTGTTGGAAAGGTAAATACATTTAAGAACTTTTGTGAGATTCAGCAGCTTTGCAGAATATCTTTTGGAAAATTAGTGATTCTAGAAAATTTGTCACTAAATAGAATATTTTATTACTTTCAACTTTTTGAACAGATGTTGAAGTTTGAAAAAGACACTTTTCAATGTGCTATAGCTTTAAGCCATTAGCGCTGTGCGTTACCATATGGCAACGCTAGAGTTGCTTTGTTTACTCGTGATTTCACCTCACCGAGACGTGTTCGAGCCTTTTATGAGCGTAAAGCCTCTTCCCTAGATCCTACTAATTAGTGACAAGCTTTACTTCTCATATTTATTCTCATTGTTGGTTTTGATGAAGCTTCTTTCTGAAAAGTCTCTACATCTTGTTTTTCTAGAAAGGTAAGTTTCTTATCAATTTGTTTTCTCTTAAATTATCTTCTTTATTTTATTTCTTTATTAAATTATTAATACAAATAAATTAATTTTACAAACTTAGTATACAATATAATTTTTCTATAATCTCTTAGACATTGGCGTTATCGAATGGTACATGATGCATGAAGTAGTACATATTTTTCTTATTTTTTTTTTTTTTTTTTTATATGGCCTGTTTTATTTCTAAAATGAAACCGGAATTTGACTTGGAAGCTTTTCAGGACATTAAATTTAGGTACATAATTGTTTATACATAATCCCATGTAAATCTATTCACTTGAAATTCATATTGACACTCTTTTCGTTCGTGGAGCTGTGGAGGTGTTGTTAGCAGCTCCAGAGCCAACTGTGGATACTGATGTGGGTTCAGGGATGAAGACGGAACTACACTAGACAACCTAACGGGACGACAGTGAGCAGCTTCTGCAGAAGTTGTATTAGTGGAAAGACAATAACGTCGTCAATACTCAGTCAACTCATATTGGAGCAATAGATGGGAATTTAGAAAGGAGGTACTCACAGGCTAATAGCAAGTATATATGTATATCAGCCGAACAATATTAGTGCATACAATAAATATATGGGAGGCAATGATCAAATGGAGCAAAATATTGCATGCTATAGAATAAATATACATGGTAAAAACAGTGGTAGCCCATATTTACTTGACACTTAGATTTAGCTAGAGTGAGTCACTGTATGTATGTATGTACGTATATACGTATGTATATATGCTAAAAATCATTTGGTCACACAATTACAATACACTCAAGAATTGGCGAACATTTATTTAGCCATGTACGGAAATGATAGGAAAGCATGTGGCCGACCATCAAAATCACTTATATCTTCTTTTTCCTGTAATTTCGAAGGAAATTAGACTCTAGATGAACTGCAACAGACCTGTAAGGACTGTGTGTGATAAGTCCAATGCTGCTTTGTATGTTCCTTCCTTCAAGCCTTTCCATACACAAAATTGATTTATGAATATTTCTCTTGTTTTAGTACCTATCAACTATATATTTGTCAAATACCACTCACTCACTGACCTATCATCGTACAGCCCAAACCACTTGACAGGAAATTTTGAAATCTTGCATGGACACTCTCTTTAGCATGTAAACATTCGCTAAGAAAGGATTTTTTAATATTCAAATTTTTAAGTAAGGCCAGTCGTCCACTGGGACCGAAAAGATGCGAACTGCGAAGCAAAGAATTCGTGTGAATGCCTCTCGTCCATTGCCTCCGTGTTCGTCCGAATTCACAGTAGACTTGATGGCTCGTACTCACAGTGAATTTACAACCATGCCTTTTCGCACTTGTTCGCAACTATAAATCCCAGCATAATGGGATCGGTTCGCACTTCGGACCTGTTCGGACGAACGATACGGGCCCAATGGACGCGGTCCATGATGGAGCCTCGTGTTTGGATTGTTTGTGCGTATTCGTCCGAATTCGGACGAATTAATTTTGCAGGTTTTCGGTTCCAGTGGACGAGCGGCCTAAGAGGGGTTTAAAGTTTATGTTGGTTAGAGCAGGCAAGCCTAGGCAGCATGTGTTGCTAGGACGATAACAGGTCAGCTGTTACCATACCGTATTTATTTATTTATTAAATTCTTAACATCCATTTATTATTAAATACAAATATTAGGACGGGTTATCTATAGGTTACCGCCCTTTTCTAGCCAGGATAGGGCTGATGCCATTTCTTTTTTCTAAAGAAAAGCCACCACCTCTAGTGGGAATCGAACCCACGACCCTTTGGCACGGAGTGTTAAGTGCTCAAGCCTTAACGCTCATGGCCTCCCTGTATCTATTTCATAATATTATTTTTATTTGCAGTTCATTTCAACTTTGATGACAGACCTTGAATTACTAGAAATAAACTGTGATTTTCTCTCTCATAGTGTCATATGGAATTGACCATATGATTTTATATATTATTATATTTGTTGAGGTTAAATAAAAACAGTTCCTATCTTGGTGTTCGCAAATATAGATGTCTTATTTTTAAACTAAGTATAAAACATGGCGCAGTCGGATTGTTCACTAGGATTTGTGAAATTACCACCTAATTTACGTCTAAGGGTGAGTGGAGGGGGTGGGGTTGATACATGTACTTTAAAAAAAAATTGATACCCCTTTTAATAGACGTCTTTTTCATAATTTCTCTTAGCTTTTTGCGTTTTTCTCGGACACTAAGCCAAAACGAGATGTATGGCAAAGGAATTTTTTTCGTCTTGTGTCTATACTAGATGGATTTCATTTCATTTTCTGAAAATTTTTAATTTTTGACGTACCAACAAGATACCAAGCTACCTTTGATTAAGTTATTAATTAAAACAAGTATGATCCCATTGAGATCCCAACTTGAATTTTACACAAAACTGAGATAAAATATCAAAGAAAAATTATAAATTTTTTGAAAATTTTTAAACATACGTTTTAAGAGAAATTTAAATTTTAAAGTTTTAAAAATTACCTTAAAATTTCAATTTTCATAAATAAGTCATGATATATATCATTTTAATTAGCATTTAATACACTAACGAATGCTTTTTACCGCACCTCTCTAGCTCACTTTGTTTGGGAATTATGGTACATTTTATGATCAAGTGTCTGTCCTAAAATGTGCTTTTTTAAAAAAACTTAAACTTTCATAACTCGAAAACTAATAAAGATAAATTTCTAAAAATTTGGATTTTTAATTGTCTTATGGGGTACTATTGATGAGCCAAATTTAAAAAAAAAATCAAAAAATTTGAGGGAAATTTTTTCCTATATTTTGGATCACTTGTTATGGAATGACCCGAATGACAAATACTGGACGAAGGGGACAGTGGAGAGGAAAGCAGAAGAGCCTAGGTCTTACTGGATTTCCAGAGATAGTGACAAGAGGCTCCTGAGGAGAAACACTGCTCAGATGAAAAGGTCCTTCACTAAAGCTAACCCCAAGGACAGGACGACATCAGCAGAAATGCTGCTCTTTCCTCAAGCAGAGGAGAACACTGGTCGTGAAAACTCAGAACATCTTTCACCTCAAAAACCACTAGAAGATAAAGTATCCACACCACTTCAAGGTATCCAGATACGGACGGATCATCAAACCACCTACTCGGCTGGATCTTTAACAATCTTCAGGGGGAAGATGTCATATGGAATTGACCATATGATTTTATATATTATTGTATTTGTTGAGGTTAAATAAAAACAGTTGCTATCTTGGTGTTCTCAAATATAGATGTCTTATTTTTAAACTAAGTATAAAACACATAGAGTTTACGCTATACCTGGTGATGGTCCATAATATCCAAACCCCTTGCACAGCCTCCTCTCCCATGAGCATCCCCGGTCAGTGCACTTCATGGTAATGCTTGGAAATATAATGGGTGTTTCCAAATGATATCTTGGAAACATAAATTTTTAAATTTTAACGTCCATTTATTATTGACAACGAATTTTGACCTGCACTGGTTAAACTCCTGTTAATATATAGATAACGGGTTATCTCTAGGGTTTCTGTTTGTTGACACTGGTCCGGTCCGCTCATCAATTGATGATACATTATTTAATGCAATAAAATAACTACTTATCTCCCGTATATAATATACCATATGCTTTCGTAATTTTTTTCTTTAAGAAGTTCTTCCATTTTCCATTCTGAGCTTGACTATTCCTTTTTTTTAAAAATAATATTGAGTCAAATACCTTGGTGTTGGTATAATATCTAAAGAACATGATCTCTATATACACATCAACTGCTAAAACACAAATAAGGCCCTCGAGAGGAATCATAACTATGCAAAGGCGCAGAGTACTAGAGAAAAAACCACATTCAAGGCTCAAACTGCATTTTTATGAACCCTAGCAGAAACAAGAGATTATACAACTTACTGCTAGTTACTGCAAAAATCTGTCAAAGCAGTTACTCTCAGGCCAAAGCGAAGGATTGGCCTAGGCACAAAAGTGGCATTAAAAAAGCCTTGGTTAAGAAAATATTCCCAAGGATTTTTTTGAATCTTTGACTGTCATGTGTATAGTAAATTCTACTAAAGAGGTCAGTAAAAATAAGTCTTTTGCTATAAAGCTGGAGTAAACCAAATTAACTTAACATAGAAGAATAAAAGTTTAATTTTAATTTAGCACACTTTTTATTGATAAATTTCACTAATCTTGAAGTGAGAACTCATCCCTGGTACCTTCATATTGGTAAACAAGCATGTTGTCATTGTTAGTTTTATCCTGACACACCTTGGTAGGTGGAGAAGCAGATTAAAGCATGTATTAAAAGTTTAGTAACAATTACCAATCGAACCAACCCACGTGTTGAGTGTACTAATCCTCTTGAGCGGTGTATAAACGGACGTGTAGAGAATTAGGTTGGTAAATCCCAGTGCTGTTGTGAGACCATTTGCTCCAAAGTAGAGGAGTAGATTTCCAGTAGTGGCACAAGTAACTGCAAACCCAGCGGCATGGAAGGGACTATGAAAATAAATAAATAAAAATTCAAATACACTTTCTTATTTAAAGAGTAAATTAACTGTTAAAATAATGAAGGTAATAGCAAAAATGTAAGGAAAGAGAAGTTCTAATCTATAATAAGAATAATCTATGAGTCACAGGCTACATCATCAGTGTACCTGTGACACATTGGAATAAAATACTAACTATTAACAATATTCGACAGATTATAACACAGTATTAAAAATATACAGAATAAGCATACAGTTAATCTCAAGTCAAAATCTTTAAAAGTAATAAATAATTTAAAATCATGTACAATGAAGGAAAAAAACCCACATCACATATTAAAAAAGAAATTAAAAAAGAAGAGTTAAAAGCCAATAATTATTCAAAGAGTCCTTCTAATAACTTCATTCAATAGTTTGGAATTATATATTCCAAGTTTTGTTAGGCCTAATGGCCTTAAAACATTATTTTAATTTATTTATTTAATAATTTTCATGATTTTTCATTAAAATAAAAAAAAATAATGGGTTGACTGTTAAGTCTAGGATGAAAAAGTAGTAACTCACGTAACTATACTTCTCACAAGCAGTCTATTTCTTGTGCGAGCCATTTGGGAATCGAAAGGGACTTCATGAAACTGGTTAATAGCATTTGCAGAACACGAAAGCAATCCAGTGCCCAATGTACAAATTACTACTGTAGGAATGTCAAAAGATGCAGGAGCCATTGCATAACCAAACATACTAGTCATTACAACCAGAGCTGCAACATATTACACAACAAAAATATTAAAATAGTTTCCTACGAAAAGTGCAAGTCAAACCAGCACAATGGACAAAACCTGTGTAGGAGCAAATGAACAAAACTAAGACCTATGCATTAGAAAATTTAAACTTTGAAAAATAAGGGAAACCCTAACATACGTGTACAGGAGACTGCCTTCATGGTGCCTTGTTGGAAGCTGTCCTACATAATATAAGCACAAGTCTTGCATATACGAGGGCTATCCAGAAAGTCGGTTACGTTTTGCTCTCTAGCTGCTAGGGTCTGGGATATCATGGCCATCTTGGTGTCAGAGTGTTCGTCCTTTTATTGGCTACCCAGCCGTGCTAGTGAGAGGTAATCATTGTGAGAGGTAGTTTTAAATGTTTGTCGCAGTTGAAGATCCCGCAACTTGGGAAGTGAGGTCGGTGATACGGTTTTTGTTGGCTAAAAACAGTAAACCAATTGAGATTCATTGCCAAATCTGTGAAGTCTATGGGAACGATGTGAGCACTGAAGGTGGAGTGCGTCAATGGTGCATTAGATTTAAAAATGGCCGCACTAATATGCACAATGAAGAATGATGAGCACGGCCAAACATTGTGACAGATGAAATTGTCACTAAAGTCTTATTTTTTTTTTTTTTTTTTTTTTTTTTATTTATTTTTTTTTTTTTTTAATTTGTGTGCATCTGCTGCCGAGGCCATTAGCTCATGTCACTAAAGTCAATGAGAAAATTAAAGAAGATCGTCGGTTCACAGTCACAGAGCTATTGCTTAGTTTACTACAAATTTCAAGAAGTCTGTTGCATGAAATCGTTACACAAAAATTAGGTTACCACAAATATTGTGCAAGATAAGTACTGAAATTTTTGGATAGTCACAAAAGGGATGGTGACTCACTACTCGATCGAATTATTACAGGAGACGAGACTTGGGTAAAACATGTCAACTGCGAAACCAAATTGCAGTCTCTAGAATGGAGGCACACAAATTGCCCTAAAAAGCAAGGAAATGCATGCATACTTTATCTGCAAGGAAGATCATGGTGACTGGTTTTTGGGACAGGAAAGGAGTCTTTCTTGTTGATTTTTTAGAACGTGGCACGACAATAAACTCTGCAAGGTATTGTGAAACCTTGGAAGATATATGAAGACCAATTAAAAACAAACAGAGAGGAAAGTTGAGTTCAAAAATGTTACTCCTTTAGAACGATCGACCACACACAGATGTTTTCAAGTGGGATGTGTTTCCACATCCACCTTACAAATGGCTTGCAACGCAGCGTTTTGATAATGATGCGAAACTGCAGGAGGGCATGACAGCCTGGCTGAAGTCCGATTTAGCCAGTCAGTGTTGGTGTTCACTCCTGGCACGCTCTTTCCCTAGATAGTGACTATGTGACCACGACTCCGTTGCACTACGGTGCTTGTTTTTTTTTTTTTTTACGGCGCATCTACATTTAGGTCATTAGCGCCGACATCCAGGGTACAGCGAGGAATTTTACCAGCGAGCCGTGGGATGATAAAATTCCTGCCGGAGGTTGGGAATCGAACCCACCATCTCCCGCTTATGAATCCAAGGCGCTAGCCATTAGACCACGGGAGACCCCTAGGGTGCTTGTTCCTGGTATTTTAGTCCCATATAACAAAGGCTTCAGGTAGGTCAGTATGGTGTTTATGTACTGGCTATCATTGCCTAAAAGTTCCTGCATATCATTGGGAATGTTAAAATGGCATAGTCTCTGGCAGGCTTTCAGTAAGTGTTTCATCGTAAGTTCTTTGTTACATATTGTAATGATATTTGATTACATATATTTTTGAATTTTAATGATATCTGATTACATATATTTTTGAATTCAGGCAGGAAATTAAATCAGATGGTGGGAACAAATAAATCAAAATTAATATTTAATAGTATATTTTGGAATATTCAATATAAAATTATTTATTTATTTATTTATTCCATGTGAGCTCCGTAAGAGTGGCGATGAGCTCATTGGGACGACAGAAGAAAGGTTCGTTAAATATTCCATGTGAGCTCTGTAAGAGTGGCGATGAGCTCATTGGGACGACAGAAGAAAGGTTCGTTAAATATTCCATGTGAGCTCCGTAAGAGTGGCAATGAGCTCATTGGGACGACAGAAGAAAGGTTCGTTAAATATTCCATGTGAGCTCCGTAAGAGTGGCGATGAGCTCATTGGGACGACAGAAGAAAGGTAACATAAAATTAAACATTTCTATGATACAGTTCAATATAAAAAATTTTGTAATTGTTTATTTTAATAAAATTAAACATTTCTTAAAATAAACAATTACAAAATTATTTATATTGAACTGTATCATAGAAAGATATAGTTTTGTAAAGAGGAAATAATTCAGCCTATTTGTATAGAAGGCGGTGTCATAATACTAACTGTGAAAAAAGGAAGCATCTCAGCACTTCTCGTCTCATGGTTGTCGATGGCTTAGCAATACGGTACATTCTTGGCTCCCTTTGGGCATCATTTTCTTTTATGTATAACTGGATATTTTTATGGAAGCCTACATCATATTTTGGTTGCTGAGAAGAAATCATCTACGTTGGTTGTTGCCTATCGTCAAGATGAAAGAAAATCTACTGAGCTGCCGAAAAGGAAGAATTTAATCTTTACTTTCAACATTGAAGAATTTAGTTATAAGAACATTACATTATGCAAGCTTTTTATGAAACTGTGAAATTATTGTTATGGATGATCTGCCTGAATAAGGTAATTTGTTTGTTTTGTGTAAATATATTTTTTTCCATAGCAAATCAAATTTAGATTTCATATTTTGCCTTCAATACATTTAAAAATCACCACTTATTTAGCCTGAACCCTAAATAGACCCTGAGATACAAAAGAGATTATAAATGTTTCATTTTATAACAATTGTCAATAAATATTCGTAAAATTTTAAATAAAAATAATTTATTTATTTCTTTATTTTTCGGAGCTGCACAACGGCAAGGTGATATGCTCGCATAACAAATAAATACAGATATACTGCTCACTTCAAAGCCCCGTAACAAAAATAATTTAAATGAATTATAAATAATTCATATTATTACAATATACTGCATATAGGTTTATCTCGTCTTGTCATAAAGTATTCGTGAGTTAGTCAAGTATGTCCAATCCTTAGTTTAGCAAGAATTATTTCTTCATGTCTGTTATCTCGAAAGCCTAGTCTAGAACGCCATTCGTCGACAGTGTTTTTTATTGTCCGGAGTTTATTGTCAGCCAGTTGTGTCCATATGTAGTTCCAATTTTGTTTTATTGTACGTTTTGTAGTTTTTGTCAGATCTTCTTCAGTTATTTCCTGTACATCACAAGTGACATGTTTTACTGCATGTTTTAGCAATTAAACTTATCCCGAGATCTTCATGGTAGCCAGTACATGATTATTTGTCTTGTTAAGAATTTCTGTCAGCAGCGGATGGGTTGTGTATCTGCCTGTAAGTGCATTAAGTGCGCTTAGGGAGTCAGTAAATAGTATTATGTCTCTGTAGTCAGTTTAGGGTATGTTGTTCAGACCGATGAGGATGCAATGGAGTTTAGCTGTAAAGATACTACAGATATCATTGATTTTCTTGCTTATAATTTCATCATCTATTACAGCTGCAGCTCCCACACCCTCATCTGATTTAGAACCATCAGTATAGATAAAGAGTTTTCCTAAGTTTTCAATAACAACGGCTTCATAATTATTTTTATAAATAATTTGGAAGTAGCATCACACATATTATTGTTTGTGTTACCCTATTTCAACACTTATAGTGTTGTGTTAATAAAGAGATTTTTTAAAAGCCAAGGAGGTTTTGAAGTGAGCAGTACGTCAGTATATCTGCATTTATTTATTTCTCTGTAACTAATACTGAATGGCCTACGCTATTAAAAACAAGTATTACAAACACGCTTCTCATTTACTTATCGTGTTTTAATAAGAAAATTACAACTAAAAAAAAAAAAAAAAACAATCAAAACTTATCAAAATTATGAAACCAACATTTTCAAATTTTCAGCACTGATTTTTGTTTTTAAATTTTTCTCAAGTATATATTGTATGGCTAAGTAGAAATAAAAAAAAAAAAAACATTAGTAAAACCACTTCCATTCTCAATCTCTCAAATAATATAAATATTTGCTTACAAGTAATTTACGTTTAGGCGTAATATAAATAAATTGATTTAAAACCTAAATGGATATATAATTACATGTTAATCTTATTTTGGAAAGCATGAGGTACTGCTGAGGAAGAGACGTGACTGTAGCAGTGAGAGAATCTCCTGATGATAGTAAGCTCGGATTGGATCCTTGACAATCCGTCACGGGAACTTTAGTAGCTGTGACATTACTTCAAGGTGGTTTATTAGCTCCCGCCTTCCAAAGACAACATGTACTGCTCCAGCTCTAAATTCAAAATAAAGCTAACATGAAAAGTCATTGAGTATCATTCTATTTTCTCAAACTTCAAATTAAATTATCCAATGTGAGAGTTAAAAACTGATTAAAATCATCATGACATAGTTGTTGTAGATAGATAGATAGATAGATAGATATGGAGTTTGGCGCTCTACTGCTAGGTTATTTGCGCCTTCCAATATGTTGGTTCGAAAATGTTTGGGTTCTTTTGTAAATATTTGCTTTAGGTATTTAATTAAATTTTGAGACGTCTGTGAGTTTGTGGGATAGGTGTAGTTCTTTGCCTGTGTGTAAAGGTGTTATGCTTTGTTTAGTTACAAATTGTTAAAAATAATTAGTTACAGATTATATCATTTATTAGTTAAAGACCATTACAGTCATTATCTTAAAATCCAATATGGCAATTATAATTTAAATCAAGACTATTATAACTTAAACTAAGACTATATAATTTAAACTAAGACTATGACAATTATAATTTAAATTAAGAGAATTATATTAAAGTTAGACTAATTACAATCTTTTCGTAAATAGTTGTTGTAGTTGAGAAATTTAGCAATGACAAATTGTGAAATTATTGGATTTAATCGAAAAAACAACACTGGTTCATGATGTTCAGAGATGCTTAGGAGTTGTGACAAATTAGGCAAGCTGAAATTATAGACATTTATGCAAAAAAGTTAAAATGCAATACAAAAAAAAAAACCTTCAAAATAATTATAACATTTTTAATTAAACCTAGTATTCAAAAATTTCAACCAAATGTGAGCGGTCTAGGTTTTAGTAATTTTAAACAGCAACAGTTAGATGGTGTAGGCAGTTTATTTAATACCGTCATTTGGGGTGAGTTCGGACAGGTCGTACGAGTTCGGACAATAGTGCATGGCGCAGGAAATCACGTGACCTGGAGCAAATTTTTCATTAGGGTCATAATTTGCTTGACAAATACGATCGATATTCCATTTTCCCCATATAGTTAAGCCGAAATCGCCTTGAGAACACTTTGAGGTGAGTAACAAATATTTTAAAGTGAGTTGTAATTTCCATGATTTTTGAAATGCTAGAAACAAATCTCTGTGTAGAGGCTCTGGAAGTAGTTAAACCCTAATTTTTTATATTGTATAGTAGGTTTATATGTTGTCTAATGATACATAAATAAATATACTTATTTCTTTGGTTCAAAAGTTTTTTTTTCTCGTTTAAGTAAAAATCTCGCATACCGTGGGGTGAGTTTGGACATGCATCAATTATACCCGCGTCCTCTTGGCTTAAAGGGAAACAGTATTTATTCCAAACAGGCTTTGAAAAATGTGATTGACGATGTCAAAACCAAGAAGAAGACTCTGAGAGAGGCAGCGGATCGATTTACAGGTATTTTGTTGTACAAAAAAATACCTACATCGACTTTAGATGATGAAGTTAGAGGAATGCATACCAAAAAAAAGTGGTGGCCAAACAAAATTCAGTCAAGAAGAAAAAAAAAAATATCAAAGGGAATTTTAACTGCAGCTGAATGGGTCTTTCCATTAACTCGATTAAGATATTCGCCAAATCGTAAAAAAATATTTGGATAGGTCAGGAAAAAAATCGCAGGATTTTAAGGCAAGCCCAGACTGGAATGGTTTGACGGCTTTATGTAAAGGAATCAGCCATTAATGGAACACCTTACACAAAGCATCAAAAGGTGTAGAGCAGAAGATGATAAGGAAAAAGTAAAATAATATTTTGTAAATCTAAAAAATATTATAGAAAATATTCCTCTTGAGAATATCGTAAATTATGATCGAGCTCACTCCAACTATAGTTTAAGTTAAGATTTTTACAAAAATTAAAGGCTGTTCGAACTCACCCCTACGTATTTTAGCGATATAAGAAATTGAAAATTTTTTAGATATTCAAAAAACAAAATACACTATTCAATAGACGAATGTTAAGGGTACATACATTAATTTTTCCAGATTTTTACAAAAATTCTGGCTTTTGTAATTACGAGAAAACCTCGAAAATGTGCCCGAACTCACCCCAAATGACGGTATTCAGTTTTTATGGCCATTGTGAATACAACATAATAAACTTAAGTAACTACCTCCCTTCATCATTTGTTTATCAGAAAAAATATTTGAAAGGTAATTATCCAAAGTAGCATTATATTAATGAGAATAGGAAGTGAAAGCCACAGTGCGTTCCTTGGGCGAGGATAAACCCCAAATAGCAATGTAACATTGTAGCAGATGAATGGGGGAATTTGTCGCAAACTTTCAAAAGAATGATTAGAAACTTTCACTCAAATTATTTTTGTGTGAAGTTTCTTTCCAAATATCGTATTCTCCAATAACCCAGTCATTTATATTCAATATTGTCAAGAAGTTTTAATTTGGATTGAACCTTAAGTCATGAAGAAAAGAAATAGAGCAGCAGATTCTGTAATAGGAAAATATTCATGAGCTGAGTATGTAACTATTGAACAATTGTAACAGGATTACTCATTTAAAAAGTCTGACTCGCAGGAACTGCATCATCTAAGCACGGTTCTGTTCATATCTCTAGTGTCTTTAGTAAAGGAGTAGAAGCAGTTATTGATCGGTTTTCATCTTTCGTGAAAAATATATAATAACATCTCAAAGGGAAGGAAGATTTAAAGGGCCACAAGAGGAAACTAATAGTATTCTAAGTGGAAATGACTCCCCCCCCCCACCTTCTGGACGTTCTCCATAGAAAACACTATTACCAATACGTTTCTCATTTTCGTACCTTACTTTATTAAAATATTAATTTTATTATTAAATGCAATTAAAAAAACAATAACCAATTAAAACGTTAGGTAAACAGCGACAAATCCCTGTTGAAAAGAACTAACAATTTTGTAGTTTAAGCACTTATTTCTCGGGTGACATCGCCCTATCGAATATTACATCTAAACCTTTTTTTATAGCAAATTTAGTAAGCTTTTGAATGGTCACCTTCCACTTACCGTTTTCAAGATCTTTTAGAACATATATGAAAATCCTAAAACTTTTCGTGCCTGTTATTGAAATATTTTATTTCTAGTACTTCCTTAGCTCCAAACGGAACCAAAATTTATCTATATTAGATTATATGAATATCAAACATCTGGAACAAGTTTTGACTGAATTAATCTTTTCTGAATACCCAAACTGAAAATTAGTTAGGAAAATTAGGTGTTTCAATGTTTCTCGAAAACGGTTACAAATATCGCTTTAAAAATGGTTTTATTCATTTTTCTACATCAAGAAACCTATAACAATATTGCAATATTGCAGGTACTCATATCCTTGAGTACCTGCAAGCACATGAACTCAAAAACGTAAGTGTTACAATTTTTTTCGTGTGAATTTCGCTCCAAAAACTCATCTTCCAGTAGATGGATTCTGCTGGTTAACGAACTTGACCTTTCAAATTAGACGAAAGATTTTTGTACCAAATTTCATCAAAATTAGACCATTTTTGAGCACGAAAAGACAAACATGTATATAAATATATACACAGGGTGTAAAAAAATCATGATTTTTATTTTTTTTTTTAAATCGGATTTATTTGATTTAAATCAGATTTTTTTTTTTTTGTTTAAATCGGATTTTTTATTATTTAAATTGGATTTTTTTACTAAAACCGGATTTAAAAAAGAAATCAGACTTTTTAAATGTATCTAGTCTATATAGAGAGCTGGTTATTATCTTGTTCATCATATAAACCTGGAACTAAAATATTTGTTTATTTATAATGGAAATAATGAAATAACTATTCTAAAGTGTTTTGTCTTAAGTGGATAATTTGGGAGCATAGAAGAATTGACGGATTATATATGCATGGGTTGAAGTAAATTTAAAGACTTAAATCGACGAAAATTATTAATTTTCGGAGATTAAAGACATTGAATTTAAATGTACAGAAACTCTGGTCCCAAAATATAGGTCAATTTCGACCCCTGTAATAACTTAATTTTCACATTTTAAAACAAAGATTTTAGAAATGAAGCTTTACAGAAATATTAATCACTTGGGAAAAGATGTTATTATTTTACATATTTTTTTCTGATTTGTAAATATCGATGTAATTCTGCACGTTTTAAATGATTTTAAAGTATTTAAACAGTTTTTTATTTTACATATTTTATCAAAACTCCATATTCTGCCATAAATACGTACGTTTGCTACATATTTTAATATTATTTTTATTTTGTAATTGAAGAAATAAAGGAAAACGGAGAAAGGAAATAAAATTTTACCCTTAATTATAATTTTACCCCTTAGTCTAGGTGACTGTGTCTTTTCTAATTCCAAGAAGGTGGCTGTATATGTACTACGTCAATACTAGATACAAAAGGCATTTTGTTAGTGGATAGCATTAGAATCATACGAGGGTAATAGAGAAAATCCAGGTTTTAGAAGGAGCTACTGGGAATAAATTAAAAATAAAGTGAAAATACTGTCTAGAAAAAAACCCTGGGTGGAAAAATATCCACATTATTGGAGATATCCATAGAGGCAAAACAATTAACAGTTTAGTTGAATCCCACTCTTCAGAGCAGTTGATTGTAGCCTTCAAATACACACCAGTCACTTTAGTAGATGTTGAAGGATAATTCAGAAGCTTCAAAAGTATACGCAGATCAGATTGGCATCATTCACGTTTGAAAATTTTAAAATTCAAGATGCAAACAATCTTTCAAAATAATGTTCATCTGTAAAAATTTTCAACTTTTCCCCCTTTTATAATGAATTCCTAATTTTTATTTTTCAATATGTTAAACAGTTTTAATCATTTTGTTCTATACTTTTGTTCTTTCCATTAATAATAACAGAGTTCCTACTTATTATTTATGTTTTTCTTTTCAATATTTTATAGTGTTTAAGGTATTTGTTTACTAAATATTTTCAATTTTTTATTACATATTTTATTGTAAATAGTTAAATATATATGTACACATTTTGAATTTTATATTACATGAACATCCGTTCCCTATTAATCAGGTATAATAACAGTAATATTATTTATTTAAAGCTTTGAACAAAAACGCCAGTTTGTCAGCCTTTTCACATCTAATTAGGTAGTTTCTCATTTGACTGTGAGCAAAACCAAGGGTTGAAAACATTCTTTCAACCCCTACAGAAGTTGCCTTTCCTGACATAAGCTGCTCTATTATTAACAGTTCTTTTGAGGAAATACAATATTTTAACGCAGACGAAGACTTCCACCAATTTAAAGCATTCACTTCGCCCACTACCTGCCAATCTCTTTTATGGCTGAAAAAAAGGCAGAACTAGTTAGATTTAAGTTAAAAATATAAACTAAAGTTAAAAAAAATATATAATAATAATTTTTTTAATAAAATCAATTGATTTAAATAAATGATTTTTTTAAAAAAATCAAATGATTTTAATCATGATTTAAATAAATTGATTTAAATCGTTGACACCCTGTATATATATATATATATATATATATATATATATATATATATACAAATTTGAACCACATATATTTTCATGATCCATGGGGTCTGAAACAAAAACGTTTCTAGTCGGCACTTCTGGATTGCGTCGTAAGGTCAACCTTATAAGCGGGTTCTCCCTATGGAGGGAGGGAGGAACCGCGCTAATAATAATTTTCTAAGAGTTTTACCTAATAGAATAGGTATAAAAATGTGAAGATGATCCACTAGAACCATGTCAGTTTATACAAGTTTTAATGATTAATCTGAATTCTTATAATTCTTACTAAACAATAAAATAAAATTCTTATCGAGAGATGTTAAGAGGAGATATGATCAGCAGCCTTTCCTAGCCAGGATGGGTGTTGAAAAAAGAAACAGAATCTAGTGGGAAGAGAAGATGTGATATTGCGCAGAAGTGTATATATTTAATATAAGCTAGGCGAAGGAGGGACAAATTATACAAATTGAATTAATTATATGTACACGCAAGAAAGGTAGGTTTTTTCTTTCTTTGGATTTCAAAAAAAGGTATTTTAAATTTATTGAATGAAAATTCTTTAAAAAATGGGGGAGAAAATAACAAGTGGTTTAGCCTCAATTATGGAGCAAAAAACACTCAAAATAGTACTATAATTACATGGAGATCCGTTTTCATTATGACAGACGTATATTAATAGAATATTTTTTTAATGGTTTAAAATTTCAAATTACAATAAGATTTTAGGTAGATTATCTAGGTAGGAACTAAAAAGAATAGTCAAGGAATGAATTGCTTTAAAGATTATTTACAGGGATTGTTAAAAATCAGTACATACCCTTCGAAGACATGTTTGATATAGTATGCTATTAAATGAGCCAGTGTATAAATGCTTCAATGAGCATAGGCCTATTGACATTATAAATAATTAAGAGTTAGGAAAAGAACACATTGGTGAGAGAAGAAACAACATAACCTGCACCGAAGCAGTGTAACCTCTCAATGGTTGTAAACCCATAGATATAGAAAGGAACATTGAGTTAGTAGATAGTGTTATCTATCTTCCAATGCTAAAAAAGTGTAGGTGAGAAATCGGCCATGCTAGTGTGACTATAGTACCAGTAGTGACACGCGAACATTTGAATTTCAATATGATTTTAAACAAACAATGAACTTAAAAAAATATATTTTAGCGCGGTTACTCCCTATCTCCATAGGGAGAACCCGCTTATGAGGTTGACCTCACGACGCGATCCAGAAGTGCCGACTAGAAACTTTCACGTTTCAGATCACGAAAATATAGGTGGCTAAAATTTGTATATATATATATATATATATATATATAAATATATATATATATATATATATATATATATATATTTATATATGTATTTATATATATGCTTGTCTGTTCGCGCTTTAGCAAGCTCAAAAATGGTCCGATTTTGATGAAATTTGGTACGAAAATCTGTCGTCTGATTTGAAAGGTCAAGTTCGTTAGCCTGCAGAATCCGCCCAATGGAAGATGGCGTTTGGGGCGAAATTCGCGGAAAAAAAATCGTAACGCTTACGTTTTTGAGTTCATATGCTTGTAGGTACTTGTTTTATAGGTTTATTAACATAGGAAAACGAATGAAACCATTAATAAGGCGATATCTGTAACCGTTTCTGAGAAAAGTGGAATAAATGTTTTTATAAGTCATTATTTTTTTGTGGATACCTAGAATCACGGGATTCAATTGAGATATTTTCTTCATCTTGGAAATTCATCCCAACTAAGGTGTTTAAATTTTGGTTACATTTGGAGGTAAGGAAGTATGCGAAAAAATTATTTTATTAATAGACATGAAAAGTTTTCGGATCTTCATACATTTTTCGTAAATATCTCGATAACGGTTGGGAAATCGTGGTAAGTGGAAGGGGACCATTCGAATGCTTACTAAATTCTCTACAAAAAATGTTCTGAAGCAATATTCGATGGGGCAACGTTAATCAGAGATATAAGCGCTTAAAACTTCAAAAGTGTAAAAGCGTCTATTGAAACGGGGTTTCTCTTTGTTTATCTCACTTGTTAATTGGTTGTTTTTTGTTTTAAATTGCATTTATCAGTAAAATTAGTATTGTAGTAAAATAAGCTAAGAAACGGTGAAAGGTAATGGTAATATGTTTGGAGTGGCTGTGGTAATCAAGATGGCTGTGGCTAATCATGATGACGTATGCACAGTTTGTTTTGAATTCTCCTATCTATATAACCTTCCTCATAGCCTCCAACTGAAGTTATCGTTATTTTTTAGAAAGATTTAACCCACGACAGAATGGAATTTTATTCGCCATGAAGCACATATTTACAGTTGATTATAACAGTAAAACGAATTTGCTAGTAAAACAAGATACTTTAAATGACAACGAATTTTTGGTTGTTTAGAATAGAGCCTTCTCAGCAGTAGTCGAAGAGTAAGTACGTTTTCAGTACGTAATTGTATTGAGAGTTTAAGAATTATCCGCTTCTGTGTAAGTCTGCTACTGTTAGTTTCCTGTGGTTTGTGACGCTAATCTATTCCATTTCTTCAAGATGTACGTAACCGCGCTAAGATGACGCAGTTCCTGCGAGTCGGACTTTCTCATATTCGTATTGATTTATAATTATACATATATACATAAATATAAATTAATACGAATACGATATACTTATTCGTTTAGTTTCATTGTTTGTTTATAACAATATTCAAAAATTCACTTTATCGCACGCCCTTGGTCACACTGGCATCAGAGTTCACACTCGAGTAAAAGTAATGAGTGAAAATTTAATCATTACTTATTACTCATTACTCATACATGAGATTTTTAAATCATTACTCTTCACCCTCGAAAATGAGTGATTACTCGTACTCATTACTCATCACTCATTTGTCAAGAGTAAATTAAAATTCATTTGTTTTTTGTCTACTTTTTAAACATTTATCTACAAAGCTCGAACATTGACACACTATAATTTGCAGGGTGTTTATCCTCTCTATTATTCAACCCAGAGTTAGGCAACAAATAGCGGTCGCTAAAATCAAATACCTCCGCGCTAATTTAGCGTAGCTACGGCAGAGCCCTAATCGCTAATTTAGTTATGAAATGTTTAAATATTTGTATTTGTAACTAACTAGGAAGGATATTGAAGGTGGTATAAAAAAAGGATATTGAAGGTGCTATAAAAAAAGGTCGTCGAAAGTGTTATTAGGAAGATGGTATTAGGGAGGATATGGAAGATGATATTAGGAAAGATATTGAAGTTAATACCACCTTGCAAATCCTTCCAAATGCCAACTTCAATAAACTTCCTAATATCACCTTCAATATCCTTCCTAATACTATCTTCTATATCCTTCCTAATACCGCCTTCAATGTCCTTCCTAATACCACCTTCAATTTCCTTTCTAATATCACTTTCAATATCCCCTCTAATGCAACCCAAATTTCATCATTCACCAACCTGAATTCCTCACTCTATTCCAATCCTTTGGTCCTCGCTTTCTCAAAGGGGCTGATTTCAATGCGAAACATCCCAGATGGGGAAGCCGTCTTACCAATCCTCGTGGCAGAATTCTGTATAACATCCTTCAATCCCAAAATTATGACACCTTTTCTTCTGATTCCCCTTCATATTGGCCAACCGATCCCTCTCGCACCCCCGACCTGTTCGATTTCTTCATCACTTCTGGCCTACGAGGAATATCATACTCAACTCAGTCATTGCTTGAGCTCTCATCCGATCACTCAGCCATCCTACTCCCCCTGAATACCCCTCCTCTACCACGCTCCAGCAATCCTACTCTCACACCAGGGCCTATGAACTGGGAGTTATTTCGTCAACAAATTTCTCAACTCATAAACCTCAACGTTCCTCTGAAAACCTCATCCGACGTGGACGAGGCTGTATTGATGTTCACAAAAGCCATTCAAGACAGTGCTCTGAGCTCAAGCAGACCAAAAACACGCCTTCCTTTCCATCCCAAGCCTCAACTCCCAGATCACATCCTTAATCTTTTGTCAGCTAAGCGCCAAGCAAGGGCTCGCTGGCAGAGTACTCGTTACCCATCTGACCACACTTCCTTCAACCGACTTACTCGTCTCCTAAAAAAAAACCTTAACTAAATTCCGTTCTGAATCCTTTAATGATTACCTCCAATCACTCACCACCAAAGACAACTCCCTCTGGAAAGCCACCCGCAAAATCCTCAAATTCCATACCGTTCCTCAACCACTTGAACGCAGTAACGGGTGTTGGGTTAGAAGTGATGAAGATAAAGCTGAACTCTTTGCTTCCCACCTGGAATGCACTTTTTCTCCTCATCCAGAAATCGACTCTTCCCAGGACCTAGAAATACTCGATTACCTCAATAGCCTTCTTCCACTCTCCATTCCGTCAAAAGCCTTCCATCCTGCAGAAGTTAAATACATTATCAGACACCTCTCAAGAAAATCTCCTGGTTACGACCTTATAACAGTTCTAATCCTAACAAATCTACCTCACAAAGCAATTATTTTCCTAGCATACATACTCAACTCAACTCTAAGAACCACCCACTTCCCAAATCCATGGAAACATTCGATAATAATCCTTATACCTAAACCCCAGAAATCTCTCAAAAATCCATCTTCCTATCGTCCTATCAGTTTGCTCCCAATTATGTCCAAGATATTTGAAAAACTTCTCCTTAAAAGAATTCTGTCCACAATCCCTCCAAATTCCTTACCAGATCACCAGTTTGGTTTTCGTCCTCAGCATTCAACCATCCAACAATACTTTAGCATTGTTGACACCATATCTCATGCGCTTGAAAGTAGAAACTACTGCACGAGTGCCTTTCTCGACGTCGAACAAGCGTTCGATCGTGTTTGGCACCCGGGGTTGTTATACAAAGTAAAGCGCATACTTCCTCACACATATTTCCTAATCCTGCAATCCTATCTATCTAACCGCTCCTTCCAAGTAAGATCTGGTTCCGCATTGTCAAGTTCCCATCCCATTTCCTTCGGAGTACCACAGGGAAGTATTCTCGGTCCTCTCCTATACCTTTTATACACTGCAGATATCCCTACCCATCACAGTACCCACATAACTACCTATGCTGACGATACAACCATATTTTCCTCCTCTCCTGATCCTGTAACTGCTTTCTGTTATCTACAAGAACACCTGGAATCTGTCGAGCACTGGTGCAACAAGTGGAAAATTAAGGTGAATCCTCAAAAATGCTGCCACATTACATTCACCCTCAATAACAGAGCCTGCCCTCCAGTCGTCATATTCAGCCACGAACTCCCCATATCCAACGAGGTGCGCTACCTGGGATTACTACTGGAAAGTAGACTCACTTGGAACCCACACAGCCGACTGAAAAGACAGGAGCTGAACACGAGATACGGACGACTACTGGGATCTTCATCAAAACTGACAATACACAACAAACTCATTGTATACAAAACCATAATCCGACCTATTTGGACTTATGGACTTGAACTCTGGGGAACAACTAAAACTTCTAACATACGAGAATACAGGCATTCCAATCCATAGTCCTCCGCAAAATAGTCAATGCTCCTTTCTACGTTTCTAATAAAACTCTTCATATTGACCTCAACATCTCTTTCGTTCAAGAACTAGCAAAATCCCGCTTCCTAACCTTTCATTCCAAACTTTCCTTCCATCCCAATCCCAGAGCACAAACACTTTCCTCCCAAACCCACCCAAAAAATCCGCCTAGAAGGCTCAAGAGACATTGGGGTCGTGATCAATTAACTGACTAGAGACAAAACATTATTCTAAGTAGGAAGTGCCAGTATTGATTGGCTCCTTCCAAAAGTGTTATTATCTTTATTATTATTTGTTATTGTTTGTTTGTTTTTTATTTATTTGCTTATTTGTTTTTATTTTAATTTTATCTCTTTATTAATTAATTTCTGTATATAATTATTATTTATATTTGAGAGCAAACTTAACTAATGTACTCTCCAAATGTACAGATGTTAAATAAACGTATTACTTAAGAAAAAAAAAAAAAAAAAAAATCCCCTTCCTAATACTACCTTCTATATCCTTCCTAATACCGCCTTCAATGTCCTTCCTATTACCACCTTTTATATCCTTCCTAATACCACCTTCAATATTCTTTCTAATAGCACCTTCTATATCCTTTCTAATACCACCTTCTATATCCTTCCTAATACTACCTTCTATATTCTTCCTAATACCGCCTTCAATGTCCTTCCTATTACCACCTTTTATATCCTTCCTAATACCACCTTCAATATTCTTTCTAATAGCACCTTCTATATCCTTCCTAATACCACCTTCTATATCCTTCCTAATACTACCTTCTATATTCTTCCTAATACCGCCTTCAATGTCCTTCCTATTACCACCTTTTATATCCTTCCTAATACTACCTTCTGTAGCCTTCCTAATACCACCTCCAATATCCTTCCTAATACCACCTCCAACATCCTTCCTAATACCACCTCCAATATCCTTCCTAATACCACCTTCTATATCCTTCCTAATAACACCTTCTATATCCTTCCTAATACCACCTTCTATATCCTTCCTAATACTACCTTCTATATCCTTCCTAATACCGCCTTCAATATCCTTCCTAATACCACTTTCTATATCCTTCCTAATAACACCTTCTATATCCTTCCTAATACCACCTTTTATATCCTTCCTAATACCACCTTCAATATTCTTTCTAATACCACCTTCAATATCCTTCCTAATATTACTATCTATAGAATAGAATAGAATAGAATAATCTTTATTTCCAATAACTCGTTTTCGAGACGTGGACAAGTCATATAATAATATTATAATACATTTAACACTACTTTTGCAAATTTAAGTCAAGATGCCAGTCCGGATGTTAAATCTATTTCAAAAAATTCTTCCGTTGTATAACAAGTTCTTTGTCGGAGTATTCTTTTCAGTTTCTGGATAAGTCTTGTGGTCGGCTGGATCTTTCTTAATTCCTCAGGCAGGAAATTGAACAAAACTCCACTCCTTTCCTATAAAACGCTGTCGTATGTTTCTGAATTTTGATTTTTCCTTTTTGGCGTGGAGAGTAGTAGTGGTCATCTCCATGAATTTTAAATTGGGATAAGTTTTTTTTTACATATTTTACTATGTGTTAAAATTCCTAATTGCTCAAAGTATTTCCTGGCTGATGATCTTCTTTTAGCGCGGTTCCTCCCTCCCCCATAGGGAGGAACCCCGCTTATAGGGTTGATACAATGAAACAATCCGGAAGTGCCGACTAAAAAATTTCGCGTTTCAGAACCCCTAGAGACCGAAAATAACGGTGGTTCAAATTTGTATATATATATATATATATATATATATATATATATATATATATGTATATATTTATTCATATATATATATATATATATATATATATATATATATATATATATATATATATATATATATATATTTGTCTGTTCGCTCTCTAAGTAGAAGACGAATGGTCCGATTTTGATGAAATTTCGTACAAAAATCCGTCGTCCAATTTGAAAGGTCAGGTTCGTTAACCAGCAAAATCCGCCCACTGGAAGATGGCATTTGGGGCAAAATTCGCGCAAAAAAAATCGTAACGCTTACGTTTTTGAGTTCATAAGCTTGTAAGTACTCTTTTTATAGGCTTCTTGGGCTGGGAAAACGAATGGAACCATTTTCAAGGCGATAGCTTTAACCGTTTTCGAGAAAATTGGAAAAATAGTTTTTGAATACCGTTTTTGGTTTGGGTACTTAGAATCACGGGATTCAGTTGAAACATTATCTGCATGTTCTACTTTCATTAAAACTAATATATTGAAAGTTTTGTTACGTTTGGAGTTAAGGAAGGGTTAGAATAAAATATTTTATGAACAGACATGAAAAGTTTTGGGAACTTCGTATACATTCATTAATATCTCGAACACGGTTGGGAAATCGTGGTAAGTAGATAGAAACGATTTGAAAGCTTACTAAATTGTCTACAAAAAAGATTCTAAAACTATTTTTGATTAGGTTATGTCAATCGGAGAAATAAGTGCTTAAAACTTCAAATACGTCTGTTTTTTTCTTATGAACGGGTTTTTGTCGTTCTTTTTGTAATTTTTGTCTCTTTCCCTTGGTTTTTTATTGCTTTTTATTTTTGTAATTTCTTATGTTGGGAAAATGTATTTGTATGTAAAACAGGATAGGAAAAATGAGACCAATTTTCTGTTGCTAGAAATAATGAAAATTTTGGGAACTTCGTATACTTCCATTAATATCTTGAAAACGATTGAAAATCTTGGGAAGCGAAAGGTTACCATTCGAAAGCTTACTAAATGGTCTACAAAAAAGGTTTTGAGGAAAGTTTTGAATAAGCGATGTCAATCGGATGAAATAAGTGCTTAAACTTTGAAGTAATTGATTTCGTTTATTTCATACGGTTCTTTTGGTCTGTTTTTATTCCTATTTTTTCATTTCTTATAGTTGGATAATGTATTTGACAATAAAACAGATTAATTAAAATAAGAAAAACAATTCATTGTTAGAAATATTTCAGGCTGTACCGTATGTCTTGAAACTGTCGAGGCTCCTAATCCGAGTTCTTTGGCATATTCCCTATTGTTTGCTATTGCTTATAGTAGTCAAATGTATATGCCAATAACACAGGATACGGGCGCTAATGACCTAGAAGTAGATGCGCTATAAAAAAAGAAAAAAAAAAAAAACAAAAAAAAAACAGGATACGTATAATTAGAATATTTTATTTTTGCGGAATCTTGGGATTCTCAGATCCCGTATGAATATCTATTAGGCCCTCTTCGTATATTTTCATTAATATCTCAAAAAGGGTTAGGAAATCGTGGAAAAATGTTTTGAAGAAATGTTTGATGGGGTCGTCACATTAGGAGAAATAAGTGCTTAAAACTTAGTTAGTTAGTTTCGTTTATTTAAACGGATCTATTTGTGTGTTTCCCGCAGTTTTTTTTTTTTTTCACTGCTCGTCATTTTTGTAATTTCTTATAGTAGTCAAATGTATTTGTCAGTAAACAGGATACGTATAATTAGAAGCAATATTTTGTTTGTTAGAATTCGAAGATGCCGTACGAATATCTAGATATTACCTGTGGGTTAATATGTTTTTTGAGTTGAAGCTTTAAAGCCTCAACAGGAATATTTGTGTAATCACCCTTCACAGTTAATTTATTAGAATCATGAGTGACCGTTTTTGTGTTACAACTAACAATCTTTGAAAACGAAGTTTAACTATCCTTGTTATTGTTATTTTCCTTCTGTTTGGCCGAAATTTTCTATTCGTGGTGTAATTCTCCTTGAATTTTTTGACTAGATCAAGAACCTATTTTAAGCACTCTTAAATTCCTTAATTTAATTCAGGAAGTTTATCAAGCTTGACATAATCACTTTTGGGTTAATACGGGTGGTCTATACCGAGTCCTTTGTTTGTAAACACAAAGAGGTTTCTGAGTAACGGTAAAGGGCAGTAAAAGTATATGACTACCTGGAAGTAGACCCTGCATACAGAGAATTGCAATACGAGACCTCATTCATTCTTTCACCAGCTACCGTGTAACACCTTAGATCTGTTTATATTGTTTTACTCAGTGTGAACAAGTGTTGAAAGTGCCTAAAATTTTATATTTTTATTCCTTGTTATTTTTTAATTGCTTAGAGTTGGATAATGTATTTGAAAATAAAACAGGTTAAGAAAAATAAGAAATCAATTTAATGTTAGAGATATGGATTTCCAAGATTTAGCTTTTCAACTGCCTAGCGTCCTTCCTAGGGAGGGTTGTTTGTCTTTGATTTTGGTACTTAGAATTATGGGATACAGTTGAAACATTTTCTGCGTGTTCGAATTTCATCAACACTAATATGTTGAAATTTTTGTTGCGTTTAGGGTAAAGGAAGAGTTAGAATAAAATATTTTATTAACAGACAAAAAAAGTTTTGGTAACTTTGTATACTTTCGTTAGTATCTCGAAAACCGTTGACAATCTTGTGAAGCGGAAGATTACCATTCGAAAGCTTACTAAATGCTCTACAAAAAAGGTTCTGTACATGGACGTATATAAAAACAATTTCGGGGGGGGGGCTGAGACCATTTCCAGGGTATGGAATACTAAATATTTAGAGCTTGGAATAGTTTCAGGCAACTAAAACGCTATTACACGTAAAATAAAATATGTTTTATGAACTAAGTGATCTTATTTAATTTATTTTTAAGGGTTTTACGAGAAGTTTTCATCATTAATTCAAAATTTCGGGACGGGGCTGCAGCCCCCTCAGCCCCCCCCCTCATATATGCCCATGCTTCTGTACCCTCTAGAAAGGCTTTATTAGGCATATTTTGTATTGATTTATAGAGCTTTGCTTTAGAATGAGAGCCGGATTGTGTAATTTCCGCATCTGTGTAAAAGTTAGTTACTGTCGGTGTCCCTGACGCCTTAATATCACTTTTATTCGAGAGGATTTTGACAATTTTCACGAGATATATAAAAAAAAAATAAGTTTATTTCTTTTCTAAGCTTATCAAATGGCACTAGGGACATGAACGGAACCGCGCTAAGATGCTGCAGTTCCTGCGAGTCGGACTTTTGTAATTGTTGTCTCCTTCCCTTCGTTTTTTATTGCTTTTTATTTTTGTAATTTCTTATGTTGGGAAAATTTTGTGTGTAAAACAGGATATGAAAAATGAGACCAATTTTCTGTTGCTAGAAATAATGTAAATTTTGGGAACTTTCATTAATATCTCGAAAACGGTTGAAAATCTTGGTAAACGGAAGAATACCATTAGAAAGCTTATTAAATGCTCTACATAAAAGGTTCTAATGAAAGTTTTGATTAGGCGATGACAATCGGAGAAATAAGAGCTTAAAGCTTTAAAGTAATTCATTTCGCTTATTCGAACTGTTCTTTTTGTCTGTTTTTTATTCCTTGTTATTTTTTAATTGCTTATAGTTGGATAATGTATTCGAAAATAAAACAGGTTTAGTAAAATAACAAAAACAATTTATTGTTAGAAATATAGAGTTCCAAGATTCCAAGACCTTGTAACTAGCGGGAAAGTTTCTAGTGATGCCGACCCTTCCAGGTAAGATTGTAAATCCTACCTTTCAAGACTGTTGGAACCAAAGCAATAACTGTCGGGGTTCGGTCACTGCTACTTTTATCGTAAAAATGATTTTATTGTGCCGACGTTTCGGCTTGAACTTCAAGCCTTCATCAGGGCTGTAAATACAAGTAGGACATATTTAACACTAATATATGCACATATCTATGTAAATATACCTAACATATATATATATATATATATATATATATATACATATAATATATATATATATATATATACATATAATATATATATATATATATATATATATATATATATGCATATACACATACACATATAAACGCACACATATGTACATATATATACCCACATACATACACATATGGGGTATGTATTATTAAGTAGCAGTGACCGAACCCGGACAATCCCTACCTTGCATCATCAACGGTCAACGATCTCCTCTCAACAAAATAATAACTGCTTCTATTTTAATCTTTCGAAATTAGACTAGGGATAAGAACGGAACCGCGCTAAGATGAGGCAGTTCCTGCGAGTCAGACTTTTTTGGTTGTGAAGTCATTAGTTAGTCGGTAATGTGGCTTCGGAAAGAGTCCCAGTCAGCTTTTTTAGTGTTGTACCTTCTACTTCCGTTAAACAATTGTCTAAAAGTATTCTGTTTAAGCAAAATGGGAAAGTGATCACTACCGTGAGAGTCGGGACACACTTCCCAAGAGAACCGTGTGTATACGTCAGGTGTACATAGTGTTACGTCTATGTTCGTAAGCGTCCCTGCTCGTGGGCAGAGGTGAGTCGGTAAGTCGTTGTTGAGGCAGAGTAAATCATTCTGTTCAAATATGTTTTGTAATTGGACACCTTTACTATTACTGACCGAGGAATGCCACATTTCGCTGTTAGCATTAAGGTCCCCTAAGAACAATAAAGGCGTCGGTAATTGTGTCAGTAAGTCATTGAGTTCGTGAACGTCTATGGGCTCACTTGGTGGAAGATAAACACAACACACAGTTAGACGAAAAGGAACATGTACTGAGACAGCAACTGCTTGGATAGTTGTCCTCAGCGGAACTAGTTCGCTGTGGATGCTATCCTCTACAAATATCGCAATTCCGCCACAAGCTCTACCACCCAAGGAGTAGTCTCTTCTATAGAGGGAGTTCATAAGCTTCTAAGTACTTTTTTTATAGGCTTCTTGGGCTAGGAAAACGAATGAAACCATTTTCAAGGCGATAGCTTTAACCGTTTTCGAGAAAATTGGAAAAATAGTTTTTGAATACCGTTTTTAATTTGGGTACTTAGAATCATGGGATTCAGTTGAAACATTTTCTGCATGTTCTACTTTCATTAAAACTAATATGTTGAAATTTTGGTTACGTTTGGAGTTAAGGAAGGGTTAGAATAAAATATTTTATTAACAGACATAAAAAGTTTTGGTAACTTTGTATATTTTCCTTAATATCTCGAAAAAGGTTAAGAATTTAGTAAACGAAAGAATACCATTAGAAAGCTTACTAAATGCTCTACAAAAAAGGTTCTGATGAAAGTTTTGATTAGGCGATGTCAATCGGAGAAATAAGTGCTTAAAACATTAAAGTAATTGATTTTGCTTATTCGAACTGTTCTTTTTGTCTGTTTTCATTCCTTGTTATTTTTTAATTGCTTATAGTTGGATAATGTATTTTACAATAAAACAGATTTGGCAAAATAAGAAAAACAATTCATTGTTAGAAATATAGCTTGCCAAGAGAAAAAGATTCGTTGACGTCTTTTGAATATTTTCAATTGCCTTTATGCTGTTGGTTTTTTTATTTTATTTTTTAATTGATTTTATCTGTGGAATTATTACTATAGTAAAAGAACACAGGAATGTGTGAAAATATTTGATATTTTCCAATTCTTTGAAACGTATGAAATGAAGTATCGGTAGAAGAGGATTCTAGGGTCTTGCGGACCTGACCCCAGGTATAGCCAGCCATAAAACCCTTTGAACAAAGGCCGAGGAAAATATTATCTGTTTCTATTCTATGCTTTTCAAATGAGAATAGGGATATGAACAGGAACCGGGGTCTCCCGTGGTCTAATGGCTAGCGCCTTGGATTCATAAGCGGGAGATGGTGGGTTCGATTCCCAACCTCCGGCAGGAATTTTATCATCCCACGGCTCGCTGGTGAAATTCCTCGAAAAAAAAAAAAAAAAAAAAAAAAAAAAAAAAAAAAAAAAAAAAAAAAAAAAAAAAAAAAAAACTGGAACCGCGCTAAGATGACGCAGTTCCTGCGAGTCGGACTTTTTATTCAAATGCATGATCCTCCATGTCTTCCCTGTTCTCGAGAAAAACTTGAAAACAAAGCATAGCCACTAATTGACGTGGCGTTGAGTTCTTCCTCTGACATCCAATGTTCATTTAATGCAATAATATAATATTTATAGTTACTTTTTGTAATAAATATATTAAATAAATCTATTTTGTTTTTCAGACACTGTACATTATGATTTAATATAGTCAATGTTTTCCTATTATCTGTAGATATAGACTGAGGATTAGCCCAGCGTAAAGATTTAGCTATCTTAGCCTCTGTCAGATGTTCTCCAGCATAGCTAGTGGTCGTTTCGAGAATATAGTCAATGTTTTCCTATTATCTCTAGATATAGACTGAGGATTAGCCCAGCGTGAGGATTTAGCTATCTTAGCCTCTGTCAGATGTTCTCCAGCATAGCTAGTGGTCGTTTCGAGAATATAGTCAATGTTTTCCTATTATCTCTAGATATAGACTGAGGATTAGCCCAGCGTGAGGATTTAGCTATCTTAGCCTCTGTCAGCTGTTCTCCAGCATAGCTAGTGGTCGTTTCGAGAATATAGTCAATGTTTTCCCATTATCTCTAGATATAGACTGAGGATTAGCCCAGCGTAAAGATTTAGCTATCTTAGCCTCTGTCAGCTGTTCTCCAGCATAGCTAGTGGTCGTTTCGAGAATATAGTCAATGTTTTCCTATTATCTGTAGATATAGACTGAGGATTAGCCCAGCGTAAAGATTTAGCTATCTTAGCCTCTGTCAGATGTTCTCCAGCATAGCTAGTGGTCGTTTCGATAATATAGTCAATGTTTTCCTATTATCTCTAGATATAGACTGAGGATTAGCCCAGCGTAAAGATTTAGCTATCTTAGCCTCTGTCAGATGTTCTCCAGCATAGCTAGTGGTCGTTTCGAGAATATAGTCAATGTTTTCCCATTATCTCTAGATATAGACTGAGGATTAGCCCAGCGTAAAGATTTAGCTATCTTAGCCTCTGACAGCTGTTCTCCAGCATAGCTAGTGGTCGTTTCGAGAATATAGTCAATGTTTTCCTATTATCTCTAGATATAGACTGAGGATTAGCCCAGCGTAAAGATTTAGCTATCTTAGCCTCTGTCAGATGTTCTCCAGCATAGCTAGTGGTCGTTTCGAGAATATAGTCAATGTTTTCCCATTATCTCTAGATATAGACTGAGGATTTGCCCAGCGTAAAGATTTAGCTATCTTAGCCTCTGTCAGATGTTCTCCAGCATAGCTAGTGGTCGTTTCGAGAATATAGTCAATGTTTTCCTATTATCTGTAGATATAGACTGAGGATTAGCCCAGCGTAAAGATTTAGCTATCTTAGCCTCTGTCAGCTGTTCTCCAGCATAGCTAGTGGTCGTTTCGAGAATATAGTCAATGTTTTCCTATTATCTGTAGATATAGACTGAGGATTAGCCCAGCGTAAAGATTTAGCTATCTTAGCCTCTGTCAGATGTTCTCCAGCATAGCTAGTGGTCGTTTCGATAATATAGTCAATGTTTTCCTATTATCTCTAGATATAGACTGAGGATTAGCCCAGCGTAAAGATTTAGCTATCTTAGCCTCTGTCAGATGTTCTCCAGCATAGCTAGTGGTCGTTTCGAGAATATAGTCAATGTTTTCCCATTATCTCTAGATATAGACTGAGGATTAGCCCAGCGTAAAGATTTAGCTATCTTAGCCTCTGACAGCTGTTCTCCAGCATAGCTAGTGGTCGTTTCGAGAATATAGTCAATGTTTTCCTATTATCTCTAGATATAGACTGAGGATTAGCCCAGCGTAAAGATTTAGCTATCTTAGCCTCTGTCAGATGTTCTCCAGCATAGCTAGTGGTCGTTTCGAGAATATAGTCAATGTTTTCCTATTATCTGTAGATATAGACTGAGGATTAGCCCAGCGTAAAGATTTAGCTATCTTAGCCTCTGTCAGCTGTTCTCCAGCATAGCTAGTGGTCGTTTCGAGAATATTTACATTTGTCAAACTACCACGCTGCCTGGCGCTTGAAGAAAAAACGCCTAAGTACTGCATTCTTAGGCCATATATTTTCATTTTCAATTTTCTCTTTTTCAGAGAAATCTATGCCTATTTTAAAAGCACAAAGTCGTCCTTTTGTTGCGAGTTTCTCAGTAGTTTTCCTGTATCCTCCTTTTGCTCATTTTGAAGTTCCTTAACACATTTTACGAGCATACTATTATTTTTAGAAACATTTTCCAGTTCCGATGTTATGATTGAAAGCATGGGAGAACAGTCACAGTTATTATGGGCTGTATTTCGATC